>PVJL010002116.1:0-139045 GCA_004026885.1 Lyroderma lyra | reverse complement strand
TGATCAATAAAACAGGGTATAGAAACAAATCTATCAGAGCCAGAAAAACTGGCTTACTAGTTGGCAATAAATAAAACTGGATTCCTGCCTTAAACCATATATGAAAATGGTTTCTGGATGGGTTAGAGAATGTAATGTGAAAGATTAAAACGTAAAGCCATACCCAGTGCTGATGAGAGTATGGAGGAACTGGAAACCTTATATTTTGCTGATGGGAATGCAAAATGGTACAGCTACTTTGGAAACCAGTTTAGTATGCAGTTATTATACAATCCAGCAACGCCGTTGTAGGTACATACGAGGGCTGTCCAGAAAAAACCCAGCCATAAATGCCTCTGTTTTTCATATTACATGGCTGGGTACTTTCTGGACAGCCCTCACATATACATGTAAAATGAAAACTTATGTTACACAAAACCTACACACAAATATTCATGGCAGTTTTATTTAAAAATTTCAAACTTTCCTTCAACTTGGAAATGGATTAACAAACTGATGCATCACTACAATAGAATGAATACTTATAGGCTTGTCTCTTTATCTGGTCATTGTAAGTAAATGCGTCATCAGAACCCTGTTTCTTGACTTCCTCTAACCCTGCACCCCTATGTCTCTGCAGAAATGGGTTATTAGTCTAGGGGACAGCAGTTCCTCAGAGCTGCTCTAACAAAGTACCATAAGGTGACTTAAAACAACCAAAAATGTACACTCACAGTTCTGGAGGCCAGAATTCTGAAATCAAGGTATTGATTAAGCTCACTTTATGGAAGAATCCTTCCATGTCTCTCCTCTCACAGTGGCCGGGAGTACGTGGTCTTCCCATGTAGATGCACCATTCCACTCTTTGTCTGGTCTACAGACTTCTCCCCTCCGTGTATGTCCTGTTTTCTTATGAAGACACCAGTCATTGGATTAGAGCCCACCTTAACCCACATTTGACCTCATCTTATTTGCCTAATTACATCTGCTAACCTATTTCCAAAGGTCACATTTTGAGATTCCAGGTGGACATGAATATGGGGGGACACCATTTAATCCAGTAAAACCATCCATTCCTCTTTCCACTGTTCGGGGGTTAACCAGTGAAGAGCGTGGAAAGGGTCCTTGTCAACAATTCCAATTAGCAGTTCTCACAACCCAAGTCTTCAGCACCTACTTCCCCACCACTCCAAACCCTTCTAGAAGGGGCTAAGTCACTTTACCACCTCCCATGGCACCTCCCGACCTTTTGCTTCCAACTATTAGAGATACAATAATTTGTCTGGTGGTTTTCTGGTAGGTATTTAATTAGCTCTCCAAAAAAGAAAAGCATCCCTATTTGTAGCATTTTTGTGGGAAATACTTCCACCATGGCCAATTTCAAGGTACCATCCTAATTCATTGACCCAAAGTAGGGATAAGAAGTACATAAGTAGACGACCTCAGCCAGTGTGAGCCAACAGCTTTTAAGCTCCTAAGACCTTTGCCACACCCTTATCAAAACACTGGACACCCATGGAAGACCGAAATGGTCCTCTTGTCTACCTGGGGTATGTTCATTACCTGGGAACTGAGTAGATAAGAAAGGCCTTCTGCAAATTTTAACCATTTAAATATCAAAGATACCATTGCAAATTTAAGCCAATCTCAAAAGGTCACATGCTGTTTGATTCCATTTATATAACATTTTTTAAATGATGGAGTTATAGAAATGAACTAGTGCTTGCGGGTGGCATGAGGGAGTTCCTTGGTGATGAGCAGTTCTGTACCTTGAGTGTGGTGACATAAATCTGTACAGGAGGTAGAACTGCAGAGAACTATATGCACATATAAATGAGTGCATACTGATGCCTGGTGGAGACTCAGTGAGGCCTGCAATGTCATGTGGGAAGTTAAATCTCCCCCAAAGATATCAGGTCCTGATTGCTGGAACCTGTGCATTGTACCTTACAAATGGCAAAAGTGACTTTGCAAATGTGACCAAGTTAAAAATCTTGAGATGGGAGATTATCCTGGGTCATCTGGGTGAACTTGAATGCAGTAACAAGTATCTTTATAAGAGACAGAGGGATATTTCACCAAAGAAAAAAGGCGGAGATTGCAGTGACGTCACCACAACCAAAGAGTGCCAGCAGTGACCAGAAGCTGGAAGAGACAAGGAGCAGATTTTCCCAGAGCCTCTGGAGGAAGCACGGCTCTGCTGACACCTTGCTTTCAGTCAAATGAAAATGGCCTTCTAAAATCTACAACAGAGAAGGGCAACCAGACTTGCTCTGGATCTGTAGGCCAGGAGGCAGGATGTCCCACCTACTGAGGACTGTTATGGTGGGCACAAATATCACCTCACAGAAGCTTTACAAAAAGCCTGTAGGGAAGGAATTACCTCAGATACAAAATAAGGAACCTGAGACTTAAAGAGATGTTAGTAACTTCCATGGGGTCACACAGAATTACAACTGAAGGAGAGGTGTACTGAGGCCAGGGCATTTAAAATAGTCATTTTGCAGAAGGTTCTTGAAGGCCAGAGCTGGAAGAACTGAACTAAGAAAAGAGAGACTGATTTTGAATGCTGAGCAGAGGATATACTCTTTGGGGGTGGGGGTGGGGGCAAGTTGAATATACTAAATGAGCCCTGTAACAAAAGCCATGAAATGCTTACGTCATTCTCTTGTCCTTCATTTCTTCTTAATTGTCTATACATTGCAAATCAATTTATTTCATTCTTCAGTATTTAACAATTGGAAACACACCAATGTCCAACATCAGGGAAGAGATTTGATGTCTACACTGAATGGGTTTATGCAATAAAATGTAAAAATTATATCTTAACAAAATACTTTGGAAAATGTAAAATATAAAAATATTGAACATTAAAAAAATGTATATTCAAAGGAAAAACTTTAACATAGATTCAAGATTCACATTATAATAATTGATAAAATTAAATATCCTTTTCTTGATAAGAGTTCAACTTTCGCATTTTTTTCTATTTAACTTGTCCTGCCATCTTTTTTTGTAGGCTTTTCTATTACTCCTCCCTCCTCTCCTTTTCTTTCTATAATTACATCAACAGATTCCCTCCCTCATCCCAGTTGTGTGGAAAGTTTACTCCTATACAAGTTAGGATGATTATCATGAAAAATTTCCATACACCCTTTAACTTCACCAATATCTAAGTAATATCTATAACCCTCCTTTGCCTTCATCCCCAAGTATACTGTTAGCTGTTCATCTTTCTGGGTAGAAACGTGATATTTTATTGTCCAGTTTCCCTTGTTGATTTTAGTGTGGGAGGAATATATATTGTGTATATGTGTTCATACTCACCCTGGATTGCTAAAGTATATCCTCCAGTAATTTTATCAAAGAAAGTGTACAAGAAATAAACTTACTGAAGTCTTTAATATCAAAAAATATTTTTGTTTTACCCTTAAAATCAAATGCCAATTTGGCTGGATATAGAATTCTAGTTTTAAAGTTTTTTGCTTACAAAACTTTTATGATATTGCCTCACTGACTTCTAGCTGTCAGTCTGACTCTTATTCCTCTGTAGGTTATGTCTTTTTTCTCTCGGGAAGCATTTACGATTTTGTTCTTTATCATTGTAATTTCCAAATTTCACCAAGATGTGCATAGGAGTGAGTCTCTTTTCATCCATTTTCTGGGTACTCAGTAGGCATTGACAATCTCAAGACTTGTCTTTACCTCTAGAAAGTTTTCTTCAATTATTTCCTTAATTACTTTTTCTGCTCCGTTCTCTTTATTATCTTTTTCTGAAATTCCTATCAAATGAATGTTTAAGTTTCTGGATCTATCCTCTTTGTCTCGTATTCTTTCTTTAACTAGTATCTGTTTGGCTATTTGCATTGTATCCTTACAGCCTCAGACTGAATGTGCCCCACCCACTCACCCACCCCGCACCAGTTCTGACTCCAGGCTCGTATCTCTATAAGGGCATCGCCACTACTCAGGCCATAACCCGAGGTGTCATCCTTGATTCCTCTCTTTTAATCATTCCTAATATTTGTCAGTTTATCCTGCTCAGTCTGAGTCCATCATCTCTCTCACTTGAGTCACTGAACTAACTAACTAGTCTCCTACCTTCCCCTCTGGCCTAGCTGCAATCCTTTCCCTTATGTAATAGCTTTTGGTGGCTTCCATTTCAATTAAGACTTCTAACTCCCCATCCCATTCTGATGCCTCTCCACCTTTGTATTGTGTAAGTACTACTCCCCATGACAGAAACAGTCACCTTTCCCCTCCTCAGAAAATACTGAGATTCCTGCCTTACAACCTTTGCATTAGCTGTTTGGTGAGAATTATTTTCCCAGTTCTTTCACAGCTGACTGACTCCTTTTCATTCTCAGGTCTTAGGTCAAACGTTAGCTCCTCCAAGAGGCCTCCCAGGCCACCCTTTCTAAAGGAGCCACATATGCAATCCCTTCTCATTGCTCTTGTTAAATAACAAAATTCAACTGAGTCAATTTGAACATCCAATTGGCTTTATTAAGCAATTCATGAATCTGGCAGCATTCTATGTAGCAGCTCAAAAGGGGCTCCAAGGAAGGTTTTGTACAAAATGAAAAGTTTCCATCAGCAAAAGGAGAGTGGGGCTAGGAAATTCAAAGAGTAGATTATTTCAGGCAAGACTGCCACCCTTTGGAGAAAGCAGGGGGTCTTACCAGGAAGATTAGCTTACCATTGCCAATGAGAAAATTCCAGATGACTGGTTTAAATTTTCACTCCTGGGAGAGGCTAAAACTGCAGTTAGGCTAGTAAGTTTGGGTTTGGTGACATAGCTTAGCAAAAGTGACTCCATTTGGGCCTGTTGTGTCTTTTTTTAATTCTCTGTATCACATGACCCTCTTTATTTTGTTCCCAGTTATCAGAATCTGAACTTACCCCTTCAATTCAGTTCTGTGTGTCCCTGTTATGTCTCTTTCCCGCTTCCCCACTAGAATATAGGCTATATTCCCATAAGGGTGTTGCGGCAGGACGGGTAACAGAGGAAGTCAAATAGCTCAGGGAGTTGGAGAACCAGTTCTATTATGCCTGTGGGCTCAGAGGAGTTACAGTCTCCAAATTCTGAGCCTTGAGGAACAGGCTTTTCAGACTCTTACAGGGTTGAGGTGGGGGATGGCTGATGTGATGAGCAAACAGGGTTACGAAGCTAAATGCATACATTAGGCAACTGGTGGAAGGAATGCGGAGGTGGGAGTTCACAGAATTTACATTAAACAGCTTTGTCAGTGATTTTCCATTTCAAGGTCAAGGATCTTTTTTCTTGTCCCCTGATCTATCCACTGTGTCTGGAATTATGTATATGTACTAGACCCTCATCTTGAATGAGAGACTGAACGCGTGAGCAAATCTGCGTGTCAAAGCAGACTCTGGTGGTACCCATTGTACTCATGTTTGTCAAACTGTCCCCAGAATTAAGAAGGGTAGGCCAGGCAGCTCGGCAAGCTGTTCTGAGATGGAGATCCTGGGGTTTGGGGTGGTTGGGCTCCCCAGGCCTGATTTGCAAGGCTCAGATGGAGGTTGACTTGATTAAGTTTATACACCTAATGAGCAGGGAAGCCTCAATGTCAGGTAGGTGTCCAATTGATGCATATGGAATAAAGAAAGAATACTTAGCCTTTTTTTAAAATCCCTTACTTCTTCTACCTCTATAGCATTATTCATAAAAATCACACAAATGAAAAAAAATGTTAACGTTTTCCATTTGTGTGTGTGTGTGTTATTTTATTTATTTATTTATTTATTTATTTATCCTCCTTTCTCCCCCCATTTGTTTTAAGTTTTTGAGTGTAATCGAGGGTACTGTGATTGGGTGTTTTTGTTGTTGTTGTTGCTGTTAATTTTATTTTATTTTATTTTATTTTTATTTTTTTATGTGGGTGGTTCCCTGGCTGGGAATTGAACCCAGGCCGCAGCATTGACAGTGCCAAAGCCTTAGCCACTGCACCACCAGGGAACTCCCTTTTTTCTTTTCTTTATTTCCTTTTTTTTTTTTTTTTGGTTTTTTGGTTTTGTTTTTGTTTTTGTGATTGGGTGTTTAAAATGGTAAGACATCCCAGACCTATGCATAACAATTTTGGGAGGTGAAAAGATTGGATCCTTGGGATCTGAGTTTAATGGGCCAGTCAAGGCCTATCTATTGTAAGAAGATAGAGTTGGCTGGTGGTTGCCCTACAGCAGAAGTCTTCCGACTGTAGCCTGCTGCTTCTGGGGTACTGGGAGAACTTCAGAGGAGAAATGGGTATGAATAGGTGGGTTTGTAAATGATAATGCAGTATTTTATTCATTCTTCCCATTAATAACTAATCTTGTAAGAGGGAACCTCGAGAAATTACTTAGGGAGTTCCCTGGTGGTGTAGTGGCTTAAGGTTTCAGCGCTGGTGCTGTCAGCACTGCGGCCTGGGTTCGATTCCCAGCCAGGGAGCTAGCTACCCACATACCAAAAAGCAAAAAACAAACAAACAAACAAAAAAAAATCACTTAGTTACCTTCTGCTGTGTTAATCCACCTCGTCTTTGTTCATCCATTTAGTTAGATTAGCCTAAATCACTTCATAGTTTTTGTTGTCTCTTTGTTTAATGATTCTGTTTTGTTCCCTTTTTTAATCAACAAAGCACTACCCAAAAGGAGTAATTTCTTAGTCCTCAGTCAACTGAGTGCCTGAATCCACCTTCTGAGCCCAAGATGATGTTATCTCGAAGCAGACCAAGCCCCAAGAAGTGATTTCTCAACTACCAGCCCTCTGGCCTGCCTGAGCAACCCCGCTGTCCCATCTTTCTTTGTTCTTCCCCAGCCTACATGCCTATAAAATCTTTGGCCTTGCTAGAACAGGGGAAGGTAGTCTTTGAGACAGGAGTCCACTGCTTACCCTGAATGCTGGTGTTTTGAGTAAACCAACTTTTATTTCCACCAACATTGTTTCTTGATTTTTGGCACCTTAACCTGGTAACAATATTTGAGCACATTTACAATATTAATGAAACTTAACCTAAGAGAAGTTCGATTTATATTTTGTTTTACTTATTCATAAAAGAGTCAAAATAATTATGGTCAAAGTTATAATGCCAAAAACGTATGAGTGCTTAGTGTTAATGGGTCTGCATTTGCTTTTGTTTGTAAAGCTCCTCAGCTAGAAGAAAGAACATTTGTTTCACTCCATTAATAGGAATATCTCTAAATGTTTCCTCTTGGTATTTCTCCTTTGACGATATCCACGGAGTTGCATGGAGAGGTACTCATCATGCTACCTCCAAAAAAGTACATAGCCAATGATCAGAATTATAAGGAGGTAGACGAGTAACGTAACTGTTACCAGAAAGTGGGGTGCCCTCGTCAGCGTGGTGTCCAGGGTCTTGGTATCTCGAGCAAAGTATTGAACGAAACACACACCCAGGTGTAGGGGTGAAACAAAGATAGTTTATTGAGAGAAAGTACACTCCAACGAGGTAGGAGCGGGGCGAGCAGGGAAAGTGGCTCAGGAGCCCCGATGAACGAGGCTTTGGTAGTTTTATTTCCTTTGGCTGTAAGGGGTTATGCCCATCTGGGTGTGGGGCCTCTTGATTGACAAGCTTGATTGACATGGGGCCTACTATAGAACCTCTTACAGCACCTGTCCTTTCCCAGAGTTCAGTCTGTTATAATGATAATGAACTCCCGGGCATATGTATGACAACACAATGATGGTACAGTGAGGCCCAGATGAGATGAAGGCCGTTGTAATTCTCACCGCTCAGGCATGGGAACTAACTCAAACTGGTGGGCTTCTTGTGCCCTCGAACTTCCTTGTATTTGCCTGGAACTCCCTCCTGTGGCTGCCTAGCCTGGGGCAGGGATTACTAGTGATAGGATGGTATCAAGGTGGTGACAGTTCCAGCTGGGCGAGTCTCATGGGAGGGGTCCTGAGATTCCTCCTATTCTGTCTGCCTTCCTCACATTCTCTTGAGAGATGTGATCCCCACAAATCTCTATGGGAAACTGAGGGGCTGAAGGTCTCATCTTCTGTATCTGCTTCCTGCTGAAGATGGTTGTTGTCCCTACCTATTGGGGACCCACGGAGCTCTCACCCTATCTGATATAAAGGGGAAGGGGTCTCGAGATCCACCATGTTGACTTCTTTGGTCGAGATGGGCTGGAAGCCTTGTTTAGGTACTACTTGTATCCCGATGGTCCCTAGATGAGGAGAAATTAATTCAATTAATAGTTTAAACAGCACTGACCCAAGGAATAGGTCTCAAAGCCCTGTCACTGGGTGGTTTTGAGATGGAAAGTCTGTTGAGTCTGCGGCCTGTTGACTGACTTCTAGCCTAGCTGGTCATTCAGGTGTCATCCCCTGTCTAGGTCCAGAAAGGCCTGGAAGAGGTGCTTGCCTGTAGTGATTATAATCAGCAAGCTGAAGACATGAGTTACAAGTTTCGGAGAAATTATCTATGGGGGACAGTCTGTTACTCGGGGTGAGGAGCCAGAGAAAATTGATCAAGGAGGTGATTAAGGCTTTGGACTAGGAAAAAGGTGAAACTGAGAGCTAAGGAACAAGGAAAAGGGGTCTACAGTGAGGTGGGGAGAGGGCTCCTTTGGTTCGCCCACATCACAACTGCCTGATATTTTTATTTGAGGCCAATAGGTTAAACCTAAGGAGTTTAGCCAAGAGTGTATGAAGCCAAATTGGGAGGTTAAGAAAAGTACAGAGCAGGTGTTCATGACAATGACAGCAGTGACGTTTTTGCCATGTTCTCTGTGGCTTTGAACAGTCTCAGTGCCAAGTCCTCTGTACAAGTGAAGGGTGAGAGAGGAAAAACCAAGGGCAAGGCCAGGGCGCCACGGTCCCCTAACCCACACTCCACCATGAATTAATAGTTTTTTTTGTTTTGTTTTTTTTCTTTGTATGTGGGTAGCTCCCTGGCTGGGAAATGAACCCAGGCCGCAGTGTTTACAGCGCCGAAGCCTTAGCCACTACACCACCAGGGAACCCCCAAATTAATAGTTTAAGGGACTCAGCACCAGGGTCTCAGCTTCACTGTGTATCTGTTTTAAAACCCACCTGCCCGAGAGAGGCCTGAGGTATGAGCATTCGACTTTCTTACCTTCCCCAGCCTCTTTCTAAGTGTGATTTGTCTGATGGGACTGGCTTTGCCACTCAAGCCATAGGGAGAACACTTTCTGGTTGAATTAAGTCAGATTTGAACAAATACGACACTTAAGGTGTGTTCACAATTAAAAAAAAAACAACCTAGAAAATACATCCTTTGAAACCATTTAAATTTATGATCAGAAAATTTTAAGAACTTAAAAGTGTATTTTTGAGGAATTTGAGCGAAAGTATTGGAAAACCACTGTCCCTTTGGCCTCTACATGGCCTAGGATGACCCCAAGGACTTGCCTTGGAAGCAGGGGGTGGGCTACTACCCAGGAGAGTGGGGAGCAGGCCGAGCGCTGTGGCAGGTCCTCGCCTCTGTGAGTCTGCCCAGCTCTTCAGACTTGTCTGGCTTGTCCGAATAGGAAATTTTGCCTGGTTCCAGTTTGATGACCAAGATGACACCCCTGCCATCTGCCAGGACACCTGAGCTGGAAAGGAAGAGGCATTCCTAGACTTGCAGCATCAGGATGCAAAAGAAAACCAGCTTGGAGACCCAGCCGAGACACCCCTTAAACGTACTTTGCTTGGAATGCCCTTGCGCACCCAAATTCTATCCTCTTTGCTCAGTTAATCAATTCTTTTGTCAATATTTATTGTATACGTACTATGTACTGTATACAATACTATTTATTGTATACATGCTATGTACTGTTCTTTCAAAGTTCTGCTTTGATGCCTCCTCTTTTAAAAGGAAGGCTTGTTCAGCTCTCTAGCCTGAATTAGGAACTCTTCTGAGTCCCAGCATCCTGGGACTTCTGCTATCAAGGCACTCATTACTTCGTACACTTCTTGTTTTCTTGCATCTCCTGTTTTTTTTTTTCTTTTTTTTTTTGCTTTTTGGTATGTGGGTAGCTCCCTGGCTGGGAATCGAACCCAGGCCGCAGCGCTGACAGCGCCAGCATCGAAGCCTTAAGCCGCTACACCACCAGGGAACTCCCTACTTCTTGTTTTCTTGGAATACAGCAATGCCCACTCACAAGGGAGCAGGCTCCAGATTCAGGCTGTTGGGTTGAGATTACCCGTTTGCCAGCGGTGTGACCTTGAGTAAGTTAGTTAACCTCTCTGTGCTTCCATTTTTAAAATTGATAAATTAGGCAAAATAGTACCCACTTCATGGCGCAGGGAGAACTTCAGATGATTAAGTTAAAGTGCTTTGCACAATGTTTAGAATTCAGTAATGCGTGTGCAGGGCAACATGTTTGTTAAACCCAGGAAAGTATAGAGAAGCAAGTATTACCTCCAACACTTTGATGTACATTCTTTCATATTTTTTTCTATGCACATATGTATATACATAACATATAAACCTCATGCATCAGAAAGTTTCCTTCTTAGGGGATTTTTATGAGATTTGAGTTACACATAAAAAACAATTGGGGAAGAATGGTAGATTATTCAAACTTTTCAGCAATAAAGATGTAATTTCATCAGGCAAGTTACTCAGCCTTTTCATACCTTTGTTTTCTATAACATGAGAAATACTGAAAAAATAAGTAAAATAAGAAATACAGTGATACCTACTTCACAGATTGTTGATTAAGTGAAGTAAAACATTCAGACATGCTTAGGAGAGTGTCTAAGGCATGGTAAGCCTCCCACGAACGCTTGCTAGTATTGTTATGTAGTATCGTCATTTGTTGAAACTTTTCGCAGGTTTTTGTTTTTTCTTAACTAAATCTTACACTTTTTTTGATTAATAGTATTCCTGGGTAATGTTAGGAATGCTGAGAGGAAGGTGCTCAAGGCCGAGTAGGAGTTAACACGATTTTATTCAGAGCACCTGGGTGCCCACGGGCTGAGGAGCGTCAGCCCCGAGGCCCATCTATGCAGGGGTTTTGCAGGGAGAGCAGGAGAGGGTCCAGAAAACAGCTTCTCGGTCTAACAGTCACATAGGCAGGCAGGGTGGGTGTTCCTCACTGTGAGGCAGCAGCCACGTATTCCTTGAGATCCCTTCAGACCTTATAGGTAGTATTTGTTTTCATTGCAAATGTGAATGATATTTTTCTCTCCATTCTATTGTTGCCATGTAAGAAAGGAGTATCTATCTGATAAACTACTACTGCTAGTAGCTCACACTAGTATCTCCTTGGCCATATAGCTCTTGCAAACAGATTAATTTTAACATACCATGTTAATTGAAGAGATGAAGGTAAAGAATGGTTTTATGAATGGTAAAGAAGGCTGTTAGCCAAATTTGGAGGGGCGGTCTGGGGAAGGCTTCTTGGAAGCTGTAAGAGGGGACTCAGTCTTGAAGGACAAAGCATTTTGCTCATCTTGTGGGTGCTGTGCTCCCATAGCTACTTAACTCTTTCTCAGTGGAGGTGCCAAGGTTGTGGGTTCACACTGATGCTAGGACTCAGACTAGAAGCGAAGGGAGAGAACTGACTCCCCGGGATCAACTACGGAGCCCCGGGACTAGAGAGCCTGCCCTTTCCTTGTCACTGCTATTCTTCTGAAATTCCACAGAGACCCACCCTATTCTAACAACTGGCCCTGAATTTGCAGTGAAAATGAAATACGGGATTGGTTAGGGCGGGGGTGTGCAATCTTTTAGCTTCCCTGGGCCACACTGGAAGAAGAAGAATTATCTTGGACCACACATAAAATACACTAACACTAATGATAGCTGTTGAGCTAAAAAAAAAAAAAAAAAAATCTTACAATGTTTTAAGAAAGTTTATGAATTTGTGTTGGGCCACATTCACAGCCATCCTGGGCCACATGCAGCCCGTGGGCCATGGTTGGACAAGCTTGCTTTAAAGAGCTTTCCTTTGGGTGTAGTACTATCCTAGCCCAGAGGACATACTCTAATCTACTAATCTTTCTCTAGAGATGAGTAGTTTCTATGGAAACAGGACGCCTAATCCCATCTGCTATTAAAGATTCTAGTTTTTCGTTTCACTTCACAATTTCAGGTGGGGATGCTCTTCTCTGATTTATGTGATGAGATCAAGCACTTTTATTTGAACAAGATTTCCTTCTAATGACACATGAATCAGGTAAACGGAAAACCTGCGCCATCTTCTGGCCACGAGTGTGAGTAGCTTCCGTAAGACCCATTGATCATGAATATTAATCCTAGGTTTTTCTCTTCTTTCCAAGTTGCTAAATCCGAGGCTCTGCGAACTCCAGCGTGTGTTCAACGGAGGCTCATCTGAGAAGCCAGGTTAAAATGTAGATTTTAATTCTTAAGTGTGTACCTGCCTGCACCAGGATGCTGATGTACACTGTGCACGGGCCACACTTTGAGAAAACAGTAGAAATGATGGGATAAAGGCCCAAATGTAAAGAGAATAATGGGTTTTTAAAAATCATTTTATGACAACAAAAGAAAACACATTCTCATTAAGTTGGAAACTTGGGGGAAGTACAGAAATATTAAAGTTGAAAAATAAAATCACATACCACCTAGAGAAAAACCACCATTTTATAATCTTGCTTTTATGTGTTTTGAGTTTTGCATTCCCAGCACAAAAATTTATTTGAAAATATGGTTTGTAGTAACTGTATCATTTTCTATTTCATGGCTCTGTGTCTTGTGGTATTTAACTATTCCTCCGTGGGAATAGTTTCACTGTTATAAATAATAGTATGGTATTGGCATGACCATACATTTCTAATCTTTGTGTATGGCTTTGATTATTTCCATAGGATGAAATGAGGATGATAATGGTACAGAATGATTCTTGATAATATTGCCAGCTCAATTTTTGTTATTTTAATATATTAGCCAGAACTCACAAAACACAGAATTACATACATAAAGGCAGTCAATTTCTCTACAAACATAAGTCTCTCATTAGAATAATAAATACTATCCCTCCAAATGTTTAATGGGAGTTTGAAACCCAAGAGATATTTCCTTTTCAAGTATACTTTCTTCTTTGTCTTCGTTTTCTTTTCCCTTTTCCCCAAACTAAAACAAACAAACAAACAAACACCTTGGATTTCAATGATTAGTTATTCATTATTAGCTTAATTTTAATGAAGAGATTGGAATAATAGGACAGCGTGGTGAGAAAAAGAAATACCATACAGTTTTCGTAATTGAATGCTATGTAACATCCCAAGTTCGATGCGACTAAATTGAGTGCTGACTTGATCAAGTACTGCGTTTACCTCATAGATATGAATGAAATAAGCAATGACCTGTTTCATGACCTAAAGAGTGACATAGGTATGAAAATAATTACAAAAACAGAAGTGATACATGCACTAATAAAACAAGGTACTGGTACAGATATAGTAATAATAGCTAATTTTACTATGTACCAAGCACTGCTCTGTTTTACATACACATTAATTCATTTAGTCATCCTATGTTATGTCATCTATCTTATAAAGTAGGTATTATTCTTATCATCATCACTCCCTTTTTACAGAAGAGGATACTAAGGCACAAAGTGACTTGCTTTCAGTCCCAAGAGCCAGGATTTGCCCCTGAGTATTCCTGTTTCAGAGTCCATGCAGTAATAATGTCTCTGTAATACCAAGAAGAGAAAGATTATAACTGTAAAAAATCAGGAGGGATTTTAAAATATTAACACTTTTGCCTAATGTTAATTGAGAACCTACTATATGGCAAGCAACATGCAAAGAGCTAGATATACAGGGGTGATAATGAAGTAACAGTCCCAGTCCCTGCCTTTATTAAACTTGCAATCTAGTGGGGGAGTCACACAATAAACAAGTAGAAACACAAATGAATACATAATTACATACTGTTGTAAGTGTTACAAAGGCCAAGAACCAAGTGCTAACATAAAAATAACAACAGGATGAAGAGGGGTTATTAGATTATGGTGGCATCATGAATGACTGAGAAAGTGACATTCAAGTCTGGAGTTCAAGGATGAGGAAGAGTTAGCGAGGTACAAACAAGGGAGGAAGGGCCTGAGCTGGGGGAGGTCCTGGGGCAAGAAGAACTAAAGGAGAGGCTGCGAGAGCCAGTAAGCAACAGAGATGGTGTAAGAGCAGATTCTGGGCCAGGTGAAAGAGACCGGATTTATTCCCAGGTATCAAGGCTTTGAAGTGGGGGCGGGTACAAGGTCTTGTTAACATTTCAAGAAGATATTGCATTCTATGGACTATGAATGAGGATTGTGAGAGTGAAAACTGGGAGAGTGAAATGACTGTGGTCTGGAGCAGGCCGGTGGCTCTGGGGATGGAGAGAAGTGCACACACGTGACATGCGTCAGTAGGAGTAGAGCCAGCATTTCTGGTGAGCGGCTTAGATATTAGGGCTGACTTCTAGGGCATTGACTTGGTTAGCTAGGTGGACGTGAAGCTATTGATTGAAATGCAAAAGGCTGGCGGGAGAACAGATTTTGGCGTAGCCTGGCCAGATGTATCATTTTAAATGGGACAGAAAACAACGGTCCTGTCCTGTTTCAAACGGCATGTATGCTCAGCCTAGTCTCGCCGGCCTAAATTCAAGGTTATAGCAGGCTGATCATTTTAGAGGGATCACAGAAGATCTAGATCTCTCAGAAATCTAGCTCCCAGAAATGAGCTTCCACCAGAGTTCAGCTAGCTTAAATCCCATTCTTTTTTCAGCATAATTCACAGTCCTCCCCCAACGCTTCCCCTCTTCCATCTCTAACAACAATCATCACCATCTCACAGCAATGAGACGTGGGAGGGGTGAGCTCTCTTGCCGGGCTCCTTGGGTTTCTTCTGTAGCCCTCCCCTTCCTTTTGCAGGCTCTTGGGCTGTAACTCCAGATTACGAACACTGAGAAGTCAGGGACCTTCCCCGTGTGTCCCTTTTCGGAGGGAGCTATTATGCTGTCCATCGTATTCCCTGCCCTCCCTACTCACAACAAATAGGGTGGTCACTCGTCTATCCCCATTCTGTGTTGCAAACTGATTTCAAAGTGGAGTGCAGGAATACTTTGAACCCTGGTGCAGGTATCTGATATTTTCCAGCCCCCCCACCCCCGCTCCCCAATCTTGTTATTTGTCCATTATTAGAGTGATTTCTTTAAAGGGCAAATCTGATCACAAACCTCCCCATTTAAATGATCTCGGTGACTCCAGAATGCTGAACGGGTAAGTTCAAGTGGCCTAGGTCCTTCCTGACGAGGACCCTACCTGTCTGCCCAGGCACCTCTCTTTCCACTTCTCTTCTCACATCTTAGGGTCCAGTCACACTTGACTCTTGGTGGTCCGTTGAACTCACCATTCTTACCTCTCACTTAGAAAATGCTATTGTGCTCCCTGGGCACCATCCCAAATCACTCCTTGTCACCCTTTCACCTGGCCACCTGGCTACTCTTCCTGCTCTTGCAGCTTCTGCCGGCAGCTTCTCTGACCCTCAACTCAATGTGGAAGTTCCTGCAACACCCCGTGCTTCCCTCTATCACAGCATCACCTCTCTATCATAGCATCATCTCCTCTATTGCAATCACTGTTTCCTTATCTGCCTCCCCTTTACACTAAGCAAGTCAAGGGCAGGGAATGTCTTACTCGCTTCTGTATCTCCTGAACCTAACATATAGTCAACTCTTAGTAAATATTACATGAGTAACTGAAAGAGTCTTACTGTACCTCATTTTTTAAAAAATCAATTTTAATGACTATTAAATCTTTCAGCAATTTTTATTCCCCCCCTTTTTAGTTTTATGTATACAAAATAACGTAGTGATTAGACATTTATATACTTCACAAACTGATAACTCCAGTAAGTCTAGTGCCCATCTGACACTGTCCATAGTTATTACAGTATCATTGCCCATATTCCCCAGGCTGTACTTTATATTCCCGTGACTATTTTTTATATTATAGTTGACATTCAGTATTATTTTATATTAGTTCCAGGTGCACAGCACAGTGGTCAGACAACCATACAACTTACAAAGTCATTCGCCTGATGTGCCCAGCACCCATCTGACACAATATACAGTGCTTATAACACTATTGACTATATTCCCTGTATTTCACATCTGTGACTGTTTTGTAACTACCAATTTGTACTTAATCCTTTCACCTTTTTCACTGAACTCCCAACCACCTTCTCATCAGATAACCGTCAGTTTGTTCTCTATGAGTCTGTTTTGTTTGTTTGTTTATTCTGTTCTTTAGATTCCATATGTAAGTGAGATCACATAGTATTTGTGTTTCTCAGTCTGACTTATTTCACTGAGCATAATACCTTTTACATTCATCCATATTGTCGCAAATAGTAGGATATTCTTTTTCACGACAGCATAATATTCCATTATAGACACAGGATGCCAAAAAATGTATACACATTTTAAGAAAGGAAAAAAAACTGTACTAAAATTATAATACACAATATAGACTGATAAAAAAGATGAATACAGGTCACATTTGACTTCTGCAATTACAAGAGGTGCTCAAAGCTGTTACCATCAGTATTTATGTAATACACAAATAACACCTCTCAAAATGTATATACATATTTTTGGCACCCCCAAAATATAGGTACTGCAATTTCTTTATCTGATTGCCTATTAGTGAGCACTTCTGATGTTTCCATATCTTGGCTATTGTAAATAACGCTGCAGTGAACATGGGCGTGCTTCTATTTTTTTCAGATTAGTGTTCTGGATTTCTTCAGATAAATACTCAGGCGTGGAATTGCTGGGTCATAAGGTACTTCTATTTTTAATATTTGAGGAGCCTCCATACTGTTTTCCATAGTGGCTGCAGCAATTTGCAATCCCACCAACAGTGCTCAAGGGGTCCCTTTTCTCCACCTCCTCGCCAACACTTGTTTGTTGATAACACTTTCTAAGTGCATCTTATAATAGCAATTTTATTTAAAATACAAAATATATATATATAAAAATCCCAGCAATAAGACTTTTCTGGAGGAGTTCCCTGGTGGTGTAGTGGCTTAAGGCTTCCGCACTGGCGCTGTTGGCGCTGCGGCCTGGGTTCGATCCCCAGCCAGGGAACTACCCACATACCACCTCCCCCACCCCCGCAAATTAAAAAAATCCGGAGTTCAGGTTCTGGAAGGGGGCAGGGTAAAGGATGCAGAGGGCACCTAAGGACTGAAATCCATGCCCAAACCCTAACTCAATGTCAAGTGCCAATTTGGTCAATGGTAAAATGGAGATCGGACGGCAACGAGAATCTATCTAGTCAGGACCAAACCACCAACAGCTGTGAGGATGGGCGCCCCCTCTCAGCTGTTGGTGGTTTGGTCCTGACTATGACCTCCAATGATTTGCCCTCATTGGAGGTCATGCAAGCCCTCACGCCAGCCTGGCCCCCGCTGCCCTCCCTCCCCTCCCCTTCCAGCTCCCACGGAGGACGCGGCTGACAGAGCCTCTTCCCTGCTGTCGGGCCGCGGACGGCGGAGGCCAGGCTCTCAGGCGCCCCCGCGCGGCAGCCCGGGGTCTCGCAGGCTACGGGGCCGGCCTGCCGGGAGGAGGCGCGGAGTGAGCTTGGATGCAGGTAGCCCAGAGTCCGCGGATTTCACCCGCCAGTGAAGCACGTGTCCTGCCATCCGCTTGCGGCCAACCGAACCCCCGACAAACCTCCCTGGTTGGAGTCCTCACACATCACTAGAAAATCAGTGATCAAGGAAGAGTTTGAAAGTAATTATATTTCAATTATGGACATAAAACTCCGAGAGAAGTCACAGTGGTGTTTCAAACGAGCCCTTGATCCCCTGCTCTGATCCTTAAGCCGCATTTAATTGATGCACTTTTGCCTTGTCAAGCAATCACATATAATGGGCTCCTGAGGCGGTGCCGCGGCTGCGAGGGCTTTCGGGAAAGGAATCGTCCACTAAGCAGTCATTAGTTTTGGAGAGCAGGGGGGGCTGGACAAGGACATCGTGTTGGGAAACCCCCACGCTCCTGCAATGGTTCCAAGCAAGTGTTTGCGTGACCCTCCCAGGCCTGGAAACAAAACATTTCGGTTTAATTCATAGCAGAGAACAGAGCTATCCAGCCTGGGGTCTGCATGGTAGTTAAGGGCCAGAATAGGAGTCTGCCTGAGAGCAATGAGGAGTTGGGTTTGCAGAGATAGTGTGGACCCTACTTCTGCTGCTTGTGTGATCTTGAGCAGGTTTCGAACTTACCTGATCTGTAGTTTCTTCTTCTGTAAACTGTGGGGCCAGTAATACCTATCCTCAAGTATTCCCGCAGATTCATCGATCCTCGCCCCAATATTTTATTACGCAAAATTTCAAACATATGACAACGCTGAAACACTTCACAGAGAAGCCCCCCACCAAGATTCTGTCATTAACATTTACTAGACTTGTTTTATCACATACCTATCCATGCACGTGTCCTTCTATCCATCCATGAAGCCATCTTTTAAAAACATGCATTTCAAAGTCAATTATAGAGAGATCTAAAAAAAAAAAATGTATCTGGCACAGTGCCTAGATAGATACTTCAATTCAACAAATAATTGAACATTTACTTAGTGCCAGGCACTCTGCTGGGTGGTAGGGATCCAATAATGAGAAAGACACTGTTTCTGTCCTTACGGTATTCAGAATTTGGCACCAACAAGAGATAGATGGTCAGACACCAACTCTCCCAACACCTGGCTGACATAATAGGGGAGGCTAAGGGTGACCCGAAGCAGAGGACAGCGACTTAGAGGGGTCTGTGGGGTCAGGGAAGTCTTCCCCGAGGAAGTGCCATTTCAAAGGAAACGTGATTATAGTCTCCATAAATACTGTAATATACACAGTGTGATATGCATGTAAACTAGCTTTAATCTGCACCTCAGTATGGTGAGTTAACGCTGGAAGTGTACTCCAACTCCAATCAGGAATATTTGTCCAAAGATGGATAATGATCAATTGAAAGACTCCTGGGATGGCTTCAAATATCATCATCAAAACTACACTAAAGGATGCATTAATTACCTTAAGGGTACTTTCAAAATTAGTGAAATGAATGTCTTTAATTAAGGTCTGTAGTTGGTAGAAAGATGGAAGAGGTACCCCTTCTGCCTTGCTTAAACAGGGCCTGATAAGCTGAAGAATTCCACCTTCAGAAGAGCCTTCTAGGCCTGAGCTCTCCCTTCTGCATTCCTTCTCCCACCTCCACCCCACCCCCTCCTCAGAAGAGTTTATCTGATGGGACAAAAAGTCTACATGCTGTTGCCATTGCCTGCAATTGCCTGGGATGGAAACTTTTCAAGCCAGGTGTTAGCGGAAGGACCTAAAAGGATTGTTAACACTAGTTGCACATGAGCATTCCCTAGAGAACATTAAAAAGGATTCCCTGAAGGATTTTACCCTTCCTCCCCCAAGTTTTCATTGGTCTGGGGTCTACCCTGAGCATTGAGCATTTAAAATAGCCTCAGGTGATTTAAATGTGCAAGCAGTGGTCTGAAAAGACAGAGTGGCCAGCTCACTGTGGTTTCTGGACAGGTCAGGGGTCTGTGCTGGGCTGCCTGTGAACGTTTACACAGATGGCCCACTCATATGTACACCACGTAACATTCCTCAGATAGCAAGGCCATCAGAGACGGGGCCTGTATTCCTGCTTGCCTCTGACCATTGGAGGCCACTGGGATAGTTTACGGAAAAAACTCGGCAACTATACAAGACCACCGACTGGAAGGACAAGGGAGGAGGGTGCTCTAGTGGTTTTCTAACTTTGGTGTCTATCAAATCAACTGGAGCATCTGTTAGAACCCAGCTAGCTGGGCTCCGCCCCAGAGATTGAGTTGATTCAGGGCAGAGAGACATTTGCGTTTCTCCCAGATAATGCAGCTGAAGTTGCCTGTGGTTATACCTTGAGCAGCACTGCTCTCATTGCTAATAACTAGTGTGTTATTAGGCTAAGGCCTAAGGGTGAGCGCTTGGCTTATCCCCAGAAGTACTGGTGACACTAGTGGTAATACAACTGCCAGATATTTAGATGGAAGTTAAATCATAAAGTGCCTCAAAAACATGCTGAGTTTGAATTTTACCCTGAATGCAATGAGAAGCCACCTAATTACAGATCCATATGCGTCCCTGGTTGGTGAGATGGCAGAGGTAAGACCTGATTTGTCTGCCCCTGTGGGATCCAGGGAGGTGGTCGTTGATGGTGACTGCACCACAGTTCTGGACACCAGAAGGGGCAGAAGGCTGGAAAAGGGTTGAGAACACTTTTGTGCCGATTGTACGTCAAGGCCATCCCTAGAGAAGTCTGTGATAGTAGTGCTATGGTGTCAACTTTGCAGGTGTTTTTGGATGAGACTAACGTTTAAATCAGAAGACTGAGTCAGCAGATTGCCTTCCACAAAGTGGGTTGGCTTCATCCAGTCAGTTGGAGGTCTGAATACAACAAAAAGACTGGCTCCCCTGAACGAGAGAGAATCTCTAGCAGACAGCTTTGGACTTCATCTGCACCATCGACTCTCCTGGATTGTGAGTCCTCCAGCCCACACTGTGGACTTTGGACATGCCAGCTTCTATAATTGCATGAGCCAGTTCCTTATAATAAATTACACACACACACACACACACACACACACACACACACACACAATCCTATTGGTTCTGTTTCTCTGAAGATCCCTAATACAATGGTAGACAGGAAATTTCTGCTCCCAGCCTTTAAAAACAGATAAATCCTACCCTTCAGGGTATGGGGGCCATTGGAGCCTGTTTTCTAACAGCTCTTCTGAGGTTCCAGGAAAATAAGACACGGCTCTGGAGTTGAATGGCTAGTATCCTTACACCTTTTCTTTCGTTTCCCCAAGAGCGGGAAGCTGTTCCCACCAGTCAAGACACGTGGCAGGAGGGGCTGTTGATCCTGGACCTGCCATGAACTATGGCTGCCTTAAGAAGAAATGCTTAAGCCACGAGGGTATGCAGGGTGTCCTGCCTTGGGAGTTCTCCCCAGAATGTAGAGAAATATGGCGAGTTGATAGACCAGGACTTCTTTAACCAACATCCAAAAGATAGGTCTATTTTTCTTTGTTTTCCAGCCTTCATTTCTATTTCTGTCTTGTAAGTGCCTCCTGTTGTGTAGCTAAGTTAGGAGACCTGAAATAAACTTTAAAAGAATTTGGGCTAATTTAGAAGCCATGTTTGTGTGCTCTACAATAGTCTGCCGGATTGATTAATTCCTACTGACGTTTACTGGACTCTTCTGCCTGCAAATTAGCAGGGTGACCGAGCAGGCCATGTATGCATGCACACTTCCTCCAGCGTGTGTCCGCCACCTGCGAAAGGGGAGTGGCGGGTGGGGCAGACTCCAATTCTGAGACTGCCGCCATTCCTAAAATCTGATTCTACAGTAGAAAGAGGGTTTGAGAAATTTTTGCTCCTGTATAACTTGGCCCAGCATGAGTCCTGATACTTAACAGCAGCAGCTCAGAGACCCAAGAACAAAGCAGCTTACTTGTTCCTCAAAGTGACTGGAAATGCAAGCACTGCTTAGAATGGGAGGAGGTTAAAGTCCTCTACTCAGACACACACACACACACACACACACACACACACACACATACACACACACAATTACTCTTCCAAATTTTAGTTTATCTTGGTATTGTGCAATGCAATGTTCTTTTTTTTTTTTCATTTTTAAATATAGAGAATATGAAGATTACGAGTCAAGCTGTCAAAAATTTAACATTTGCAACTAGGCTGACGTAAACCTGGAGCTATTACCTAAATTTAAAGTTTTGTGTTCAGAGGAGGAAGGTTGGGGAGCGGGGTGGAAAAGAGGAAGGGCTTAAGTAGTCCAAACTGGCAGTTACAAAATAGTCACGGTGATGTAAAGTACAGCATAGAGAATACAGTCAATAATGTTGCAACAACTATGTACAGTGCCAGGTGGGTTCTAGACTAATGGGAGGGATCACTGCATATATTATATAAATGTCTAACCACTGTGCTGCACACCTGAAGCTATTTTTTTTTTTTTTTTTTTTTGTATGTGGGTAGCTCCCTGGCTGGGAATCGAACCCAGGCTGCAGCGTTGACAGCGCCAGCGCCGAAGCCTTAAGCTACTACACCACCAGGGAACTCCCGTGAAGCTATTATGAAATAATGTTGAAAGTCAAGTGTAACTGAAAATAAATAATTTAAAAAATAAAGCTTTGTATTCAAAAATGTCTCACTTCTGATTTTCTTTAACAGAAAAACATTATAAAAAAATATAAATTTGGGGGGGAATTGGGCGCAAACTCTTTCAGTTGTTTATAATAAAGTTTGAAAAGCAATGCTGTAAGGAAAGGCAATGTTGCATGGTCTCCCAAGGTAAGACGGTGGTAGTTCTGATCCCCGTAAAGTGTGTTCTAGGAAAGGGAAATCCTCCCAAGGTCGCCGGAACAAACATAGCTGTGGGCGGGGTCGGGGGAAGGATTTCAAGGACTGAGTCAAATAAACTGTCAGTTCCAGAAGCTGGAAGAAAGCAGGGGCCTTACTGGTAGAGTGCTTCTTTAAGTGCAAAATGCTTACAGAAATTTGAATCATCATATTGTGAAAAATTGATTCCCATCAGCATCTTAAATCCTTTTGATTAGATTAAAGGATAGAGGGACTTTGGCTTTGTCCATAAAGAATTAAGTGCTATGAGAACTGCACCCCTTTTGCAGTAAATGACTAGAAAAATGGACATAATATATGAAACAAAGAGTTTTCAGACATTACACAATAGGTAGTACAGGATTTTGATCCCCCAAAGATGGGAAACAAGGTAAGGTCTACTAGAGTTGTCCCAGTTTACTGCCAGGAGGCCGTATCCTGAACAACACTTGGGAAGGGGGAACCAGATAGATTCCATGAGTGGAGAGAGATCAAAGTTCAGGGAGGCCAAGACGGCCAGAATTGTGAGGCCGAGTGCTGGACAGGAGGGAGCTGGATAGGTAGGGAGCTACAGAGATGTGCCGAGGGGACACTTTAAGTCTTGGTTGGAATATTAATCTGCCCATGTATGAGAGGGAATGCTTCAAGGCCAAGAAAGAACCACCTGGAGTTCAGACAGGGTTATAGTTTCCACCTGTCAGAATGGAAAAACCTTATAATATACAGGCATTGAGTAGAATTCTCAGAGTAATGCCTTAATAGTGGGGCATAATTAGCCCCACACTAAAGGCTGCATTAGACCCATCCTGAATTACTTGTGATCAGTTTGTTCAAGTCTTGTTTTCAGAATTAAAGGGTATAAAAAAATCCACCATCCAACAACGTAAATTTTACAGTGCTTGACATCTAATAAAAAATTATCAGACATGTAAAGAAGCGGAGAAATAAAATCAATCCATAGGAGTTCCCTGGTGGTGTAGTGGCTTAAGGCTTTGGCGCTGGCGCTGTCAGTGCTGTGGCCTGGGTTCGATTCCCGGCCAGGGAAATACCCACATACAGTTAAAAAAAAAAAAAAAAATCAATCCATAATTAGGAAAGATAAATCAATCAATAGAAATAACCGCAGGAATGTCAAAGATGATGGAATACTATAGTAGACAAAGATATTTAACTACTACTCTAAGTCTTAAAATATGTTCAAGTATGTTATATAAACCAGGGGCAAATTTGACCCCTGTCTATGTTTATAAATAAAGCTTTATTGGAACACAGTAAAGCTCACTCATTTATGTATTGCCTATTGCTGTACAATGGCAAAGTTGAGTAGCTGTGAGAAGGATTACAAAGGGCTACAAAGCCTGAAATATTTATTATCTGGTTCTTCACACCAAGTTTGCTAATCCCTGAGGTAAAGGAAAACATGAACACGGAAGGAAATGGAAGATATAAAAAAGACTCAAATAAATCTTCTAGGGATAGGGCATAAAGTATTTGAAAAGTCTACTAGATGGAATTAATGTGAAGATGAACCTGACCTAATGTCTGTTTTCTAAGATTTTCACCTAGTGGGAGAATGGTGAATTCTTTGACAGCAAATGGGTGTGAAGGAGAGTGCGACTGAAATAAATGAAACAGCAGTTTGCAATTGCAAATTCCTAGGATTAAGGTGCATACCAGGTTAAAACTCCTTGCCCAAGGGTTGACCGCCTTGCGTAGTTCAGAAGTGGGAGGGCCGGCAGATGTAGTTGGTGCTCTATAGCTCTCTGTCGCAGTGGTACCACGATGATGGAAGCCCTGGTTTCAGTTGTTTTGGCTTTTGGACAGCACAGGCTTCAGCTCCTCAAGGTCACACCATTATAATTAGTTACACACTTTGCTGTCTGATTTGAGGCAACAGTTCTGAGCTAAGCCACCCTCAAAAAATGTTTCTAAAAGGTCATTACCGATTTAAACCACAAATCTCCAGCACAGGTGTCTTAATTTCAGGCCACCTCAATAAACGGGATAAGAGGTTTATTGCTAATGTTTATTTAGGTAGTATTTACTATAAGCCAGGCATTATGCTAAAGGTTCTATTTGGATTTTATTCATTCTAGTGCTTAGACCCCCATCCCAACCCTAAACTAAAGCAAAGGGTACTTCAATAAATTGGACAAGATCACATGGCTAATAAGCTAGGATTTGAACTTGGGCAGTGTGATGCCAAAACTCACCCCCTGGACTTCTTACTATACTGGCTCCTTTGTAAAGCATCTGCTCTAGTGGCTGACAATACACCTGGCAATTAATACATGAGACAGCTATTAGGGGATCTCAGATTTTAATAGGGCACTGGAAAACTTTGTGAAAAATTGAAAATTTTTTCTATTAGGGAACAAAATGGCTGAAGCAAAACAAGATCAGATGCAGAAATGAAACTTTTTCATATATAATAAGACTCCATTTGCTCCTTAGGTAACTATGGTTATTTGGAAGCTTAACATCTTATACATACAAACATTCAGCCATTTTATTTTTCCTAGTTTATTTCCCTGTCATGCTGACTCCAAGTAGTGATATCATTACTGCAGTAGACCCAGTTAATCAGAACTCAAGCAATCAGCATTCTCAATAACTAGCAAAATGTTTTGAGATTTTGCCGGTTGTTTCACCTCTGGTTAACAGAGCCTACTCACATTCATCCGGCATCTACCAATCCCCATGGGTGCGGTTGACTGAGCCTCTACTGTATATGTAAATAGCCCAAGTGAGGATGCTAAAACGATTCATATGTGGCTGTGAGAGAACTACTACTTCTTTCACAATTTCCCCTCTTCATATCCCCTTAGCTTGCCAGTAAGTTCTGATGCCAAAAATTCTTTTTGGTAAGACAATTGTTTATTAGTCATGCAAACAGAGACAGAACCAGCTATGAGAAGCAATAGTTCCATCAATTTATGGCCGCAAGGGGAATAAAGCATCACATTTCCTTTATCAATATTTTTAGTAACATGACCTAAAAGGATAATGTGTAAAGACAGACAACGACGATTATCTCAAAACATGTATTTAATGGTCATTCCATTAAAATCAACCAGAATCACATTTCAAAAGTATATGTGTGTGTGTATATATAATTTTAAGGTGCATTTTTAAGTTTTATTTGGGTTTCATTTCTTCTTGGCCGCCTGAGGTGTTCTTGCAGATACAATTAACATAGAATGTTCTGAGACTGATAGCTTCTCATGCATCAAAAGACAATAACCTAACAATATAGCATATCTTGGATACATTAGAAATTTGAAAAGCCATGTGTAATTTCAGACAACTTAAATCCAGTCATTAAAGACACTTTTGACATAAAATTTAGGCACTCTATACTTTGGAATAACCACAAAATATTCCAGCAAGAATTAATGCACTTTGTGATTACATCTACTCAAAGATAATTCTCAATTAAAATCTATACTTATTAAATAACATTTTAAATTAGAACCCAATGCATTTTGATAATTACTGTGAACCATTTGCAGCATTGTGTTTTAGTTAATGCCAGCTACTTCCATTAATAATCCTGGAACTCACCCTTCATGGTGCACTTCTACAGAACCTAAACCAGTCTAATAAGCATCTCCCCTCTTTTCCTGTTAATACCAGAATAAGAATGTCCCTAACTAACTTTAAAGGTGTTCTTGTATTTTCTGTGGTAGTTGCTTCGTTAGCATGCAAAGCTGCAGCAAATGGAAGGCTCCCTGGAGACTAGGAAACTTAAGCCAAAGAGCTATCACTGATTACTAGGCTCAGTTCATTTGCTCAGCGTGCCTAAGTACATTGCTCCCTCTATGTTCCTACACCCTGTGCTGCTAGACTGATCAGTATGGAGCAAAGGGGAAAGATACTCAGATTTGTTATGCTACCTTCCACAAGGCCAAGGCCACCCAGACCTCATCTAACTTCAGGCAAGACTTGCTTGTCTCTGCAGTGTGGTTCTGGAGCTTCCACGTCATTCTCTGAAGACCGATGGGTGGAATGATGCCTACCTATTGAGATGTCATTAACTTCGGTTGAACTTCCTGGACTTGAACATAATTTAGCATTGTTAGCATTCAGAACATGGATGTTAATTGTTCCTGTTGAGAACAAGGTACTTTTGCTCAGCTAAAAAAACAATTAGAAAGCCTTTCAGAACTTTCAGATTACAAATTGACTCATCATAATCACCAATGACTAATGTATAAAAATCTATCCAGACAAATGAATTTGAGACTTATTTGACTGTAAGTCACAGAGAAGAGAACACAGTAATTTCTCACAGGACAATTCGGTGTTTCATCAGGGGGATCACTAGTAAATTAATTACGCTGCTAATGTTTTCTGGCTTACTTGAAGAGACAATGAGCCTAAGTAAATCAAGAGTAAGATGACAAGTTGCTTAACATTGTTTCTGTTCATCAGATGAGATTTGAGTAGAGATAAGGAGAGAAGGGCATAAGGAATGAGGAGTTGTTAACTTCAGTTTCAGCAAATATAATCAGAACCAGTCATTACTAGTTGATAAACATTGGTGTTAAATGCAAAGCAGATAGGACTCATCCAAGTTTTAGAAATTAACCTCACGACGAGGTGAGAGATGCTGGGAAATATAAGGGAGGTGACAGCTGATTTGGAAAATTCACATGAAACCACAGCCATCTCTCCTGAGCAGAGGGGATGAGATGGTAAGAATGAAGGTGGATTTTAGCTCAGGTTGCTTTCCATCCTCTCTCAGAACTTCACCTTTCTATGGATTTTTGGACAACACTTCTCTGATCAGGGCCCTAGGCTCATGACAGTACAGAGAGGATGACTGTCCCTTTCTGGCGTTTTAGAACGGCCACAGCTTGTTCATGAGTTACACCTTCTAGAGTCTCGCCATTCACGGCTAAAATTTGATCACCTCGCTTCAATCTGCCATCATCTGCAGCTGCTCCCTACAAACAAGAAACATTCCAGTTTAATCCAGGATGAAGCAATTAACATTCAAATATTAATATTATGGCACACATATTAAAAGAGTAACTTTAAAAACTACCAATAAAAGTGAAATTATTTCTAGGTAATGTTTTTAAATGAGGAAAACTTAAAAAAATGTGGGATATGGTATTTGAATAACCATAATTATGCAGTGTTTAAATAACATACTAGTAGAAATGTACTGACATTCACATTTTTTTAACCCAAGTAGGACTGTATTTCAATATTCAGTGCTAAATGGAATTTGAATGTTATATCATGTCATATTCATGAATATGTAATATACAAATAAAAGCAGAACTGAATCTGGTGTTAGTCTTATTGCCAATACCATCATTATATCAGGTTCCTAATGCATTATTAAGCTATCAGCACTGCAGTGATCTGTCAAACATATGTGTAGCCTCTAAATCAGTGAATTGTATGGTATGTGAATTATACCTCAGTAAAGCCGTTCTATAAATAAATACACAAAAGGCTCCTTGTTCTGTAATATCATATACAAAAGCTTCTACTTTATTTATCTTTGATTATCTATATATGTTTCTAAATGACTACTTTCATTATATACCCAGTCATGCATGGCTTCTCAAAACAGCACAAAGCAAGTGAAACTTGGGCTTTTTCTCATGCTAATGCTGTATATCTAATATTCATATTATTAGAAATATTAGATGGGTAAGGAAAGAAAAGACCTATAAAACAACTTATAGGAGGCTTTCTCCATCTGCCAGGATAACTGATAATCCCTTGAAAAGTTAGTGCTGATGTACGGGAAATTAATTAAGGCCCACAGGCACGTAGTCCCTGATTGACTCATTCAGAACCTGAGCTAAAGGGCACTAATGCTCTGGAGACCTGTGCCTCCTACAGCATGGAGGTCCTGTGGTGGTGGGTGCATTACCTAGAATTTCCAAACAGTGAAAAGGGTGGAATTCCTGGATAGAGGTGTGATAAAGAATATTCACAACCAGGTCCATACTGGGGAGGACATATCCAAATTAGATAACTTGCAACTTTGTTTGCATCTTTTTTTCTCCTTTTAAGAAGGTGTGTTAACTGCACTGAAGACAGGATTAAACAAGTAACTAATGGGTAAAATCAGACGTACTTAGTTAACTTGATTTTATTATATTTTACATGCTAAGATTTAAGGGCTTCAGTAAGCCCCAGATTACCTGTGTAATTCATTTTTTAAAAGGCATGTTAAGCTTTTCCAATTTTCATTTTAAGTAATACAAAAAGATGATTTTTGAACTTTCTAGGATTTGTACATTATTTCAGGTATTGCCGTTGCTTCCCTGATAATTACTACTGAGACTTGTGTCTCCTCTCCTACAGTATCAGTGTGGCATTTGTAGACTAAGCAGCAAAGGAAGAAGTAGATGGTTCATAGACAGATCTCCATCTGGCTCAGAAATGTGGCTTTTACCCACTTGTTGTGTCCCAACTTGGTCACTTAGCCTTCCCTGTCTTGTAAAACAGGCACCTGTTATCTACCTTTCACTTGTCCTAAGGATTAAATGTACGGCACATGGTATTTACTGTAATTTGCTGTGTATAATGTGCACTTTTTTGCCCAAATTAATGAGGGAGAAATAAGGATGCACATTATACATGGGTAGTACTAATTCTGTATCTCTATAAATGTTTTTAATTCTTTTTTTAAAGCTTATGAGTTAAAAGTATAACTCTGGACATCCATAATGATACCCATATACAAAATAATACACTGGACTACAATAATCAGTATTTTTATATAAAAAATTTGTATATATAAAATTTCTTATACCTTATATCTATTCATGTATTTTGTAATTATGTTACACAAAATATCTTGTAGCATAATACTTTAAAAAATAAATGCTAAAATTCCTTTATAATACAAAAAAACAAGTACCTAAATATAAACAAATAAAAATTGGAAAAAAAAAAAAAAAAAGAAAACAGAAGATGTTTTCCCCTGAAAGCTTGGGCCAAAAACGTGGGTGTGCATTATACATAGGAGCACATTTATATACGGCAAAATACAGGACTTAATAATGGTGGTAGTATAATAAAATTAAACTGGTGATGATCAAACTTATGCTTTCATAGTTCACAGACTGAAAAACTGCTCCCTAAATTTTCAGGGTTGTTGAAGTCTTTAGGCTCATCTATTGTTGGCTTTTGTAAAATTTGGTTGCTGAAAGGACTGAGACCTAAAGTTGCCTTTGATTTTGAAGTTTCCAACCAAATACCTAAAAGAAAATGGAAGGCCCTATAGTCTCTTAATCAGATCGACTTCTTGCAAATCCTATACACCTGCAGTGTCTGGGATGCTTCATATTCCTAGAGAGAAAAAGACCTCGATGGGCCAATTAATTTCCTAGTTGAGCAAGAGATGATTAAACAAGGCCTAGGACACCAAAAAAGTCACCCTGTGGACATGTAAGATCCAGAAACCTGAAAAGACTAACATTTGAAAGAATGTATGTTCAGTATTAAAAAACATGGAAAACATACAGCTATAGTTTCTAGATCTTCAAAATTTCCACGGTGAAATGTCTGGCGCAGTTAGAAAGACTACCACTGAGTGAGGTAGAGCTCCTTTGCTAGCTTTTGGTTTATTGATTCTTTTTGGAAAACTTTTAAATTGAACATATTTGTTCGCTCTAACAAATAAAAAGAGAAAGAGAAAAAGTCATCGAATGCAATCTAATTATAGTAAATTCTATAGAACTATCTAATGATAATAATCATTATTATTTGCATTGGAATATTCTTTTATTGGGACTGACTAGCCCAAGTAGGCCATTAGTGAGAGCTTTAGAACTTTTTCTTTTTTAAATTCAGAACTTTTTATTTTTCAGGTGTGCCTCACTTTACAAAAAAGGTCCACTTCTTAAAAACTAAAACGTACCAAGGATATTCAATAGTTACCACTATGTGACTACCTACATAAGTGTTTCCTAAATGAGCGTTTTCAATGGGGACCTTTGAAAAGAGCCTTTTGTGTGAGCTTCAGTTCATTCATTATACCCATTACTCTTGTCCCACTGTGATTCAATGGTGGTTTCTTTTAAAAAACACCCACCAGCAATGCATGGGCATTTCACTCTCAGTTGTACGTTCTGGTGACCTGACAAAAGGTGCCTGGCTCTGGCCCTACCAGTCTCCGTGCACATGTAGACAGGCACAGCTGGTGCAGTGGCTGAACTCTGGGCCTCAGATCCAAAAGCCTTAGGAGCTAACCAGTCCTCTCACTGGACCACAGCTGATTTACCTCTAGTTATGGGGTGAGCTGGTGATCACAACATTCTGTAGGGGCTTTACAGAGGTGCAGGCACAACTGCTAAAGGGTGGGGCTAACTTTGCAGCCTTCCATTATCCTTATCGACATAGCTGGCTCTTTTAAAAACAAATTATATAATGCCCTTAAAGAATAATCATCACAACTACTCATGATGCCCTTTTAAGGAAAGAAAGGTCTGCAGGTGGCTTATCCACCTTGGGGATGATCAGACTGGAGCAGCACTGTTGCCCACAATGTTTCTAACCTGCCTCCCCCATCCCCTTTTGCTTGTTACCAGGTCAATAGATGTGTGTTTGGGAATAACATGTACCTTAGAAAGCTTTCTAAAAAAAGAAAGGATCTTACTTCTTCTTTTGAAGACTTTCATGTCTTTATGAAAATAAAGCTAAAGTAGACAACTGGATCAATTAACAAACACAGGACTGTGATAAAATCAATGAAGAACAAAAATTGTAATATCAATACTAAATACTTTTCAGAGATCTTCAAAATTTATAATAAAATTAAATTCCAACTTAAGTTAAAAATAATTTATCTAAGAGTCATCGAGAGGCATGCACAGCATGACCTGTGTATTAAGTAGGATGCCCTGGAATATTCAATTCCTGAAAAGCACGACTATCTAATCTTAGTCTAATTTATCTGGCTGATCCTACAAGTACTTGGCAGAGTACTGTAAAAGAGAAACCACCTTAACCTAGTGCCTGAGGATTTTGGTGATGGGCAGTCATTAACATTGTACTGATTGGAGTCTTATATAAACCTTTATGCCACGTTGGCCCTCTGGTGTCTGTTTTCTTTTCTTACAGGGGAAAGTCAAATAAATCTTTGTTCTAGCCCAGAGCAATACTTCCAAGGCCAGCTTGCAAAAAGTGTGGCACTCCTCCTTATAGTGTACTATTGAAAGAAAAGACTCTTTAAAATCTGTTAGCAGCTACTTTTATAACAGGGTCCAAAGAAAATTATACTTTTTGTGTCTCCACTATTATAAAAGAATGCTTGTCTCACTAGTTTGGTGTGGGAATTTCATATGAGATTAAATGAAATAAGCATACATGTACACATCCAGGTATAGGCCGAAATTAAGCAAATCACTTAAAAAAAAAAATCTCACCTAGGTTAAAAAAAAAAAAAAGATACAGTAAAAAGGAAAAAAATACCTTTGCAAATATAGTCTTGACATAAATTGGCAGGTCTCCATGGGGACTTCCATAACCCCCTACAATACTAAACCCCAATCCTTCAGAGCCTTTCTCCAAAGTAATAATCTTAGGTGGAGGTGTTCTGAAAACACAAGCATGCTGTTTAATTCAAGGATAGATATTGAGAAGGAATTTCATTTTAATGGAAGAACACAGATTTGAGAGAGACTTTCACACTGCGTAACTGTTAAGGTCAGTTAATCGAATCAGACTCAGAGAGATATCTAGGAACATTTTAAAATTTTCCATATCATGCTGGACTAATGACCAATGTCCTTGATGTTTTAGGGGTTTCTCTTTCATAAAACCCACTCTCTTTTATTTAAAAATAAAGTCATGATGCTGAAATTATCAATATGCTTAGTTTTTAACTCTCAAGCTTACTATTCAAAGCTGAATGGAAGAGTCAGGATGTGTGTGGACAGGCGGGGTATCCCGTTAGCTTAATGTAGACCACCAGTCTGCAGGTGGACTTCTGCCCAATAGCTGCGCAAACTGCCACTGTTTCTCCGCTTGAATACCCTCACACACCCGCTCTCCCACTTCCATTTAGGGTGGGAGCTCATTCTTCAAAAGCCATGTCCAATGAGATGCTTCCCTGAGTCTTTTGGGTGAGTCAGCCACACCCTTCTCTGTGCTCCCTTTGCACTTGGTCTAGAGTTCCATCACGGCACTTGTCTCATGTTGTGAATGCTTAACCGTCTTTCTCCTCTATCATGATCTCCTTAAGTCTTAGTCGTCTGAGTATTCTCAGCACTGTGCCTGTCACAAACTCAGGATCATGACTGTATAAATGCGAACTGAAATACAGGAAAGAGAAACCAAGGTAAAGCAAAATGAATAAAGACAATCTGTTTCAAATATAGCATTCAGATTTTCAAAGCTTTACCCAGTGTGGAAGTCATCTCTCTCAGAAATAACATGCCTAAAAATTAAATTACCTATGGGGGCTCAAGCAGTTAAATCTCAGCTTAACTAATACCAGTTTTACTCCCAAATGTGCTTGTGCAAAGGTACAAACCTAGAGGAACCCTGGTATCCCAGACCCTGCCATCTGATTGGTCGTAGGAGGCTCATATGTGTATGCCGGCAGCGTCACTTGTTTTGTGGCAGTATGCATGTCCAAGAGGCAGAGCCATCTGATACAAACTCAGCCATTTACATATTTAGAAAATTTTGCAAAACTGGGATATACGCAACCTTTGAATATGCTGTTCTGACTAGAATATTCTTCCCTCTCCCACTTCTCAATTTTGCCTGGCTTATTTTAAACTTGATTTTCTGCTGGTTCCCACTGGCATTAGTGGTTTGTTGATATATAATACTTACTGGTTGCTTATAGCAGGCATCCATAGTAACTGCTGAATGTCCGTGCCATATCAACTGTTGACTGTTTTGAATGCCACTCTGGCTTGTTTCAATTATTTTAAAACTCAGCTTAAGCATGGGTGCCATCAAGTACACTCCCTGAGTCATGCCCCTCTTCTATGGTTTTACACAACCCCGTGCTTACTTATTGTGCTCACTGAACTTAGCTCTCCATTACTATCAACTCTTTTATAACCATGGATCTGTGGGTCTGTTTTTCTAGTTCTCTGGCCATTCCTTGAGGACTGGGGCAATGCTTTCACCTGTGTTGCTAAGTTTGAATCCTCAGGACCCAGCACTTATACAGTGTCTAGCCTTGGGAAGGCACTCAATAAATATCTGCTGAAATAATGATGAATTATCCGCTATGGCCGAATGATAATGATGTCACAAATAAGTCTCTACCTTTCATCACCTTATGGCCTTCTAAGTCCTCTCAGTAATGACCCACAGTTAGACATGAACTTGATTCATGTTTCCTCTTGAAACACAGCCCTCATTTCCAAGGATAATGAAATGAGAAACTAGAAGTCTAAAGTCACTGTTTTAGAGCTAGATCCTAGGGACCACCAAGTCATTAGGGACCGTCATAATTGTGCCTATTCACAATCGGAGAGTTGTTTACAGGGGGAAAGGGAGGAATGCAGCTCCACTCCTTAAATGGCAACATCAAATGGAGTTTGTCTCCATTTATCTCACATTTTCATTAGTTTTAAATTTTCATACAGAAGACTAGTAAAAAAAAAAAAATCTCAAAATGTTAACAGTGGTTGGATTCTAAGTGACTTAAATTCTTTTAAGCTAGTGGTTCTCAACCTGCCAGAGTTATGCAGCTGTGGAATCATAAAAAAGGATGGGTACATCAAAAAATCCTTAAATGTATACTACTCTTCCTGTAAAGGTCCTGATTTTTATTTTTAAAGGAAAGGTCCATTGTAACTTGAAAAGTTACACTTTCGTGTATTTGTCATATTTTAATAACATGCCTTTATTACTTTCATATTGAGAAAATAGTAAAATGACCTTAGTTTAATATTGTTTTCTCAAGGAAAACAAACTCAAGGGTATTATTTAAGTTGATGAACTACCAGGAAAAAGTTGGCAAGGCCTGTGATCATCCAACCTTTCCAATAAATCATTCAGGTCAGTAAACAAACATTTATCTAGCAGCTACTAGTGACCAGGCACTGGTGGTACTGGGATGAGTAACTCTGGGCAGCCTTTCTCAAAGTATGGGTCCTCTGCCTCTCTATAGCAAAATTTCCTTGGAGAATCCACTGTAGACCACCTACTCACAACAGGGCCAGGGAAATCAGCATTTTAAAATATGCTGTTTCGATTCATCTTATGCAATTGCAGTTTGAGAAACACTGCCTTAGTGAGCAATTTTCACTGCAATGACTGATTTTAATGAAGGATGCCAGCAAATACAACAATAAGATTTTGCTTAGAAAACTGAGGAACTCCGGCACTTTGCAGAATAAAGCAGGGGGCACCTGGGTTGTAAGAGGTCTCTTAGGGGAGAAGGCACAGGCACTGTGTCAAAGTGACCAGATGCAGTGTTTGCAGGCCCTGTTACAGCAGTCTGTTAAGAACTCATATGGTGGAACAAAGCTTTGTGAAAAATAAGGGAACCCTGATGTTTTCTTGGAGATTCTCTAGGAATGAGAAAAGGTAATGTGCCCTTTCCCCTACCTCTCTGTTAGAGATCACATTCTAGAATCTGCAAAAAGGTCTCACTGAGCTTTGCCCACACACAAAATAGGCACTCTGCATCTAGAACACTCACTCTCTGTCTTCCCGATGGAGTTCAGCAGTGGGTGAACCAAGGCGGTAGCCCGTAGACAAGTTTTCAAGCTGAGTTGCTATGGCGCTTATGTTGGTATCCGCTACAACCTGGGAAAACAGAACGAGACAATCCAGTACAAGTCAGAAGAGAATTAGAGAAGCCATCCTACACCCAATGGTCAGTTGTCAGTCCTCATCTTATTCAACCAATCTGCAGCGGTTGACGCCACGGATTCTTCTTTCTCTTAAGCTAGTTTCTTCACTTGGCTTCCAGGACATCACTTTTCTGTTTCCCTTCCACTTTCTGGCCATTCCTTCATAAAGCCTAACCCTCTAACTATCAGAGTGCAACAGGACTCTCAGTCCTTGAGCTTCTTATCTTTTCCATCTAAACATATCCTTTTAGTCTTCTCACCTTATCTCATCAATTTAAATACCATCTATATAATGATAATTCCTGAATCTGTATCTCCAGCACCACTTGTCAATTGACTTCAGATCCAATTAATAAATCCAATCACCAATCTGACAGCACATCTCAAACCTAGCATGACTCCCACTGGGCCCCCACCACCCCCACTGCTCCCAGAGCCTTCCTCATGTCAGATAATTGCCACTTCATTGTTCCAGTTTCAGCAAACACCTTGGTGTCATGCTTGACTACTCTTTCCCTCACAATCCATATTCAATCCTCATAAAATTCTATCGGTCTTTCTACAAAATTATCTCTTGCATCGAGTTTTATAACAGCCTCCTCAGTGCTCTCCAGGTTCAGCCCCTCTCACATTCAGTGTATAGTAGCTAGAACAGTCCTGTGAAAATAGAGCAGATTATTTCACTCCTGTGCTTTAAGCCATCCAAAGGAAACCTGACTCCTTTGGATCACACGCCGAAGTCCTTATTACAGGGTCTGTTGTAGGTGATCAGACGAGTTATGTCTCCGCCCTCACCTCCTCACATTCTCCTCCACATTCACTCTGTTCCAGCCATGCTGGCCCACTTGCTGTTCCTCTCACATGCTGGAGAAATCTGCACCTCAGAGCTTTGCAGCAGCTTTGCCTTCTGCCTGGAATGTTCTGCATTCAGCATCTGGGTGGCCACTCCTCACTTCCCTCAGGTCTTTACTCTCAAGTCCCTTTCCTGGACACTTGAACTAAAATTTCCACAGCAATACCCTGGTCCAACATTTCATATCTTCCTTCCCTTCTTTATGTTTCCTTCTACCACCATTACTATCTAATGCAAAGTGTATATTTTACCTTATTTATCATCTATCACTTCATATTAGAATGTATGGGCAGGAAGTTTACCTGTATTGTTCACCATGGTATTCCCATTATGAAGAACAGTGTCTGGCATATAGCAGGTGTTCAGTTAGTATTTGGTGAATGAAAGAAAAAAATTAATGAATATCTGACTCCCTGTGATTTGCTTTTTAGATGGTCCTAAGCAAAAGTATAGTAAAATAAAGGTATGTAAACATTCACTTTATATGTCTTCTATAAAAATTGTTTTTTTCAGTTATAGTTGATACTCAGTAACTATATATTTCTATCCTGAAAAAATCATTCCAAAGCATTCAGAAGAAATCTGGTACAGCTCTGACAGCTCATACTAGGATACAGAACAGAGTTCTGGTGTTTGGTTTCTGCCAGTTAAATGATGCTGTGCCTGAGTTTCAGCTTCCTCATCTGTTAAGTGGGAATCATAAAAGCCAGCCTTGTCGGCTTAACCTCAATAAATTGTCTTCCACCTCAGTGCATTAGAGCTCCTTTCTCAAGAGCTCCTGGGCTACTCCTGCTTCTGATCAATGGTTCTTCTGGTTTATAATACTCAGTGCACAAGTATAGTGAAGAGACTTAGCTTGACAGCAGTGCAAAGTAGCTTGAATTTGACTGCAATTTCAGAATTAACCAACAGAGGGCATGGCTGCCTAAATCTGCAAGCTTAGCAGCGTGTGTGAGCATTTAGAACAAGGAAAGCAACAGGGCAGCCCTGGTCCCAGCCGGGCTGGATCAGAACACTTTCCGGGTGAAGCATGCCGCTCTGCGGTAACACCCTGCTAAGAACTTCTAGAAATACCATCATGTAAGCAATGTCTGCATGAACTGAGGGAACGTTCAGGATAAGAAACAAAGAGGAAATGACAGATTCCCCCTGACCACAAAAGCCCCTCCACTTACAGTCCTTTTTACGCTCCCCTATAGCAAGCATACTGGAGGACTTGTTTTTGCATATGACCTTTGTAATCTAACCCACTCTTAACCTATACCATCTTCACGAACTCACTCCATTCCAGCTTGCATCCCAATCGCCCAGCCCCAACTTCTGTGACTCACACGCTCCAGCTCTCCTCCTGCTGCTGCCCTCTCCTCCAACTCCTTGCTATTCTACTCACGCCCTGTGGCTCAGTGCTGCGCCTACCCCTCACTTGTACAGTCAGGGTCTGTAATAAGTGATAACACGTACATTCCCAAAGCTTTAAGTGCCAACAATGCTGACAATTCCCAGCCTCATCATTATATCCAGTTGCCAACTTAAGATCTGCATTTTAACATCTCAAGGGCTTTTGAACACAACCAAATGCAAACTCCTCATCCAACAACCGAATCCGCTTCTATTCTTGTTTCTGCAAGCTTTCCCCCTCTTAGTAGATGGCCCCTCCAACTGCCTAATTAGAAGTCCACTAGGCGTAATATTGAAAATACTTGATTGCTGGCTGGTGACTATACAACTGGAAAGGAGGCTAGGATGCTAACCATACAGGTGTTTACTCTCTGAACATCAACCTGATTATTCCCTCTCACCTGCCATACATAACCCACCACCAAGTCCTCTGGAGTCTACCTACTTCTCAAATTTGTTTACTTTTCATCTCTAAGTCACCATCCAACTTCAATCCATCAGCACCAGCCGCCTTTTAACTGGAATCCACACTTACTAAGCTCTTCAAATCTCTCTTCCACACCAACAACTGGTTATCTGGTTATCTTTTTAGAAGATAGAAAATACAAAATGGATAATGACACTCCTCTGTTTAAAACCTTTCAGTGCTCTCTCTTCGTATTTGGAATAAAATTCAGATTCCCTAATGATACACACAAAGGCCCTGCCCGGGCCTGCCATCTAATCCTATCTATCTCCTTCCTCTCCACCCAACATGCCAGTCATCACTGCCCGTAGTTCACCCCCTCCTTCCCAAAGCAGTCAGCTTAAATGTCACTCCCCTTACACAAGCTTTCTTCTTTGGCTACCTTGTTTAAATTAATTTCTTCTGTTTTCCTTTCCATAGCACTCCTGAAGTATTTCTCACAAACTGTGACGATATGCATTTGTGTGACTATATTTCCCACCCAAGCACAGTATTCAGGAGGATCAGAGCAACTTCTCAATGTTAATGTGCCCAGCACATAACAATTACTTAATGAGTATTTGTGGACTGAATAAATGAATCTAAAACCTTTGTAAGGAATAGGGATTATGACAATTTTCTGAATTTCCACAGAACAGCATGAGACTGGTAGAGGTCACAAGAAGATGGTTTTCGGTCCTTTTAAGGAGAAACAGAAAATCTACTAATTAAGGCATTTACAGAATGGAATGGCACATGAGAACCCCACCAAAGCAAGCATTCAAATAAAAACTCAAATAGAAACTCTTATCAATTTGGGATGTGGTGAAGGGAATTCTTATACTTGGAGGGAATTTGGACATGTACTCTCAGCTGACCATGAAACATTATGGGAGTTAAACAAGAAAGTCAGTAAAATACTGTTTTTCTAAAATACCTTCAGAAGACAAGATTTGAGGACAACTCGTTCCTTTCTTTACTCCCTTGTTTATTCAATATAGAACAGCACCACAACTACGGAATATAAGCTGAGCACTCACTCTGTGCGAAGCATCTTTCTGAGTCCCTACAGAGGCAGGCGCCATTATTATTCCCACATTACAGACTGAAGAGCCTGGGGCAGATGGGTTAAGAAACTCTCTAAGGCCAGTTACGGAGTGAAGGCTGGATTCACATCCATGCATTTCACTCTAGAATCTTGTACTTGTGGTATGAGGCAAAACGCCTGGTGTGAGGGTACAGAACTGGTACTTGGAAGGCACCAAATTTATAGTCCAGGTGTGGAACGGGGTAGGAAAAGGGGCAGCGAGAGAGTCCCATAGCAGATGCAAATACAGCAGAAGGTCATCATGGGTATGTACGTTTGAGAATGGGCGGGAAAATGTCACTTCCCCCCAGTACTACAAAGAGAGGCTTGGGGTGTGGGAGATGTACACCCTATGGATGTTCCAGGAGGAAAGCTTTTTAACTTTTAGATAGAGAATACAGGGTCCAGCACAAATAATGCCCCAGAGAACAGAGATGGTTTGTCTCCCACCATAATATCATTTGTCTAACTCCAATATTTACACCTACTGGCTAAGATGGCATCAGGACTTCACTATGCTAATAATCTTAAAATGTCTAGCAAAAGAAATAATTGTTTTACTGATTTATACTGCTGAAAAAGGGGATTACTTCTCTCAGACCCTGTATACTTTCAAGAGTCTGTGAAATCAGCCATGTAAATTATGAAACTAAAGTTATCATAGTTCTATTTGGGTAAAATTTAAAGTTTTCTTAATCTATCTAGAAAATTTAAAGATACTTCTACAGCACCATAATGCAGAAAAACTCACATCCCTCCAAAACATGAAGGCCTGTTGTTCACTCCCAAATCTTGAAATTAAAAGGGCCTCCCAAACACTGATATTAAATCCCAGAGACCCACCAAGGATCTTTGGGGCTAGCCAGGCCCAGGCCTATGTTGTAGGAGTGGAGGAACCCCAGGAGCTGAATAAGACATGTGAAGGGTTTTCACTAATAGCTTGGGCTTCCACAGGAAAACAAGGCGAGCACAAGCCTGTTACCCTCAGATGACTTTACAGCCCCAAGGCATTTGCATGAACCACCTTGGTCTCAGAGTTGATTGGTCTTCCTCCATATTGATTTGTGAAAGGGGATAATCTGATCTTGGAAGGAGATACAAATTCTAGGATGTGATCCAGGAGTCCTGGCTCAGCCCTGCATCTGAAGCACTCTTTCCCCACCAACAGCAGGCACTGAACATGGAGGTAAGGCTAAGAGATGTCTATTTGTGTGTTTTGAAGGGAGAAGACAAAAAGGCTAATGAAAATTTTACGCATTTTTTTTAAGTGAATTTTGAACTCTTGGGTGTAAATCGCTGTGGTAGGTTCTGAGGATAGAGATGGGATCAGAGAAACCAAGGGAAAGCCATGTGTTCCTTGCACTCCAACAGGCTTGCGATTGATGTCATCTAGTGTGTGAGGCAGATGTGCACACATGCCGTTCAAACTGGGGAGAGGAAGGCCAGAATTCACGGGGAAGGCAGGGAGGCCTTATGGTTTTTAGGTGATGAGCATCAGGTCTGTGCAACCTGAATGTGTAGTTCAAAAGCTGTGGTGTCTGGAGTCCTTGGACCCAGCTAGGGCCAGCTCCAACTCTGCAGCCCACAGTCTGGCTTTTTAATTTACAGACCAGCAACCTTTCTTCTCATTCCTCATCCCTGAGGACCTGGAGAGGTGGTAGATGTCCTCCTTGCTTCCCACTCACCCTTCAAAACCATTAACCTGGTTCAAACCCTATGGGTCCTTTGAGTTTATGTTCCTCCTTATTGTTGCATGCAGTGTGGATACAGACTCCTTGAAGGGGGTTCTTTAAGGTAGGTAACTAGAGAGGGCACTGATGGGTGATGGGTACGCACATATTAAATTTAATAGATCTTCCTAAGTTGTCAAGTGGTTGCACCAGTGTAAACTCTCACCAGGCATTTAATGAAAGTACTTTGTTTCTTCACATCCTCCCCAAACTTACCATGATCAAACATTTAATAAGTGCCTACCTACGGAGAGGCAGGCCAGTGACCTGAAGGAAGAGGAGGAAATCCCTTCATCTGAGGAGGTGGAGGCCACTGATCCAAAGGAGGAAAAGGAAGAGGAGGAGGAGGAGGAGGAAGAGGAGGAGGAGGAGGAGGAGGAGGAGGAGGAAACCCCTGTACCCAAGGAGAGGATGATGATGACTTGTGAAATGAAAGAAGAGGATACAGTCACTCCACTCGAGGAGGGGGAGACTTGTGAAACGATAGATGGGGAAGAAGCCTTACCCTCTGAGCCTAAGGAACATGCAGAGACCTTTGAACCAGTGAAAGAGGAACAACCTATAAGCAGGTTTCCCCCTCCAAATGTATTTCCTCCTCCCAATGAAATTCCCCCTTACTCTGTGTTTCCCCCTCCCACCGCACCTGCCCCTCACTCCGTGTTTCCCCCTCCGACCGCACCTGCCCCCCACATTGTGCTTCCCCCTCCGAATGGCTATCCACTTCAGTATTCATTTCCTTCTTAAATTTTGTCTCCTCCTCAAATTGCTTCAATGTAGGAAGTATTTATTCTAACATACTGTCTTGTGCCTTGGTTCCTTGTGGTACTTAATAATTTAGGTTAAAAGCTAAACTAAATTCAATCAGAAGTGTACGTTCTATATTAGAACAATGCACGTTTAATAAACCTTACAATTGAATCATAAAGCACAGGTCTTTATTGCACAAACCCTAGGATGAGTAGCTTTCCTTAAAAAATAGGTTTTGGGGGCACTATGTTTTGGAGAGCTGAGGTGTCGAAATATTTTCCAGATAAGTAGAATTGTATACAAAAGCTTGAGCTTCCTGCTTAGAACTTGCTTGACCTGCTGATCCTGTGTAAAGGAATAAGATTAGCCCTTAGATTTGTTAGGACCCAAATCTTGCAGTACGAAGAAAGTACAAACTCAGCACTCATACTTAGCCTGGATCCTAGATCCATGGTGCAGATATGCTGAAAAGAGATGGGGTGTCAAGTGAAGGTGGTCCCTGAGGAAGCTGGCATCTTAAGATGGGGGCACACTCCAGTAGAACAATCAAGAAAAGCTTGCCTGGCATTTGGTGTGTGTAACTCAAAGAAGTAGAAAGCACATCTGCTTAAGATTTTTATTATAATCTTGTCACTGATTCTAGTGACATCAGAATACATTGATTATAATGAGTCTGTTTTAAAAATATATTGGTCTGAAGTGTCAAAGGTTTGAAATAAAATAAGAGGCAAAGTGACTGCTAGTAGCCACATGGCCATCTAGTGGCACACGCCTCAACTGGCACCTGGAAAACTGCTCCACTTCCAGATTTTAAAAGAAATTTTAGCATCCTCTGACTTCAAGGCTCTGTCATTATAGTGAAAGTAATAAAGTATCACTTACTTAATGCTTACCATTTGCAAGCCACTGTTTTTATTAAATATTACATCTCATTTAATCCTCACAGCAATCTTGGAAGAAATGAGCTATAACTACAATTTATAGGAAACTGAAGACTTAAGTGACAGGACTCAAAATGCACAACTTTGACACTAATGCTTGCCTGTCCACAGAACTTCCACTAGGTCTTCAGTTCAACTTACAAAGCTTTAGCTCTTTGTCCTCTTCCTGGAATTTATCACCCCCTTCCTGGCATCGCTTAGCTTTCTATCCATCGTGAGCTTCACAGATCTTACCCCTGGTACCCATTAGAATCACCCGGGAAGCTTTAACATCTCCCAATGTCCGGGCACATCCCAGACCAATTAAAGTGCTGGGGTGAGACTCGGGAACCGGTAATGAAATCAGTGACTTTATTGTGCAACCAAGGTTAAGAACTATTCCCTTAATGATACTCTTATGTACCTTCAGATGCCTGCCCTGCATGTTCTATCACCCACCTTTTCAACTCCCAACCCAATCTATCTTATCTACTGGAATTTTTCTGGAACAAACTGGTAACTGCTGATTTGTTTTCTGTAAGTTCATGTCCTTCAACTTGATCAGCATGGCTCAGCGACCCACTTGATGAGACCAACACTTACTCTGCTCTGGGCTAGGTCTTGTGCTAGAGGCACACCGTTCCTGCTTTGCATTAATTCATGGTGGGGTGGGCTGACCTCTAGGCACCCCTTATTCTTGGCTGAAGAGTTTCTAAACAAAGGATTTCACAAGATATAAAAAGAGGGGATGAGGGTGGGGTGAGATGGGTATTCCAGGCATACAGGAAAACATGTGTAAACCTTCACTCATCCCTAAATAAAGAATGCACTACTCTGGTGGGTTTCGGGGTGGCATCTGAACTAGCAGCATTGGCAACACCTGGGAGCTTGTTATACATGCAAATGCTTGGATTCCACCCCCATCTTACAGAATCAGAAGCTCTGCGGGGGTAGGGCAGACCAGCAATCCTGTACAATGAGCCATCCAGGTCATTCCAGAGCATGCTAAAGTTTGAGAAGTATTTGAAATTTGATATTCTCTCAAATATCAAAACTTTTTTCTTTATTCATTATTAGAAAATGATCATCCTAAAAGAGAAGTCATCAGACTCAAACACCCCTGCAAAATTTCTTTTTGACAGATAACATCATCCTTGCTTTCCTTCACTTCTATCTTCTTTGATCCCAACTACTGCCTTGAGCTCTACTGACTTGCTACCAACTCTAAGAGAACTCGATTGTATCAACGACTGCCAGTGATTTATCTGCCAGGTGTAGTGAGTTTTCTGCAGTTTTGTTTACTTCATTCATTGTCAGTGTGCTATTCTTGAAATTCTTTTCTCTGTTAGTGTCTATGAATGGTATTCTTCTGGTTCTTTTCTATTTTTGTTTCCAGGATATTTTTTTTTCTGTGCACATGATAAAAAATTAAACAGTATAATATGTGCACAGAGATGATGATGCACTTAGAATTGTACACCTGGAACCTATGTAATTCTTATTAACCAATGTCACCCCAGTAAGTCTAACAAAAACAACAAAAAGATAATTAAAAAAAAACAACAACAACAACAGTATAGTACCTGATAAAAAATTCAACACTCTAACTCTCTAGGGACCTGAACTTTTCTGTTTTCAATTCTAGAGGTATAAGCTAAATAAAATGCTTCTAAACCTATTTTGAAATTTATCATCTGTATAATATCTATTTCAACAGATTAAAATTTAGCTTTCCAAACTCTCCCATTTCACTTTTACATGAAGTTCTACTTGTTACCTATATTTCTTTAAATATACCTCTGTAGTTCTGGCAATTTCCAACCATTTCTTCTCTTTTTATTTCAACCTCAATCAAATTTATTTCTGTATAATTTAAAAAATCAAAATGACTCCAAAGTATTTAATGAACAGAATCCCCACCTCCTTTTCCCCTAATTACTGATTCTTACTCTCTAAAAGTAATTATTTTCTACCATTTTAGTTGTTTCTTCTAGGATTCGCTTTCATGTTTTCTAAAACAACGTGCTTTTTTTTACTTCTATTTCTTGACTTGTCAGTTTTAAATATTATCTGATTATGTCCCATCGCAGAAGATAAAGGTTAATTCTCATATTTTCCTCTCCCCCAACACACCCCAAACCCCATGCATCATGGGCTTGGTTATATTGGTTTTATTATTATGACTTGGCATGTTTATATAATGTTATTGATACTGAGCCAACTATTAAACCATGATCACATTTCCTTTTTTTTTTTTTTTTTTGGTACAAGTTTATTTTCCACAAGGTTAATAACTACCTCATTTTATTTAATTTTTGTAACCCCAAATTTCCAACTGTCTTCAAACTTCCAATTCAGTTAAACATGAGATAATCTGTTGGTTCCTCTGTATTCCTCTGGAATTCAGAGGCAGCTTTTGGAACCCTCTTCTCCTCCTGCTCCAATTTGGACAAGTTGTTCTCTATGCCAGGGACACAGTTGTCTTGGGACTGCAATGTTCTTTAGCGCTGGATCCAAGGGCTTCTGTCTTTCTGATTTTGCTCTTTTGCTTGAGTGCATCCTAAACTAATTTTCTCAGAAATACATTGTTGAAAAAAGTCAGGTGCCACTCGAATCGCTTGTTCCTTTGTAAGTAGCTTATACTTTTCTCCTTGAAAGTTTTAGGATGTGCATAGGTATCATTCATGTTTTATTTATCCTGCTCAATGATTAATGGAACTTAAGCTGAATTTATTTCATTTCTTTGTTATTTTTCTGTTTTTTCCTTTTTGCAACTCCTACTCGTTGGCTAGCAGATCTCTGAAATTAATCCTGTGTTTTATTTTTCCTCCTGCATTTTCAATCTAGGGTTTATAGAAGTCCCTGTTTTCTGTATAGTATCTTAGGAAGGAGATCATGTATCCCTTCTAACCAGCCGCTGGGCCCTCTTATATCAGTTTGTTTGTATGCTCTGGAGGAAGCACTCAAAGGGCTTCCCAAACTGCTTTGTAACTAGACCTGATTCATTTCCCCCAATTTCAGCCTCTCTTCTGCCCTCCCTACTTGCTGTTGACTCCAAGCCTTTGTCTTCTGTCTTTGTCTCCACTGTTTTCATTCACTTATTCAACTAATGTCTCTGAAGTATAAGGTGTTAGGCAGTGGGATGTCAACATTAAAAAGCTTCATATGGCTTTATTTACCTCTTCTGTTTCCAGCACTAAAGTCCCTTGACCATCAATGGCACATTTCCTGTGCCTGCTGGACACCTCTCTGCCTGGATGTCTCAAACTATAATGTTCTCTCCTCTACCAACATCTTCTCCTAAATCTCCCAGATTAGTTACAAAATACCTCAATTCACCCATTTTCCTAGGCTCTAAAATGTTTGGGAAATTTCTTAAATGGACGCAGAACAAGCCTTAGAAGTTCCTTTAGTGATTAAAAAAAAAAAAAAAATCAAATCCCTTATATGCTCTTACATGTTTTTGAAAAAAATTTAAAAAAATTTAGCAGGGAGCCTGAGTTACCTGATTTTGTTCAAAAAAAAGATTTTATAGTAATCCCATAGACAAAAGAGCTGAACCAACAAACTATCAAACTACAGAAGCAAATGTAATTGGGAACATTTAAAATGACCCCTCATAGCCAAATCTGTCTCCACTGATCAATCTATAATTGGGAATAAGAAATCATCAGATTTTAAGGAAAGAAATATTTACCTCCTTATTGCACCTAGAGGTAGTAATTTAAACTGGGTAGAAGCTTCCAGAAGTGTTTTTTCCCCTTCCCCACTCTGCAGTCTGCTGACCGAGACCTTAATCTTCCCGTGCAATTAGCAGTTGCTGACTGCCTTGCATGATACACTGACAATAAGTCTTTTCCACATCATCAGACACAATCATCTGACCTTCCCTACTACTCTGCCAATGGGCCGGCTCCCTGATAATAAAAATAATTACCTAGTGACAAGTCAGCTGTGATCATTGTATTGCTGGTAGTACTTCATGCACATTGTTTTCATTAAAGCAAACACACCATGCAACTGAAAGGCGTCTGAGGCAGAACTTAAGAGTTTCCTGGGCTTTGTGTTGAAAGCCTTTGGTAGCACATATGCTCCATACCCATAACTGTGTACATTACAACTGTCAAAATCCTGAAGGATTCCATTGAGCTTTTAATAACACATGTTAACAAATAATACCAACTAATGTGAGGAATGCAAGAGAACATTTTGAAACCAAATGTCATTTTCTTCTTAAAATACAGAAACAGGAAAAATAAAGAACTCCTTCAAAAATATGTTCACAGTGGCAATTTGGCTGAGTGACGTGTTAATTCTGCAAGGCAGAGCTTGAGTTCATTTTCATTTGAGGTAATTTTTATAGTTAATGTTACACCTTTATATTGTGTCTTCTTCATTTTGTGAAGAAGAGAGCTGAACAAATTATACTGGTGTGTGAAAGTAACAATAATACCAGATTCTGCTAAGGAAAGTACTTTTTTGTCTTGATATACAATAGTTATCATTTGAAATAACTTCGTCTTACAGTTTTGTATAACTAATGGTCCAGACTTCTGAGGTCGAAGAGTTGCGCTCGCAGGGCCTCTAGGGGTCAGTCTAGCTCGAAGGGAAAGCAAGCACAGCAAACAAGAAAAAGCAAAGGATTTGCAGGCTCCCACGATGGCAGAGGGAGCAGTGTGAAGTGACCACATCAATTTCTACTGAAAGTAAGGACCAGGAGGAGAGAGGAGGCCAACTTCGCAGCCAGTCCATGAAGTGTTTTGGCTTGTGCTCGACAGAAACTCGGGGACCCAAAATCATTGAATAGCCTGTCGCCGGTCACGTAAACTCCCCTGAAACTACTGGCAGTATCTTTTTCTTTTTTTGGTGGTGGTTCCTTGGCTGGGAAACGAACCCAGGTTGGCAGTATCTTTAGGATTCATACATGCGGAAAGGAAGCCATTTACTTTTTTAACGTCTGTTTTGGCACTTGAGGCTTAGACCACTGATGTGAGAGGTTAAGGCCCACAGATTGGTCCTCCCAAAAGTAATAGGTTTTTAATTCAAATGCATTACTTTAAGGCTATTACAGATTGATCTGAGGGGCTGGCTAGCCCTCTTTCTAAGGTACTAAATGGTAGGTTTTATTCTTTTTACCTATAAACCTACTACTGCAGAAGTATGGTGATTATTATCATACAGTCTGGGGGAAACTCTTTAATGACTCTCACTGCCAGTATGCTGCCTCTCACTCACTGCATGATATCAATCTCAGAGACATCTGAAGTGCTGAAATACAAGAAGAGGCAATTAACAGCACACCTTGTTTTTACTTCCCGATATATTTCTCTGTGCCTTCAGACCATACTCTTGGGGACCACAGCTGATAAATAATTGTCTGCCCTAGTTGATTACTCCTATACAGTGAGAATTTACCTGTGTTGGCAATCACTTATGCCACAGGAAAAAGAGCACTGTATTTCTCCCTTTTAAAAGAGTAAGCAGAAGAAACAGCCCTTGGGCAGTTCAGTAACAGTTTTCGGGCATAAGAAAAGAAATCATTGCCTATTCCTTGCAAACTTGGATTTACAAAAGAACGCTGGAAGCTAAAAGCCTTGTTGATTTATCACATGAAGCAAAGAGTAATTTTTCTCCCCTTGTTATGCTTTCATATAATCATGCTCACTGCCTGTATGGGTGGCATTAAAGAATTTCTGAATAAAAATAATAATTTCTTGCTTTCAACCTTCATAATTCACATCAGCAGGCACCCTGCTGGGCGGTGATGCCTACTGCCAGTGACGCTCAATCTTTTTTGCCCGCCACTTATCTGCCTTGTGCAGCTGCGTGTTCCATTGATTGCAGTACCTGCAGGATAATGCGACCATAGGCGTTCTTCAGCAGATTAACCACATCTGCGTGAGACAGCCCATCCAAAGGTTGCCCATTAATGCTGACAATCCGATCTCCAACCTGGAAGTACAAAAGTGGGAGAAAATCACTATCATTAAGAAAAATTAAATTTGAGAAGAATGCTTAAAATTCTTTGTAAGTCCTATTTCCCATTTGTGGCTATTGTGAAGATTCTGAGTTTCTACTGTGTATACATGTTCCAGAAGCATGAGGAATTTTTATGGTTTTCCCCAAATACAGACCAATCAGAGAAGCAAGAAGGGGGTCAGATTTGATTATTAAAAGGCACGGCAAGCCACCTTTGTATTTTGGTAATGGTGGTGTTTCATACATCCATTCACCAGTAATAGTGGGGTGTACAAATTAACTGTTCAATAAAGCTCTAATGAGGAAGCCAAATAGTTTCTGCTTTATTTTTCTACCTAAGTTAAGATTAAGGGGCAATGGGGGAAAGATCATAAGAATGCGGGTTCTTTTGGTTGAAGAAGAGTCTAAGGTCAAATAAATCTCTCTCAGGTGAAAATCAATTTTGGGTAGAACTGAGGTGCTAAAAAAATGGTATGGGAGGCTTTGCTAATGAGCTGCAATTTCTTCTTTCATCGAGAAGCTTTGATACAAACAATAATATTTTTATATGCCCAGGGACCTAATGAATTTCAGGTATAAACTTTCTCCAATGCATTTGCCCTCAGCATGGGTCTCTGATGGCTGCTAGAATTCCAACTTTAAACAAAGTGCCCATGGCTGAGACTTCCTTTCCCACCCCACCGCATGCTGTTAGCACTTCACCATTCCCCTTTTGTTTACTTTAAGCTTCTGTGTACGTGCAGCCACACCGCTGGCCTGAATCATGGCAATAAATATTGGGATATCTCCTAAGGGACTTCCTTTTCCTCCAGCAATACTGATTCCAAGGGCATCACTGAGCTCCTACAAAAAGAAGCAACACATAACACATTTAATAAATAGACACAGCCTGACTGTCCCCTGATAGCTACTGACAAAATGCTCTGCAACGCAGGAGGCCAGGGTGACATGGAAGTTAAGTGCAGGGTCTTTGGAGTCAGAAAGACCTATGTTTCAGCTGTAGCACTTAATGAGCTGGGGGATCTTCAGGAAGTTCCTTAACCTTAGAGCTTTCACCTCGAGGCATAAATTGGGAAGATCACCACCTACCTCACAGTGTTGGTTTGAGAATTAAATGAGATGATATAGTGTAGTGCAGTCCTGACCTATAGAAACGGCTTAACAAAAGGCAACAGTACAAGTAAAACAACAACAACAAAAACCACACACAAAAAATCCGTGCAACTGCTCAGTTCAGTGGCCAATTCTGAGGCAGACTTGGCAAGTCTATTCTCATATGGTGTTTATAATTAAACTGCCACACATATCATGCTCTTTTGGGTGTGAACAAACATACTTGGCTCTAAGAGAGACTGCGTTAAAACAAAGGCTCTTAGAAGACATGCTCTATAGTGACAATGAGTTTGGAGAGAGAAGTACAATGTGACTGCAAATGTTCCCTCAGATTATCAAGTCAGGCGACATGGGTCACTCACACCCCGGTGAAGAGACCCTGGCGTTAGTCCAGGTTTTTACCACATTTATATCATAAGGTTAATATTTTTAAAAATCACTAAAAGAACACATGGCAAGTTCCAGATTCAGCATGGTGGTACACACACACTAGAGCATCTCCCTCCTGCTGATGAAAATGAAGAACTTGTCAAAATACAAAAAGCCAACTACCTGAGGCTTCTGAAAAGTAAGGAAACTCAAACTGTGGTGGAAAGCCAGAACATGGAGGCATGACAGCAGGGATGAAGGTCCCTGTCATTTTCCTGGCAGCTCTGTCCTGAGGTGAGGCACAGGCAAGGAGCTGCAGAGGTGTACGCACCGCGCTCTGATAGAAACTCCCAACTTTCTGGTTGGAGGAACCAGGAAAAGGAGCCCCTGGTGGGGGGAGAACAAAGGAAGGCAACTAGAGCAGAGAGAGCAGGGGAAGGGGATCCTCTGTCTGGTGAGTGAGCCCACAGAATTCTCAGCTACCTGTGTGTGAAACAGACCCAAACTGGAGAACTGAACCAGCACTCACAAAAGGGGAGGTAGAACTTGCAGTCTGAACCTAACTGGGTTGACTGCATCCTACAACATGAACATCAGCACTCTTCAGTCTATACAGCCTAACATTCATGAGGGCCAGGATAAAACTCTAAATTACTAGACATGCAAAACAAGCAAACAAACAAACCCCCAAACCCCAAACAACAACAACAACAACAGGAAAATATGACTAATTTTCTTAAGTTATTTAAAATACATAGGACAGTTGAAAGCACAAATTATAACATTATTTCGTGAGTTCTCAGTTTACACAGATATAAATACGTCAACTATGGCATGATGTGGTAAAGGGCTCTGTATGGTCACAAGGCTTCTACAGTTTTAAGTGATCATTTAAAAACACACAGCTTAGTGTGCTTCTATTTGACCTCATAAAGTTGGAAAAGAGCAAAATGACAACGAATTACATATAGAAAAACTTTAAAAACTCATGTCACATAAGGGTGAGGAATTATTCTTTATTGTTAATAATATTACTGGTGCTGCCATGTGATGCTTCTAAGACAGAATAATGGCATTGCTGACCTCTCCAGTAACGGGAAACCTATATCCTGTATTCCAAAGTATTTGTGTCTAGCTTATATTTTCTGAATACATCAGTAGTAGAGCCCTGTGTGCAAAATGGCAAGATGTGTTTCACTATGATTTTTCTGCCTGGACCATGTGTGCGAAAAATAGGGTTGGTAAGCGCATGACTTTTTTTAAAAAGCCTGTAAAAACAAATGGCTCCAATGACCAAAGGAAACATAAAACTGTATTTTATAAATCTTGGAATGAAGAGAAATTTATGTAATTTGGTTTTGTTCAAATCCATCATGATGTTTCCTTAATTTATTCATAATTATGCACATATCAGTACATTTAAAGTCCCCCATTATAGGAACATCTGAGCTGCCACTCTGGTGGAAAGATACTGGGAAAAAATAAGGCAGATGTTGTCAAAGCTGTAGCCAGTTATAATGGATGCCACATCCTGGACTTCATGATGCACTATGCTAATGTACTACATGCATTATTTCATTGAATTCACACAACAATGTTTACCTTGTGAGGTAAATAGTGTGAGCACCCTCATTCCACAGATGAGAAAACTGAGGTTAAGTAATGTGCCAAAGGTGATAGAGCTAATAAATAGTAGAGTGCCTTCAAACACAGCTATGACTGACTCCAGAGAACTAAGCTATGCTAACTATCACATCGCATCATTGTAGTTGAACTACGACTGCAATAAGGTCATGTATTTTTTTTATGACTTTTTGAATTTATTGGTCAAAGTGATCAAAGTGGAAGACTACTTTTCAATATTCTGGATATCACATAGGAGTTTGAAAATCAGGATGTGACAAATTTATGAACTGAAAAGCATATTACACAATCTTCTCAGGAGGGCAATACAGCAATATGTATACAAGTCTTTAACAAGAAGTATGGCTTTTGACTCAACAATTTCATTTCAAGGAGGTAAGCTTGAAGAAATCACCCATGATATGGGCAAAAGGAAAATATAAAAGTATTTTACTACATAAGATAGCAAAAGCTGAGAAATATGCTAATTGTTTTATAAGAGGAAGCTGGTTAAGAAAATTATATTCCAATCATATGATGGAATATTATGTAACCAATAAAAACTATGTTATAAGCTGTCAAAAAATACATACTGGCATGGCTAAAAGTTTATGCTTTCAAGTGAAAGAAGCTACAAGAGTATGTCTAATGTGATACCATTTTTTTGTTTTGTAAAACTTAAACTTCATGCACAAAATGTAGTGGGTGGGATGTATTCCAAAATTTACAGTGGTCATCTATGTGTTTTATTATATTTTTCTAAGTCTGTTTACATTACTTAGACCACAGATTTATTCAGTAACTTAAAAGAGCACACTAATAATCCAACACATGATATTAAGAGGAAAATGTCCATTTTATGCAATTCTAACAGAAACTAGCAAAATAGCAAAATGACTTACCCTAACTATCTCAACGGTCCTTGGTCCCAGATCTGTGCCTACAAATAAAGAAGAAATGCAATTAACTTTTTAAAATTAACAAATACTATATTGAGGATATTATATTGTATCATGAAAATGACATCGTTTTCTAGGACTTTCAAGAGAGAATACTGAAGCAAGCAGTCTTTACACTCTTTCTCAAAATCTAAAGATGGAGCAGGGGCTATGTCTTCTAGTTCAAAGACATCCTCTCCGTCTAAGACAGATGTGGCCATAATCATTTGGCCTGACAAAAGCTGATGGACTACAGCAGTAGCTGCCTGGCACACGGTGATGAAATGGCTTGGAGGGTGATCTATTTGTGTTTCACTGTACATTTGTCTGCCTTAATCAAAGATAACCCTCTACCCAAGGAAAGACTTAAAAAGACCCTTGTCACGCCCCACCCCAATGGTATACGCTCTTCTGACCTTCCTTGAGTGGCCTGTACTTTTTAAATTTTCTCTTTGCAAATGGTTGGGCCGTAGGAAACACTTCAGATTTCTGCTTCTCATGTGACTGGTGTAAAGTTAAAGGCACATTCCAAAAACGAATCTCTATGGCTTTACTTCCTTCAGAGGGGCCTTTCAGAAAGCTTGGAGCTTATGTGGCCAAGTTCAAAGAATTAAAAATATTTTTATTAGAGGTGAAAAGATTGTTTCAAAAAATATTAGTATTTTTTAAAATTAGGTAACGGGATGGTTTTCACTTGAGATGTGTCCAAGAAATACCTGAATTTTGGGGCGAAGGCTCTGAAGCTCTTTTTGTGCCGACCAGGTTTTGCAGGCTGGTGATGACAGGAGCAAAGGAAGGGGGAAAGCTATGTGTGCTACGCTGACTCCCCTGAAAAGGAAACCCAGAGGTCAGCTGTGCTGAAACACTGACTTGCTCTTAAAAATTCATATGTATAATTAGTATTTTAATTACTTAAGTAACCATAACTATGTAATAGGAAATTCTGAAGAGGCTAAAAAAGAAAATAAAAATCACCCATGCTCTTGCTCACCACCCTAACACAACCCTACCTAACATTCTCTCCCTTGCTTTCTCCATTGTGTGTGTTCTCACTTGTGGTTTCAATCATCAAGGAAGAAAATATGCAATAATTGAAGCTTTTCTTGCTCCACATGAAATCAAAAACATTTTCCTAAGTTGTTACATAGTGTTTACATATGATCAGTTAATGGCACTATGTGTCATTTGGGGCTAGAGTCAATATTTATTCCCTTATCACTCAAATTACATGATCTATTTTGCTAAAATAAGTATAACAAAACTTTGATTAATAGAAACTTGACAAAATGGAACTCTCAATTGTAGGAGAAAGAAGCAGATGTCAAGGGCATATGTTGGTTTATGGTAGTGATATGTTAATTTCTTTCTCAAAGGTTTTCCTAGAGTCAGTAATAATTTAATTTAACCTGCTATACCTCCATTACTGTCCTTTTATCCACTTAAATAAATATTGAAGGTCTACAATGTATAGTCATGTATGGCTAGTGGTTATTCAATGAAAATCACATATATAATGAAGAATATTTTCAGTAGAACACAATGTCACCAATAATTAACAATTTTTTTCTTCCAAATTATCCAGATTATGCCTAACTGCCTCAAAAATTTAAGTTAAACCTAAGCTCACAATTATCACCTGATAAAGTATAATTTGATTCACTTCCTTAGTTCCATGATGCAAGTTGTTTAATATTAATAGTCTTTAATATAAAAAATTGAAATATAAAAAGTTAAATGAATTACACAGTAGACATCCATACACACAACACCGTAATTCTACAATTAATATTTTGCTATATTGTCCTCTTCACATATCCATTCATCTACTCATCAATTATTTCAAAGTAAGTTATAGACACTGGTACACTTCCTAATGAATATTTCAATCCTTTATTAAAGTAAGTTTTCCAAAAACTTGAATAGCCACGTGTAGGCTGAGCAACCTGCGGGTCTAAGCCCCGAGCTGAATACAGTCCCTTTCCTACATTTTTCCTGAAAGGATATGATTTAAATCAATGGTGCTTTAATAGATAACTACTTAGAATTGAGGAAGTATAAAATATTGTAACTTTTGACTAAAAATATCTCAGAACAATGTATTTGCCAACACCTTTATAAATAGGGACTTTGTCAGGCCACGTTCCCTCAGCCATCTAAGGAAAAGATTTCTGAAGTGTTTTTTACTATTGCATAGCTCCCTCTGCAGAACAGAGACACTTATTCCTGTCAGTGGAAAAAGACACAATGAAAGAAGAGGCACGGTGGCCCCAACACTAGAAGATCTCTCTTAATGAACCCACTTTTTCTAAGCCAAGTTGATGAGTTAAAATTTTGCTTGGCATTCAAAAGAAGGCACCTATCTTCCTATCTTATAACTGAAATCTGTGCTATATGAAAGAAATCTGGGTCCCTAGAAGGTCCTGGGACTAGAGGTGAAATGCTTGGGAATGGGATCCTCTTTTTTCTTCATCTGGGTCATGGGCTGGTCTTGAACTCATGATGATGGAGGAAACTTTCTTTTCAAAGCCAGCTATAAGCCTTCTTCCAAGTAGTCCAATATCAGTGCAGACTCTTGCATCATCTCTGCCATAATTTTAAGGACAAAGTATGGATAAAACATATTTACTGCTTTTCTTAAAAGTGAATTAAACTTCTGCTGTTTGAAACAAAAATTCTGTACAAGAAAGTGAAATAAAAGCATATGATACTTTGCCCCTGGTTTTCAAAACATGACGGCTCACTTTTATATACCAGATAAATGGTAATGGTGGCTTTGTTGACATTTAATGATAGAGCATCTAAATTTGCTAGCTCTGTATTTAACCTGAGTCTGAACTTTATTAATCACTAAGACATTCCTCAAGGACAGAAATCCAGTTCTACCTACCACCTCACCTGTCAGTCCAAACTTTTCTTAAAACACTGGCATTCCTTGTACCCCTTTTTACATTTGCATATGCTACTCATTCTGTCTGGGATGCCTTCTCCATCTCTTCCATCTATCAAACTCTTTGTGGAGTAAGACCCAATGGAACTTCCTCTGTGTAGCCCTCACATATGCTCCAGGAAGAAAAAGTTCACCTCCAGCATTGTTCATTCTGCATTCTAATCTCCTGTGCATAATGAGGTTTTAATGAAATCACTCAACAAATGAATCTTCCATTAAGGAAGGGCTGAGATAACTATTTTGCATCCCAAGTTGCCACTGTTGATACAAGTCTGGTCAGAATCATCAGCAACTATTCACTCCTGGAACCATACTATGTCTTAGTACATGTGATATGTGCTGTCCATTACTTAAGCCAGAAATGTAAAAAAAAAAAAAAAAAAAAAGTGTGAACTTAACACAATGTTTACTGGATTTGACTCCTTTGCAGATTCTCTTAGATGAGCCAGCTTGTCTGTGATACTATCTGAACGACGGTAGTTTCCTCACTCATTTTCTAACACCAGTGAGGCAAAGGAGACAGCTAACAGCATTTCAGAAGTATCTGTGTTCTAACCACAAAATCAAAGAATCTTGTGAGCAAAGACCTTAGAAGGTTTTAGTCTAAGGCAACTAGGGAGAGGACCAAAAGTCATGCTTTTAACCTCAAAACAAAGCCCATCTCCAACCCACAAAAGGAAATAGGGATTAACATGTAAGCTTCTAAAATTTTATGATATACCACATGGGACTAAACATGTAGTCTACCATCTTGATTTTTCTCAGCCATTACAATAAAAACAAAACAGTGAAATATACTTTGTTTTGTTTTGTTTTTTTTTTTAAAGTGGCACTTACATCAGCCTTGCAAATAAACAAAAGATGTTTGCTAACCCACAAAATATCACCCATTAAGGCCTCCCTCCCACAGGAGAAAGCCTCCACCTCACTCTCCTAGGAATATACCATTAATTGCCCTCAGCATGTGTGAGTGGCTATTCACAAGTTAACTTTATAGCAATATTTAATTGAATGAATAGAACAATGTTGTGCTAATGAGGGTCAAATTGCCACCAGATGTTGCTTCTTTCTTTTTTTTTTTTAAATAAACACAGCTGTGTACATGCATGTATAGGCAATACAGAACTAATAGTGGGGGAGAAACGTGGTCCTGAGGAAACACTTGCAGGCCATAAAGGAGAGAAAAATCTAGGGATTAATGAGTTTCCACCCCACCTTTCATTTTTATTTCAAATACATTAAAATACACCAAACTTGGTATTGTGACTACGGTATATGTGACACATTATTTTCAACAATCACTTATGAAACGGGGAACTTTCTCCCCACAGGGATGGATGAGTGCGTCAGTCTGACAGGAAGGCATCAACCACCTGACTGTTCTGGGACGTCTTCCTTGAGGAGGTCCAGGAACCAGCCCGGAATCTTCCGATCTCTAGCTGCACGAGCCCCTGTGCACACTTGGGAACACAAAAAAAGAACAAAGTGAAAAACAGTAGCATTTATGTTCTAAATGATCACACCAGAGACTCCCCTCATCTCTGCAGCCAAGAATTGTAAACGGCTGATGAAAGCGATGGGCAAAAAGAAAATTCAGTCATCAAACAAATCATACAAAGTAACAGAAATGTATCAACTCAACAGCATTCATCTCACGACTTCATGACTTCTTTAAACAAAGGATTACATTTCAATTCACCTCTTTTCCTTTTCCCTTCTAAGGAGCAGTGAAGTGACTAAGAAAAAGAGGTGAAAAGACAGAACAATCAAAGACAGAAAGAATCTACAAATACAAATAAATCCTCTCTTGAGTAATAACTGATAGTTGGCTAAATTAGGAAATCAGGTTTTAAAATAAACAATGTTCATTTGACTTTGCAAAAGTGTCCACGGCTATTTGTGAAACAGAATAAAATGTACCTGGTTATAGTCAAATGGAAATGGGCAAGAATTTTTATTAACCAGTTCCAAAGGAGGCAGGGTCCATGAGGCAGAGACACTTGGAAGTCAATTTTGAACCTTAGCATCTCTACAACTTCAGTGAGAGACAAGTTGGCTGGTAGGAAAACCACTCAAGCAAAGTGTTGTGATCTTGGGCATGCCATTCTGTTTTTCAAACTTCACTTATGAAATTGGAGGAACTGGTCTAGATAGTCCTAACATTCCTTCAAGCAATAAAAGCTGTATCTGATGAACCCACAGTACTTAGAGGGAGGAGGATGAATTTTTTTATTCCAGGAGAGCCCATCCCATCAAATGCATTTAGACTAGGACAACTGTGGGTCCTTGGAATTTTTACAAGTATGAAAATATAGCTTGGAATTCCCAAAGTAGGGTTCTTTTCAATCTTGCTAGTCAGTGTAACAGCTTTCTTTAAAAGCTATTCCTGGTTGGTTAAAATAATCAGAGATTAGATTTTGGTAAAAAACTAAAGTCAGCATAACATCCAACACATTTACAACCAAGCTCGATTAGAACAGTTCCCACTGGGCATCCTTGTGCCAGGCAGGCAGAAAGCAGCCTCGGGACTCACCTTGAGGACAGTGGCCACCGTCTCCTGTGAGGCATTTCTCATGTCCTCCCCATTCACAGACAAGATCTGATCTCCCTGAATCAATCTCCCATCGACGTCTGCGGCTCCGCCTTTCACAATGTCAGATATGAACACTCCGCTTCCACTTCTGTAAATACCATAAAGCGGTGGGCATTGGCACAATACTCCTTTACTAAATTGAGATTACTGACGTTCTATACAGATTCACTAAGTCTTAAAACTTGCAAGAAGTGCCCTACAAAGCCATCTAATCCAATAATACCCACAAACTTCCCAAATGATGAACCTCAGAGTGCTCCCCCTGTAAGTAGTTTCTACATATTTATGCTGCCTATTGCAATATTCATTTTTATTGGCCCAAGGGCATAATCTGTGCCAAAGGATAATTTTAGTGAAATGAAATGGAAATTCACTGTAAAAAGAAGAGTTAAGTACTCTTAAAATGTACAGCTTATTTCCTCAGAGATCAGTTCAATTATTAGCCCCTGATCTATTCCTAGTCTCTTCTCTATCTCACACTCCCTTTTCCTGACATTATTACTTTTAGGTTTAAATTATATTTCTTTGATATACATGAATGGATGTCTCAAAATTCAAGAGGTTCAAAAGGGGGACCTTGAAAAGTTTCCCTCTCACAGGTAACCAATATTACTCCTTACCTGGCATCTCCAAGACACGTTCTGCGTATACACAGGCGGACGCATGTGTGCACAGTACACTTATGTGCCAATGGATGCGCATGCACGTACACCCCTCTTTCCCTCCAGTTTCTTTTCTATAACTTTGCTTTTTTCATTTAATACACCTTGGCAATTGGTCTTTACTGGCACTTGGAGCTTCCTCGTTGTTCTTTTATGGCTACATCCTAGTCTATGGATGTTCCTTAATCTCACCTACCAGTGAATTATTGATGGACACATAGGTTATTTCCATTCTTCAGCTACTGCAAGCAAGGTACAATGAATAACATATCTATAAGCATATATTTAGGATAAATTCCGAGTTATGGAATTACTAGTTAAAGAATTATGAATTCTGAGAGCTTATATGTCTGATTCTTCACAATGGAGCTTTTTGTATACAGAATGTAAATGTTCCTTAAAAACTCAATAGGAAATACTGGTATTGTATGAAGATTATTTCATCTATCTACTAGGACATAGTAAAGTAAAATCCATTACTCTAAGTGGAATCTCCCAGGTACAAGTATGAGTCACAATGAGAAAGCAAGCTTAAATTTGGGCTCTATCAGTTGCTCTACACCCAGATGTGCATTGATTTTGTTTAGAAATAGAAGAGTTTCCACTTTTTTGTTTTGTAATGCATTTTCAAGGTGATAATTTTATGATGCTGAATTTAAAAAAGTGAGACCATGAAAGTATAGTATTTAGCACAAAATCAGTACTCAAAAATGGTAGTTCATATTTTTAATAACAGCATGGATTGCTGGAAAAAAGCACTAGGCTAGTCATCAGAGAACTGTGAGGGTACATGGTATAATATATATAAAGCCAACCTGAATTCTTTCTAAGATGATTCGCACCATTTATGGCCATACTGGAGTATCACCTTGAAACCCTGCAATCCTGTATAAATATACACTACATATCTAAAGCCAGTAGAGCATGGAAGCTAGAATTGAGTTTTCAGTTTGTTACCTCTCTAATTCACTGCAAGAGAAACCTACTAATATTATCTAGAACAATTACTGTAATTCCCATCAGATGGGTAAGCAGCATAGATTTCAAAAGAAGAGCCTAGCCACCAGGATTTACTTACATTTTTGGTGCAAACTATTATTTTGGGGATATGTTTCTTGATAGAAAACTATGATCATGAAGAATTTATATGTCCCTCAACTATGTCTACTCAACTAATTTTAGAAACAGTGTGAAATTAAGGTGGTACTCTACGGCAGGGCAATTTTCTTAAACCAAGATTGCATGAATCCAGCTACTGCTGTTAGCTGTTTTTTGGGTAGTGTTGCTTTCATTAACCCCTGCAAGCCTCAGATCTAAGCGACTCCAACATGAAAGAACCTTGCTGACTGGGAATAAATCTGAAAAATCTAGATTGACTGCGTTTAGAGTTTTATCTTGATATGATGTTTGTTTGGGGAGTAAGATCTTGCTCAGAAATATGACCTATGTTGTTCAAATATTCATAAATATGCTAATTTTAGAAATCATATTATTAGCTTTCACTAGGCTTTATCTTTCAGTGCTAGCAGGCGTTAGTTAGTCCCTAGAACTCTGGAGGAAAAAAGCCCATCAATCCTGACTTGTTTTTTTTACCGTTTCCCAACGATGCTCAGGCCCAGTCCTCGGCCAGCCTTCTTCTGCAGATCTACAGGGAAAATCTCCAAGTTTTCCTCGTCCCTGTAGTGCGCTTCATCTCTATACACCACCAGCCGCACCTTCTGGGGCGTCTGCCTCAGGGCTGTGATGGCTTCCTCGTGGCTGGCGCTCCTCAGGTCAACCCCATTCACCTGGAACAATGGGCATGCACAATGGGCTGCTGACAGCAGAGGCTCCTCTGCCTGCTCTGTCTGCTGGAGCTCCTTAATCCAGCCCATGAAAACCTCCAGAAATTTCTAGCCATTTCCAAAGCACACAGGGGGTGACCACTAGCTGTCATAGCTGCTTCAGATATACAGGAGGTGACCCTTACACACCCCATCTCTAACAAGCATAGAGGGTGGGTTAGTATATATGATAATGCAAGTTTGCATAGCTGTGAATTTTACTATGGAATCAACATGAGAGAGAGAGAGAGAGAGAGAGAGAGAGAGAGAGAGTGCGCGAGCGAGCATGCGCAGGGACTAACTGGCTCATTTAATTGATGTCAAAAGGAAAATAAGTAAAAATAAGTATTAGTGTTTGGTCAGCAGTTTTAGACTCCGTGTGCTCACTGAATCTGACATCTGAACTTTTCATTGCTGACAGCACAGCTACACAGAACAAGCCAGAGGGAATAAGGGACCCGTATTTCCAAGAGCGTCAAAGACTCCTCCCTGAAGTCCACTCTTGGATCTTTGTGAGCACCGACAGGACCACACACGAGACAGCAAACTGCACTGGAATCAGCACTGAGTCAAGCCACGGCTCTCCTTTTGGCAAGCCAGGTCAGTTGGGGAAAGTCATGCAAACGCTGTGAGCCTCTATTTCCTTGTTTGTTAAATGAAGACCATAGTCAACTTATGTATCTTCTACTTAACAAATTCTTACATTGTGCCTGTGTATTAGCCCTTTAAGAATATTTACTCATTTAATCCTAATACTAATCTCTGAAACAGATATTATTACCATTCTACAGTTAGGAAACTGAAGCAAGGAGAGATTAAGTGACTTGACTGAGGTTGTACAGCAAGCAGGTGGAGGAGCCAAGATTTGAACTGGACTATCCTTCCAGATTACCCTTTTAGTCTCCGTATCATTCTGCCTCACAGTGTCCTTTTAGAATGGGTTATTGGAGCCCCCTGCCACAGAGAAAGCCAAGTACTGATGTCGGTTAGGGAACTGACACAGAAAAGATATTGAAGGGCAGAGTAATCAAAGGAAGGGAGTCAGGGGTCACTCCATTAAGGTCATAGCTAACAAAAGTCAAACAAAGGGAAGGATGGGCCCAGGCCACTGCCAGGTGGATGGCAGAATGGAAGAGTTCCCTCACAATGTTGGTTCCACCTGTGTTCTGGTCCATCCCAGTGGTCCTAGGCAGGTCAAGCCTATGGCTGGACCTCCATTCCTTCCTTTGTATAGTGAGGGGCTGGCCCGAAGCTTTTCCAATTCTAACACTCCAAAAACTAAAGACTCATGTCATAAAAAATGGTGACAGGGAAGGGAGAAGAGAGGAGCAAGAGAAGGTGGCTTTTGAGCAGTTTCATAAAACTGATTCTGTTGAGTCAAGAAAATGTTCAAAAGTCTAATTTATAAGCTACCTTGTGCTCGCTTCGACAGCACATATAAAATTGGAACGATACAGAGAAGATGAGCATGGCCCCTGCGCAAGGATGACACACTAATTTATAAGCTACCTTTTCCTCCTGGTATACCTTGGAGCATTTGTGTACTCACTTAACTACCCAGAACGACAGTGGTTAAGCATGGGTTTTGGATATAGATGGACTTCGGTTTGAGTGCTGATTCCAAGTTACGAACAACGTGGAGCCTTATATAAATTACTCAGGCTAAGCTTCAATTGTGTCATCTATGAATGGGACATCATAATGGTAATAATATGTACTTAGTGTGATGAGGATTAAATGAAATAAACCCTGTAATGCATTTGGCACAGGGCTCTGGTACATAGTTAAGCTCGATGTCAGTTTGGAGGTGACATTCTACAAGGAATTGAAGTAATTGCAATCAGGGCTGTTTCCTCTCAGTACCAGCAGTAACTGTTACTTTAGGCCCGCAAATGCATTCTCACTGTTTGTGAGGGAAAACCACAGAACAAAAGGGAAAACAATGTCTCTCGAAAATGTGATCTGAGCTGATTATTTCCCAGTCTTCCAATAGGTGGCACACAAGACCACTTCTGTTACTCAGTGGGAAAAAAGGTACCTCCATGGATTGAAGGTGAATTCTCCAAGCCTCTAAAATATCTTTTGAAAGGCTCTAACAATTATACTTTTAATTAAAAGCATTGTCATTAAGCTTCCATATTACAAAAGCAATTTGTACTAAATTCCAGCATCAAGATGTCTGTTCAAATCAAAGGGATCTTCTCCAAGTTCAGAGTTTTCATGTCCTCCTCTGCTTATCGAGAGACACCGCTGAATGCACAGCTGTCCTAAGAGAAATATCACTGTATGGCTAGAATATTGCGGAGTGATGTAGTACCTTAAGTGCCTTACAGAAGACGGTACGCATTATGTAGAACACTGAATGCAGAGGGATAGGGGTGATAATACCAGGGCTCGCTGTTAAGAAGGGCTAGGATAGAAGTCCCAGCTGTCAATGGAGTGTATCACACATCCCTTGAGTAGGGCAAGTTGAAAGGTGGGTGAACCATTGTTTTAAAAGGACGGAATAACCAAACTAGGGCAGCAATTTCTCATTATTTTATTCCACAGGGAAAACCAGGCAGTGGCCTTCTACTCTTTCTGCTCCCCCACATAAAAATAGAAGAAAATAATTAGAGCAGAGGTAGGGGAGGAGGAACTGACCCTAAAAGGAGAACCAGAAAGAAGACAGTCCATGCTAATCACAGAATCATAAATCTTGCCATGTTAAAAAAATAACTTGGCTTTATCTTTGTAAGTGAAATGTAGCTTGTCCTACGTGTAACATGAAGATAGCACTAACGCCATGGAAGGCCAGTTTGCACGATGCAGGGGACCCTCGTGAACACACAGGCCACTGTTTGGAAAAGCAGTGATGCAGAGTTGGCCTGTTCCACGGTTTCATAATATACCACACCAAAGCTGGCCTGCCTTTGTCTCCAGGCAACCTGCAGCCACAGGATGATTATGCATCAGTGCACAGCAACCAGTTAGAACCAGTTCAAATGTGGGGTCTAAAGCTCCTTAGAAAGGAAACGAGTTGCTTGACCAAACAGAGCTACATTTCTTAACCAAACACATAGTATGTTCTTCTGGACTAGGACCTGTTTGGGGTGAGAGGAGAGCGTGGTCATCTTTAACAAGCGAAGACCATCTATCCATATTGTTATGCAGTTCAGCTGGATGCCAGGAAATAGTTTATTTGACCTTTCAAATTCTTTCACTTAAAAACAAATTTGCTTTCTTAATGCTAACCTGTCCTGAGTGTTCACTTGTATGTGAATATACTTTATGGAAGAAAGCAGCTACAGCTGAGGTTCTATCCAAAAGAAATAGATATAGTTAATTTTTTTATTGAGGTATAACTATTATAAACTAAACATATTTAAAGTGTACAATTTATACTGTCCATTTATGTGGGCTTATAGCTGTGCAATCATTGTCACAATCAAGATGATGCACATATTTATTTAGTTTCAAGTGACCACTACAGAATATTTTGTCAGCTTACAAATTATCTAAGTAGCAAGGCATGTATGCATTTGTACTCTTTTGAATATTCAATCTATTCATTTTGTAAAGCCAATTATGATATGATCTGTTAATTAGAAAATCTAGGGAGAAACAAAACACCCCAAAACTCGTGACCATTAAAAATTGGTGTTATAGGCTAAAGCAGTCAAGCCAATCCCCAAAGAGGCCTCACTTATTTTTCTAACCTCATACACTTGTACCTTAATGAATGTCCTGGGAATATGTCCTAATCCAATGATAAAGCACAGTAAGGGCCTGCAGAGAAATCCTATAACTTGCCCTGAATTTAATTTGCAGTCAGCCTGGCCTCTCTTTTAACTCTTTCTTACCTATATTTTCTGCCCTTAATTCTATCTCTGGTTTCATCTTGGGAGGCAGGCTTGAACCACCAAAGGGAAACATAAAATACTATGATGTCATTCATAATGCGTTATATTAAAGTTGCAAGGCAAAAATGCACATGCCCACCATAAAACGTTAACTATTCAATTAAATTCATCCAATGAAAGAAATAAATGTTGCCTAAAGGTTTCACACCATTGAAAAAGCTCTTTAGTTCCACCTACCAGCACGCCTGGCATTGACTTTCTATTCATCCATTCCCCTTTTCAGACACTGCCTGCCTTGGCACTTTTTAAAAGGCTTTAACGCCTTTGCTAAATGAGAGTCTATTTGAAAGAAGGCAAGTTAAGCATTTCAATTTTTAATAAGTACCATATACCACCTAAAGGGAAAAGATTCTACATTTTCATCAACTAGGAAACAAAAGTGGCAAGGCATGGACCTCCATTTGACTTCAAGATTTATTAGGAATAAGAAAATAATACTTAAAGCTGCAGTAAAGTCTTTAAGATATCAGGTGTGCATGTTTATGTATATGGACTTTTAGGAGAGAATTTAGTAAGGTGTTACGGAGAAGCAAAAAAAAAAAAAATCTAACTGTAATACTACACAGTCTCATGTAACTTAAGATTACAGAACTGTAAGTTGTATTTTTTCCCTTTAACTAAAAATGATTTCATAGACAGATTCAGATTGATAATCTGTCATAATTCTAATGAGTTATTAAATGTACACTAAAAACAAAAATATAAGGTACATGTTTTCTGAAATGGCAAATAAGTGAGGATAAAGTTGAAAAAAAATAGTGAATACATAAGCTGATTTTGTGGATTAAGGTCAGTAAAAAAACCATTTTACTGGTACAAAATAAAATTCACAATCATATACCTCTAATATCTGGTCACCAGCCCAAAGTCTTCCATCTCTGGCTGCCGCTCCTTCCTCATAGACTTCATGTATAACTATAGCATCCTATAAAAACAAATTCTTATTAATTTTCAACAACCACAAATGCTTCCCTTAAGCAAACCACCAAACCATAGGCCGCAACCAATAATTAGCTATTTGCTAATAATGTGATTTTTTTATTTGACCTAAAGATAAACAAAATATACCGTTATGACATATTCAGAGGTATAATAAAGTTTTCCTAAGTTTATTATTTCATTCCTTTTAGGCCTGGCTCTGCCTAATATTCCAAGTTAAACTTCCCCCATGTGTTTTACCGTTAAGCTTGTATATTGCTGCTGTGCATGAACTTGAGGTGAACTGTGTCATTCTTATTTCCATTTTATCGTATATTTTGAAACATGGTTTCAGGTATTTATTGGTATTCAAGGATTTGGTATAGATGTGTGGCCTGATAAGGAGGGTTGTCAGGCCTCATTACTTGGGCAATGAAAGAAAAGAACTTGGTGGAAGAACTGGCCCTGGAGGACAGAGCATGGAGTAGGGGAGAGAGCACTCACGGACCTAAGTGCAAGACAGCTGAGGGTTTGAAGTCTGACTTTGCTATTGTGTAATTGGGGCACGTTAACTCCTGAACTCAGCATTCTGAGTCACAAAATCAGGACAAGATCTTAGGTAGGTAAACTTTGGTCGAGGAAAGTGTTTCATGGTTAATGAATGAAATAATTTGTATCACTTCAAATTAATACCTTAACTTTTTTATTATCGTAAAAATAACAGGTACCAATGTAAAGGACTCGCACAATCGCACAATACCACGGGGCACAGTAAACACAGGAAGAGACCGTCTCCCACACCGGGTCCTCAGCGACACTCCCAGAGACAACTACCATCAACAGTGTCATCAGGATCCCTTCAGACAATCAACATCTATACACTCAAATATTTAACATTTGGGGGAGATTATTTTTAAAATATTCAATTGAGTTTGTTCACACAATTCCCCCCCCCCCCCTCATATTGAGCAAATAATCAAGCTTTGAAGTCTCTTGCCTCAGGGACTTTTGTGGAGCTGAAAACAGAAGCAACCAGAGTCACTGGTTCTTTCTGTTATTAATAAAACTGACAAGCACTGAAAAATATTGTTGAATGGGTTCTGCTAGGGGTCATGGAAAGCCTCTGGGAGAACAGCGAGCTTTTGAGTGGAGACTAGAAAAACCCATGATCTCTGGGTCCCATGAAAAGTGAGGACTCGAGCTCTGCCTTGTCCCTGCTTCCCGAGCAAACACACAGGTTTCAAGATTCCACAGGCCATGGTCAAGGCGCGTGGGCTCTAGGTATAATGATCCGTCCTTGAAAGAAGTCCCGTGTCCCAAGCACTGGGGTCTGGGAGCAGCAGGACCTCTGGTCCTGAAGAGATCATGTAGGATTGGGTACATGTGGGCTCAATGATTACCAGGGTGGACTGATGACAATGACAGAAGGGGCCTGCCCATGTCTGGGATCTTTGTGAAGAAACCAGAATCCTGAGAGTTACTGAGCTACTAAAATGACTAAAGTTGAATTATGCCTTAATCCAGAAGTACGGAGCCTCAGAATTAGAGTGAAATTAACATTAAGTAAATAAAGAAATGAAATATTTCTTGCAAAAGTATAACAAGACAAAAAAAACAAACCACCAAACTTATTTTCCTAAAAAAAAAAAAAAAAAAAAAAGAAAGAAAAGAAAAAGATTCCTACACAAATTCTGAAGTAGAGAAGCAACAAAAGAAAGAGGTCTATAACCACATGACCCATCTGAATTTCAACTATCTTTACAATATTAAATCCTTTCATTTTATCACTGTACAGCTCTGAAAACATTCTTTATTACAGCAATTACAGAGGCAGGCCCCCAAGAGCTACGGAAGGTTTTTTGATGCAGACCATTTACATTTCAGATTCTGCACCAGCAACAGATTGAGACCATTCTTCGTTGTAACTGACTTATGAAATTTCCAGACCCAGAGAATATTTACACTGCCAAGTGTGTGTGCCTCTGAACTGTTTCAGGGGAATGGTGTCGAGGACACTTGCTGGGTCAGCGGCTTGAGGTGACTCCGACAACACTGCTGAGATGATAACCAAGGGACATTTTTAAGAAGCTTGCAGAGGGAGAAAATGCAAGCGCCTGCTAACACCCTGTGCAATGCTGGTTTTCAAAGTTTGGTGGTTGAACACCCCACCCAACTGGATGGGGTAAATCGGACTGAACTCATACTACACATGGTTTTGACAGAGCTTAATTTTCAGCCTAAATTCCTTTGATCTTGGAATATTACAAAAGTCAAATGGGAAACTTCTCTTCCTTCATACTCAAAAGGAAGGAAAAGACCCCATAAAGTTTTTATTCCATAAAAGTAGCCTGGATTCTTAAGATAGTTTCTGGGTGCCGAATGAACTACATACATAAAATAAATATACTGTTAATAGTCTCAACTACATGCTGAACTCACTGCCAATGATCTGTTTTGGTCCATGAGGCTTTCTGTATGAAAACCTCCCCATTTCCTTTTTTCCTTTTGCTTGACTACTGCTCCGATGTCTCTTGAAGTTACCAGGAAAAACACAAGAAATAGAAAAAAATGAGGCACTCTGAGCCATCAGTAGAAAAAGGCCACATTTCTTACAACGTGCCCGTGTGTGCTCAGAGTGTTCTATGGAACTGTGGTTCAGGAGTTGCAGTAACTGGGCGACAGAGATGAGGTGAGGACCAACAGCTAAATTAGGAATGTGGGCTGATAAATTGAAAAAAAATTTTTTTGATTTATTCTGCAAAAGCTATATAGTTCATAAGGTAGGACGGAAGAGTAAAAAAGATACTGGATTAGGATATATTAAGCATCTGTTTGACAAGGCTACGTCAAAATTTTACTTCTTGCTTTGGAAAACATGTGATTCTTGAAATAAGGGGTTATTAATGAAAGATTGACTTGTATTATTTTAAATAAAAATGTAGACATTCCTTCACCTTAAAAAAGTTCAGTGCCTGTCTGCCAATACCAATGGCTTTTTCTCAAACTCATCTATCCATTCCAGAAGCAGTCTATTAACCACTTGCCTGGGAGAGGGTTGCTGTCTTATGCCGAGGGGAGGCTGTAGAGACAAAGGATTATGAGCGAGGCCTCTGGAGTCAGACTTCTTGGTCCAAATCCTGGCCCTGCTACTTCTCTGGTCGTGGGCTTTGGGAAGACTGTTAACCACTCAGGCCTTAGTGTCCTCATTTTTATGTGGTTTTAACAATATTATTTACACAAAATGTTTCATGTACTGTTGCAGCACATAATCAGGAAGCGATCACATCTTATTTATTTAACATGTATGTTGCAACGATGCTACATGCTTCTCATTTTTGCCATTTAATCCACGTAACAACTAAGTTAAGTTCAGTATTATTAGTCCCATTTGGGGAAACAGAGGCTGAGAAGGGTTCAGACTTGACCAGGTCTTTGCAGCTTCTGAGTAGGAGAAATTAAATGCCAGCTCAGGACTGTTTAATACCAAAGCCTGTGTTCTTACCACTGTAACAAGCTTCTCATCTGTTTTGAATATTTTATTTTGCACTTGTACAAAAGTGAACTTGGGATTTTCCATATGGCATCAATTCTGTTGAAATATTGTCTCCTCACTCCATAGCAAAAACCCGGAGGGCATGAGCTGATCATTTTATACACAGTGAACAAAAAGACAACTTGTGGATGTGAAAATGGGTTCCTTTGGCTTAATGAGGCAGAGTGATGATCTATGGATCTCACTTGCTAGTGTTGGTACATGATTAGAGGTTTGCACCACACGAAACATGACGGGTAGGCCCTCGCCCCATCCCAACACTGAGTCTCTCTTAATTCCATTTGTTATTCTTTTCTCTTTCCTTCCTTCCTTTCAGTCCTGTTTCTGTGCACCCATATTATTCATTGAATGATTTATTTTTTCTACAGGAGTGGTTATAAAACATTATAAAAGGTACAAATGATAAATTTGATGTTTAAAATAAAAAGTTGTTCAGTCCAAGAAAGCAAATTTCGCCTAATTAATGTCATGGACTGGAGAATCACTTATAGATAACCAAATATAAACAAAACTGATTTCCTCTTGGTAGTTTTGTGATTAATTTAACTGGGACAATAGAAATTTAAATAAGACAGTCTGTTCACTCACTGTCTGAGACAAGACTAACAATTTCTCTTTGGATGCTGCAAATTACTCATTTGACTTTCCAGCTCTAGAGCAAGAGAAGAATTTAATCAGTGAGTTTGAGAATCTCTCAAATGTTGGGTTTTCCCTAATTAGAAGGGTCAGGCAGGATTTTAGAGACATAGGAAAAAGTCTTCTGCTTTAAAATTTCTCCATCACCAATCTATGTCTGAAACACATTTAATAAAGGAGGAAAATTCCTTTATTCTACAATTAGGGATACCATTAAAAAAATAGATACCCAGGAAGAAGTAACTGGCTAGTAAATGTATCATATGGTTTAAGAGACCACTGTCTTAATGACTCCATTCCTAAAAGTATTTATTTATTTTTAATTATAGATAATACACACACATGGTATTAGACTCAAAACAGCACTGAAAAGTATCCCTCAGTCACCCAGTTTCCCTAACTAGAAACAAATAATCTATCTATGTATATGTGGAAAGTATTAAGGGAACTAAATGCCTTGTTTTATCTGCTCTCTCCTTTGCTTGAGCCAGACAAGTGTTCTTTCTTCTAAAAAAACCTTCTCTGACCCCCCTGGTGAAGATGATCAACCCTTCCTGTGGGTCACTGTTGTACCTCCTAGTATTATTGAATTGATCACAGTATCACAATAGCTTGCTGTGGATCTAGATCCTACGCCGCCTCTCACCCTCGGTGGAACAATTCTGGATAGAGGATGCTTCCAACCTCTCTTTGTATCCTAGTGCCCAGGCCAGTTTGGTTTGAGATAAAAAAAAGGCATCAAAATGACCTAGTAAGAGGAGGGTTAGTATGTCATCATCTTAACCTAACCCAACCAAGCTTCTGATGGTAATATATTATACAACCAAATCCCATCACACATGGATATTAAATCCATCTGAATCTCCAGAGGATTTACTTTAGCTCAGAGAGCAATTTAAAGGAGCCAAGTATGAGGGACTTAATTATCACTGAGCCCCACAAAAATCACAAACTCCTCCAGGGGGATTTAAACTCTGAATTGCTGGAAAAGAATTTCACAATACCCAGTAATGTATCCTTAGGCAGAGTCAAAGTCATCAGATACTTCAGCCCATCAATCATTTCCTTTACTGTTCAAGCTGCCAACAAGTAGATAAAGTAACTCATAAACACACCAATCATTCAGCAAAAGGCAATTTTATTGTTGTCACAACAGGCCCATAACATTTAAGGAAGCCATGTGATAGAAAAATTAACCAAGGGTCTCCTGTGGACTGCAGGATATCAATGAGCACCCTATGTGGGTGAACTATTTCCATAGAATGAGATTTTATAGATTACATTTCTAGAGATTCAGTGGATTGTTTTAATAAGTATCTGAGAATAAACCTTGGATAAAGAATTATATGGTAGACTGTGTGTGTGTGTGTGTGTGTGTGTGTGTGTGTGTGTGGGCTGTTCGGAAAGTATCCAGCCATGTAATACAAAAAATGGCTGCATTTTTTCTGGACTCATACATAGCTTAATTTTACTGCTAGTAGGCCTTAATTACTGCATAGTAATTTGAATTACTATGGAACTAAACCCAATCTTTGCCATATTCATAAAAGCCCCCATCCCACCTCTCTACAAAATAATCCTAAGGGACATTTTTAACTACAGACAAGTTTTACATTAAATTTCATATTTAGGTGGGAATCATATTTACTCATGATCCAAAGAGTATTATGTGTCTTAATTCTCTGCTTTATAGGAAAAATCCCTCCTAATGAGAAAGCCCAGGAGGACCAGAAGTATTAAAATACTGCCTATAAAATGGGTATTTTTACCCCCTTTGGAAAAATCTCTAGTTCATTTGTAGCCTTAGAGGAGTCATGCTACTTTTTTTTTTTTTAAATTTTTTTTTTTTCATGCTACTTTTAAACATCACTTAATGGTGTCCCCCTCTATGGCTGTCACTGTTCAGGAATCTTGCAGACACATCTTCTACACAGCAGACTATTTACTGAGCAGGAAGGCCAAGCCAATGGGGAGTGATGATATAGTAAGGTAATAAAACGCTCAGTCCAGCTGTGCAAACCAAAACTATATTCAAGTCGATGCTAGAAAACACATATAGATGTATTAAGTTACTGATTAGTGATGTCTACTGCAGTTAGATGTTTAAAACAATGTTGGGTTAAAACTGTCAAAGTGTATCTCACTTTGAACAACGTTGATAGGCTCCAAAGTGTATTTCTATAAGGGATAAGTGTCTTAGAACATATATTTTTTCTGTCCCAAATCCGTTGTGACCAAATTCCTTAAAAACCAAGCTTCCATATTATATTTCAATTAGAATGTGATTTGAGAAGAAAAAGGGGGGAGTAGTAAGGTATGAAAGAAGGACTCAGGAGTGGGAATGAGAGGAATTACAGCTGACAGCTCTGTAGGTAGCCAATTTTGCAAGTGCTTCTACATGAACCACTTTGTTCCTGACACTTAACATTATCAGTAAAGAAGAGTTGAACTATAATAGATGACTCCTGAAGTCATTTTGGCTCTAAAATTTTAGACCACTATGAACCCATACATCAGGCCTGGGCAGACTTTTTCAGGGCCAGGACTACTTCTCCAAGTGTTGCGATCCACAGCTATTTATTTTATTATTCAGGCGGTCACCCCAAAATTGCTTGGTGGTCTACTGGTGTACTGCGATCGATGTCTTGCCCAGCCTTGCCATATATTATGCGAAGTAAAGCAGAAAAAGTCATTGTGTTACATAGATGCTTAGGCCCTTCCTAGGAATAAGACCTTCTATTATAAATGGCAGACCATAAATTCTGTGGTGCTCAGAATCCCAACTCTCACAGGCTGAGAGAGGTAAAGATAAGGGGGCTGGGTCAGAGTCTGCAATAGTTACCTTTTGCTGCAAAAATTAGAGGCTTAAAACAGAACCTAACCATTTGTGCACAATTCTGCAGGTTAGCAATTTGGGCTAGGCTCAACCAGGCAGTCTGCTTCATGTGTCAGTTGGGCTCTCACATGAGTGTGTAGTCAGGCTGGCTGGGACGGGAGGTGGGATGGGTGGTCCCCTCTCCCTCCACAAGCTCTCTCTATAGTGTGTCATCCTTCAAGAAGCCAGTCCAGGCTTGTTTGTAAGATGGCAGAATTTCAGGAGGACAAGAGCTAAGCTTGAGGCCAAGGCTTGAAAGTCACATAATGCCAGTTTCACTACTATTGGTCAAAGCAAGTCAGTGAGCCTGCTCAAATTCAAGGAATCTGCAAAGAGTGGCATAGAATTCATGGTCTGTTTTAATCTACTACAGACTCTTATCAAGTTGCCAGAAGAATTTTCCAGTCTGTAAGCAATGGGAGGCAGCAATGTATGATGGGAAGAGTCCTGGCTGTGGCCACATAAACCTGTGTTCAGATTTTAGCTGTGTTACTTCTCATAGCTTTGTGATACTCCTATAAAGTTATTTAACTTCTCTGAACCAGTGTTTCTTTCTCTGTAGAGTGGAATAAATCCTACCTTGTATGATTTGAGGATGAAATGAGATCATGTATGTAATGTCAAGAAAGTGCCAGCCAAATCAATGTTCAATAATTGCTGACAAGGGGACCCAACACAAATATAGCTAAGGTTTCAGAGGCATATTTAGTATATAAAAGAATACTTATATGTCACAGTGGTCAAAATTCATGACTCTAAGGATGAATGACACTAGCTGTGGTTCCTATTTTCATTTCTAATTTTCCTGTTATCATGGTGATCCCAGAATATAATTAATTGCTTCTTTTTAAGAAAGATTATGCTACAAGCATATTTTAGGTTATTCTTTCTTAAGTCATGAGACTGCTCAGGGCTACATCCAAGGGACTGTTTGAATGCTACAAGATCTAAGCCAGACTACAACAGCCCTGTTCCTAGATATTTTGACTTTTCTGTTTTAGTTAAGTACAATCTTCATTGTTCATGGATTCTGTATTTGTGAATTTGCCTACTCCATCAAATTAATGCTGTTGGTGCTTTCACACATATTTGTGTGACAAGCTGTAAAGTGGTGAAATTTTTAAGTAGCCAGATCCACTCATTCCTGGCTGAGGTAGAACAAGGTGACATTTGGCTTATTGTTTCAGCTCTCACACTGTAAACAAGCATCCTTTCGTGGCCTTTTCAGTGCCAGGTGTTTCACATTTTTGTGCTTTTTGTTTATGGTTTTCCTGTTTAAAATGCCCCCCAACCACAGGGCTGAAGTGCTGTCTAATGTTCCTAAGTGCAAGAAGGCTGTAATGTGCCTTATGGAGAAAATACATGTGTTAGCAAACCTCGATTGGTTATGAGTTATAGTGACTTCGGCCTTGAGTTCAAGGGCAGTGAATCAACAATATATATTAAATATGGTTATCTTGAAACCCAAATGCACATAAAACAAGGTCATGCATTAATTGACTGTTGAAAATGTTGTGACCAGAGGCTTGGAGACATCTACATCTGTATTTCCCATAGAAACAGTGATTCAGTATTCACTAATTCAGTGTTTGCTGCAACTTTATAGGACATGCATCTATTCAATTTGCTTGGGGGTATGAAGATAGGTACCTATCAAACCTTCAAAGAGAAAGAAAATGTATCACCATGTTCAGAACCTTATTTTGCAAGAATACCAAGAACTGACTAGACTTCCTACTGGTGTTTTTCACTGGTGATACACTTCACTACAATAAAACTGGGAAGCCTAATGTGAAAGATCATAAAGGTGGAAATGCCAACAAATTCTATCTATCATGGAGATGGGAGAACTCATGTCCTTGTCACAGTAGGGGCAGTGGGTTGATTAACACAACGATGGAAAACTTAATGCATTTTTTCTTATGCTGTGGCTTGTTATGCTTATACTCAAATGTTTTGTGGATCTGTAGTTTTCAAACCAATTACAAAGGTAAAGTGCAAAGATAATTCAAGACAGATTGCAAAACTGCTAATGTTGCCCACCTTCAGACCAAAAATATACCCTTTCCTTGATGCAAAAGCTATTTGGCATTCTCTTATTGATCCATGAGGACCAAAAATTAAAAGGTTATTTAATTTCAGTATCTCATAAGAACATGTAGAACCTGAGGCAAAATGTAGTCAATACAAACCATATTTCCTTTATTCTAAGATAACTTTTTTCTCATTTTAACAGTTTTAAAATTTGGATGAGTCTTATAGTCAAATGTACATTTACTGTACTGCTTTTCCACCATGGATACCATACAAGATTATTGCTATAGAAGAAATAAAATATTCGTCAAACTGATGAAGTTTTGCCTGCCAGCTTCATGGTTAAACAGACTGTTTCTGCTTAGAAAAGCTGAGGGCCTGTAGATATAAAAGGGAAGTCAACAAGAGTCAAGGGAACTTACCTATCATACATGGAACTATAGTTTTTAAATTCTGGATACTCTACTCTGCTAACTAATAAATGAGGGTTTACTACACAGATTTTCTAAGAATCTCAAAACATAGACAAGACCTCACTTAATCCCCATAAAACTGCTACAAAAGGAACAAAGTGATACTCTATATATGCTAATCCCAATATATACATCTATTCAATATGCTTGGGACTATGAAGTTTTGGTAGTACCTACCAAACCTTCAAAGAGAAAACAAATGGAGCGCAACGTTCAGCACCTTATTTTGCAATACTGAAATACTCTCAGGTAATAAACTATAGGCAACATTAGTAAGCATTAAATCAGCAATGGATATAGTTGTTTGTTTGACATAAAAGAATTAAATGATCAGTTACTTAGGAAGCAGTAATACCAATCTGTGTGTGTGTGCGTGTGCATGTGCAAGCAATGAACTGTGTAAGCTATCCTAAAACTCAAGCTCAGGGATTGCAAACTCTGACATACTATTTACAGATAACTAAAATGTGAAATGAAAATCACAGCAATAAAACAGCTAATATAAGAATTGCTGTGAATACATAAAAATGTTTCACATTTTTAAGACTGAAAAGCTTTCTCTTCTCTAGCTCAAAAAAAGTCCCCTGTTTTATATTTATTTATAATGGAGTTCCCTTGCCAAGTCTGATTTAACAAAAAGTTGATACTCATCAATATGAATATAATTTTTCATACTGAAACATAGATTTATTTTAAGGAAATGGGACAATATTTGCCTTATATTTTATAAGTCCCTATAGTTCCATCTGGTCCTTATTTATCTAAATTTTACTCAGCTTGCATAATATTTTTGCTTACAGTCATATTCTTTAAGATTACAAATGCCCAAATCTGGAAATTCAGAGGTACTATTCGTTAACATTCTTTCAGTGTGATTCATAGACTTTTTGCAAACTCCACTTTGATTTTAAAATAAAACTAAGGTAATAAGATGTTTTGTGTAAAAATATATGACTTAAGCAATAACGATAAAAGGAGCCTGGCTTTGGGGGATTAAAAGCCAAAGCAAACCACACTCCTTATGAAATAGACTGTGCAAAGTTCATTTGAAGGGGAATAGCAAAATAAAACACTTAATCAAATGTAAAATAGCTTTCTATTCCACTTACTTGAAAAAACTATCTGGTGGTTTAAATAACTGCAGCCCTACATTTAAGTAGTCAAAGGCAGTAACAGCTAAACAATAGCGTGCTACACGGTGAAGGGTTAAATGAGGTTACCGTATTTTGCTGAGTATAGCGCACACCCATGTATAATATGCACCCACATTTTTGGCCCACACTTTCCGGGAAAATATCTTTTGTTTAAGTTTTTAATTCAAAAAAATTTTTGTTTATATTTAGGTACTTGTTTTTTGTATTATAAAAGAATGCTAGCATTTATTTTTTAATACATTATGGTACAAAAAATTTTATGTAACAAATAATTACAAAACACAAGAACAGATAGGTACAAAAAATTTTATGTATAAAATTTTTATACATAAAATTTTTTATATTAATAAAACCAATTATCATATTCCAGGGTATTATTTTGCATACGGATATTGTATTGATTTCTAGAGTTACACTTTTAACTCATAAGCATAAATAAAAGAATTAACAACGTTTATATAGATATAGAATTAGTAGTACCCATGTAAAATGTGCATCCTTATCTTTCCCTCACAAATTTGGGCAAAACAAGTGCGCATTACATACAGCAAAATACGGTACTTTAGACCTGACCATAGGTTATAACTAAAGGAGAGAGATACTTCACTTCAGTTTCTACACAGATGAACTTTGCCCATAGTATCCAAATGGGAAAGTCCATTTATCTTGATGTTTCCTGCTAATGTATCTGCCCCACAGAACTTCTGTTTAATAAGAATGAACTATATTGGTACTAAATCAGGTGGTGAAAAAATAAAGGTTTGAAACTGGGAGAGAAATGACAAGATTCTGAATCTGACATTCCCAGGCCTTAGTGATATTAAGAATATCTAAATTTTATAATCTATCCTGGGAATCCACTGACCTCATTTACCAATGGGATGGTACAAGAACATAAAAACAAAACAAATGCCCCAGTCTATTGTTTTCCTTTTGCAAAGAGATAAGCTTATCTCCAGACCCAGAAGAGCAATAAAAGCATTGCAAGTAGGGCTTATATTTTTAAACTCACCTCTCCAAAAGTGATAACAATTACTAGCTTCCGTAAAACAAAACAAAAAACAATAATTAGGCCTCATTCTCTAGTTAAAAAGAAAACTTCAAGACTTCGAAGTTTTAAGAAATCTGTGAGATGAAACACAAAGAAAGAGAAACTGAATTTTCTTACCTAATCATCATTTTGAAAAAGAGAGTTATAAATGTAAACGTTCCTCCCTAATTAAAAAAACAAAGCCTAATAATAACAATATCCTGCGGAGTGGCTGCCTGCCTTTGTCAAAATATTTCTTCAGATTGGGCACTCACTGTCCCCAGGCAGTTCATTCCACCTTTGGTCAGCTGATGTTTAGAAAGTTCTTTCTTATAAACTTGTAAAACCAATGAGCCCCTTGGGAAGCCCTGAATTGTTCCTATCCTTCATCCACAAGAAGACCACCTTACGTGTGTGCAGAAAGTCATCGTTCCTTCTGGTCTTCCCTTTTCCGGTCTATTCAATTCTTCTTTCTCAAATGATGTGCTTTCAACAATGTTCTTTCCACCACATAATCATGCCCAGAAATGAATGGGATACTCTAGCTACAGTGAAAACGGATCAGAGAAGCACTCCAGACAGATCTAACAGCAAGTGCAAAAGTCTTCCATCAGTGGGAATGAGACTTCCTAAAGGGACTGAGTGCGGCCAGCGTGGCTGGAACTCAGAATGCGCTATGAGGCAGGGTAGAGAGTCATATTTTTAGGTGTGCACGGCACTAGATGAGGGGTACTAAGGATACAAATAAAATAAAACCGGTCTCAAGGAGCTCAGGGTCTGGTGGGTGGGATGGGTAACTCCCTTTTATAGAAGACGACTGATGACACGTAGTGGTAGTGCCAGAAAAGGGGCATGGTTAGGGTGGCTGTGGAGTCAGATTATCTGATTAAACCCCAACTGGACCAAATGCTAGTAACACGTCCTTGGGGAAGTTACCTAACTTATTGGTGTCTTAGTTTTCTCATCTGTAAAATGGTGCATGTGCTATGACCTTTCCAGTAAGAGTTGTTGTGAGGATTGAATGATACATATTAATTTCATATTAAGAACAGTGCCCGTATCACCTTATAAATTTTCCATGCTAAATAACAAGTATCTACCTAGAGCAGACTCTCCATTAACCAAAACTCAAGCAACAGGCAAAATCTCAAGCAAGCAGCAAACATTGCTTCAGAGAGCCAGTTGCTTGAGTTCCAGTTAACAGAGAGTCGACTTATATTTATCTGGCACCCACCAGTCCCCATGGGTGCCGGTTCACTGAGAACCTACTATATTTGGAAATGAAGTCTTGTTTCTCCGTGCACAGGTAACATACCAAAGACACACAGATGAAAGGAGCTAAGGACCTCCTTTAGTATGATTGTTTAATAATAATAACAATAAGCTCAGTATAGATAGGCACTGGAAAAAGTTCTTTTATGTTCTTTGTCTTAATTAAGGCAAATATCAACCTTAAGAGGTAGCTTTTGTCATCACCACTAATTTACAAAAGAAGAAGCAGATTTAGGGGTTAAGTCACTTGTTCAAGGTCCCGCAGTTAAAGACCTGGGATTCTGATGCCACAGAATCAGTACTATTCTGCTGTTACCTGGTAGGTTTGATACAACACATGATCTACAGTCTGGGGCCTTTGGCAATGGAACTGAGAGAAAAGAAAATGCAGAGGGAGGATCCCAGAGAAACTTTCCTCTTTCTTTCTCCACTTCATTTGTTCAACCCCCAGAACAGCTGAAGACTGCTAATACTCTAATACATTGGTTCCCAAGCAGTAGTATGCGTAGCCCCGGGGAACGTGCTGGGCTGTCCAGGGGTACGTGAAAAATAATCAGTAATGGAGAAAAAACAAGTAAAACAATGCAAAACATTAGTTATGGAACAATAAACATTAAATTTTAATCACCATTAATGGAAACACTTCAAAATGAGATCACATTAGTAAATAATGTTTGGTGAGGGTGGGGCATAATTTCTTATCTGAGAATGACCTGCACCTATCCCAAAATGTGAAAGAGAATATTGTAAGCCACTTGGAAGGTCTTCAAGTGTCCTTTTATAAGTACTTCCTTCCCTCAATGTGGAAAAGAAAATAATTGGATTGCAGATCCCTTCAATGAAGAATTCTTCAAAGAAGCTAAACTATCAATCAATGAAAAAGAGCAGTTAATGGAACTGCTTCTTTAAATTCTGATTTTAAAAGAAAGCATCTTATTACCTTCTGGGTAGATGTCAGTGAGGAATAGGAACAGCTAGTGAGAAGGCACTCAAATACCTCGTGCCATTTATTAATACTGAACTAGTGGAGAGAGCTTTTTCTTCTTCCACCTTCATAAAATGTTAAGTACCACAATAAGCTAATGCAAGTCAGGATTTAAGACTGTGTCTTGCATCTTCTGAGCCTGATTTCAAGAAACTCAAGTGCATCAAAGCAAGCTCAATGATCTCACTAACAATGTTTCAGTGAGCTAGTGATCTGCCTAACAGTTATTATAGGCTTTTCAGATAACACAAATAAATATTAATAACAATAAATTAAAAGTTTGTGAAATACTTGATCATCATGATCAACATTTAACTGTGTTATGAATATTGTAAAATTAAATCTGTGGTTTGTACTTATAGTGTAGTAATTTTTTCCCTAACTTACTACCTGATTATCACTATTTTACATTAAGATAGGCACTGAACCAAAGCGCCAGTATTTAAAAACTTTTAAAAACAAGGAGTACAATTTATAAAAATGGGTTTAAAAGGGGTACACAAGTGGAAAACAGTTGGGAACCACTAACTCAAAATAAAAGATTTATTTCTTAAGTTTTCCCTTCTTTTCTTCAGAATTCCCAAGGCTATTAATAAAATAACTTCAATAAATGACACTAAAGAGCTATATTTTACTTCTGAGGACAACAGAGATAAAACTTCTAGTCAGCAAGCAAATGTTTCTGAGAAGGGGGAACTGAGGGATTAAGGGAGAAGTTTAAGGAGTACGGTGCAAGCATCATGAGAGGTAAGAGCCCTCAGTCTTTCATTTGGTAGAATATTCAAGTCCCCTGAGCTGCAAGATTTCATGCAAATTACCACTCCATGACCAAAAAGAGGGAGAGAGGGAGAGGAAAGATGAATGAAAGGAAATAGAAAATATGAATTAATATATTATCTCTTTTATGCACTACGCCTTTTCTGGTTTCCCAGCTGTGTGTCGCCTCAAATTCATATGTTGAAATCCTAATGCTCAAAATGATGGTATTAGGAGTTGGGGCTTTAAGTCACAAGGGTAAAGCCCTCATGAATGGGATTAGTGAGTTTATAAAAAAACTCCACAGAGCTCCCTCACTCCTTTCCGCATGTGAAGATACAGAAGCCTTCAACCAAGAAGAGGGTCCTCAGTTGGCCATGCTGGCACCCTGATCTTGGGCTTCAGCCTCCAGATCTGTGAGAAATAAACTTCTATTGTTTATAAGCCACCCAGTCTGCGGTATTTTGTTATAACAGCCCCAGTGGGCCAAGACGCTGGCTTATGAGAAACATAAAAACTAGTGTACATTAATTCAATCTATAAAGTGCATATGACAGCTCTACTTTTTTCTACTTTCCAGAGGAATTTCCTATTTTTATAGTCTCTATTATTATTTTTCATTGGTTGATTCCCTGTATTAAACCATAAACATTAAAGGCAGGAGAAACAACTTGAATGAATGTGTGAGTACTTTGAAGACAGGGTTTTTCACTCAATTTTGTGTCCTCAGCACTAAGCAAAGGGCAGCCTTCGAGCAAACATATGCAACCTATCACAGAAGAGCCATATTCACGAAAAGCAGACCTGGGAGCACATCAGAAGATTAAAACAACAGAGGCAGAAGTTTGTGGTTGAGGATTTGGTCCAGGTATGCTCATAAACCTTCCCTGGAGGCTCACCCTCATCATTATCTTGGTATTTTCAAAGGTCTACTTAAATGACCTTCTGCAAATACATTGGGATGCTAAGTGAGATCTCCCTCTGTGATCTCAGAAACCATCTGTCTTGGCTCCAGAGACACTATTTATAGCAGATAGGACTGATGTGGTGTCAAGACCAAGTCTCAGAGGCTTAATTCTTCTAAAGATAGCAAAACTATCTGTTGGACACACAACAAAGAAGGAATGGAAAACCTAATTGGGAGGACTGGAACAGATGCTCAAGAAGGGTCACCAGCATGCAGAATGTGCCCTTTCCTAGCACCAGAGCTGAACTAAGGATGCATCATATAATCAAATGTGCAAGGGCATGCGGAAAGGTACTTTAAACAGTGGGTCGCAACATGGTCCACAATTTCCTTCATTATGCTCTCATCTTGGTTTGCTAACTTCCTGCTGGCCAGATGCACTCCCCGGACTTGATTGGATAATGTGACCTGGCCTGTCAATTAGGCTGTGTGTTCCATGTCAAAATTTGGAGAGCCGGGGGGCTAAAAAAATAAAAAATAAAGATCTTCACTGTGCTAAACAATGGTTTTATTTGTTACCGCATCTTCCGTCTCGGGCTATTCAGCCTCACCAAAACCACATGCCTATTTTCTGTTTAACTTACAACTTTAGATGAGGTACCTGAGGTTAGGAAATAAAATCTGTGTCCCATTTCTCATTTTTAAGTGGTGCTTATCCTTCCAAGGACAATGGGATTTACAGTCTTAAAAGGCAGATCTATGTATTATGAACCTCAAAATGCTCTTAAAGATTTTTTTATTGGCTGCCTCATAGTGGCAAGAGAAGCAGGCAGAGCATAGTATTTAGCAAGCAGCCTCACATCTGGGTGCAGGAGGTAACATTGGACATTGGGTACCCTCAAGGTGGTAGACGGGTAGCACAAGAATATGCAGTACTAAAGAACCAAGAGAAGCATGGGCACACATTAGTCAGAATTTCTAACCAACCCATAGAGAGCAAAATATTAGTAATAACAAAAGCAGAATAAAAAAACAGCTAACAAATTCATTCAGTTAGGCCAGACATACTGATTAGTCTCTTCGTCTTCTCATTTCCTGTGGGAAACCCAGTTCTGCCTTATTTTAAGCAGTAGAGAGAGACTTACATTTGTAATAAATAAATTAGAGGATTGCTTTTTCTTTATAAAAGAATTTAGTACAGAATTTCATTAAAATGTAATTTCTCTGGTGCATTTCAAATATAGCTGTATTTATACAAATTTAATTATTTAACACGCAGAAACATCTCTTAGGGAAAATAAGAAAACAGGCCCTGGAAGGGAGACACACCCAATGTTCAGGGTCAACCAGTCGTTTCTGAATATTACTTCAATGGCCATACTATAACAATTACATATACACACACACACGCACGCGCGCACACAATCTACTGCTTATAAAGTTTCTGATCCTCACCACAACCCAGTGAGTCATTATTATTAAGCTGAGAACGTGTGGAAACTGAGGCTTGGAGAAGGTACATGTCATGTGCAATTGCTTACTAAGTACTAAGGACCAGGGTAAGCATCTTATACAGGTCCTATTTTCGATCTTCGAGCGGTTCTATAAGGTATTACTATTCCCATTAATATACCAGGAAATAGACTCGGAGAGGTTAAAGAAGCAGTCCCAACTGGTACAAGGGAGAAGAAATATGACTGACAGCCAAAAGAGAGGAGTGGTCGACCATCAGCTCAGAAATCAGCCGAGAGAGGAGAGATCAGCTGAGAGAGGAGAGATCACAGAAGCTGAAGAAACCACGCACCCTTGGGTGAGGGACTTGGAGGAGGTACAGAAACTTAATTTTGTGGGGAGAGGGAGGGAGGAAGGCAGGAAGAGAGTAATTTGAAGGGAAGGGACCAGAGTCTGAGAGGCTGGAACACATATGCAGGTTTGGAGAACAGTGGGCTGCTCTGGTGCTCTGTTGATGGTGTGTGACTTCCTGCATATATTAGGAGCTGGCTGGAGCACTGGCCAAAATGTTTCTATGAACCTCTCAAAGACAACATCATATATAATTAGAAAGCATTATTAAAAATACAATTAAAAAATATAGCCTACACTAAATCAGTCGAAAGCAAACTGAAGGAAGAGTTTGCCCCTTTTCTCAATAATAAAAACTGAACAGATAGCATTCCAAGTCAGGCAATGAGAAAAGTACAAAAGTTCTGGGGCCTTCTTAAGGCAAAGACCCATGAAAGGGCTGGAAGCTAAAATTGGCCATCAAGCTGGTTAATAAGTCTAGGTGCTCGCGGTTCCATCCCTGCTGATAAAAAAACATCACAGTGTATACAGGAAGCCACACAGCAGTTCCTGCCTGCACAGGCAAAGAGAAAAAACTTCAGGAAATAAATTATCTTGAACTCTGGAGGAAAGTTTTAATCAATCTTTAATCAAGCTGAAGGACATGAAATCCTTTAATAAACACCAGCCTCTGAGCACATTCAGGTTCAGGTGCTTCACTAGCAGGGTTGAAATGAACACCAGGATTCTCTAGGTCATGCTGGATAGTAGGATAAAGACAGTTCATGACCAGGAAACACGCAGAAGGAATAAAGACCCAGGTTTCTGCAGCATATGCCGTTTTCGAGTTGCCTAGCGCTTTAGGGAAAAACAGAATAGGATCTCCCTAACCCTCAAAGTGATACCACAGAAATATTATATTCCTGCCAAAAATGAAAAGATTTATTTTATTGATCATATTATAGTATTTTTACTTGTAAATGTGGCATATACAATTTATTCCTTACTAAGTATAATAGGCAGAAGAAATACCAAACTATTCATTTAAAAACATTCATTAAGAAGAGTGATTGTGGGAGTTCCCTGGTGGTGTAGTGGTTAGGCTTCGGTGCTCTCAATGCTGTGGCCTGGGTTCAATTCCCAGCCAGGGAGCTACCCTGACACACACACACACACACACACACACACACACACACACACAAACACAAAGAGTGATTGTCTCTAGGGAGAGGTCCTGGTTGGAGCTGGGAGTAGGGGTAGACGGCAAGGCTAGGGCAAAAGAGTAGGAAAATATTTTTCACTTTATATCTTTTGTGTCCATTTAACTTTACATAATGTGCATGTATTATCTATTCAAATATATATATGCGCTGATCATCACATTTTGAGTAAATAAAAACCCATGAAATTTCACATTTTAATGGCACTAGTGATTAGTGAGTGACAATCAAAAGGAACTAAATAATCAAAGACCTATCATCTAAGCAAAAACTAACATTCTAGACCAATTAAAAAAACAAAACAAAACATTATGAGAAAATGTGGCCATGGTCAGAATATAGCAAAGCCTAAATTGTTGGGCTAGAGTAACTGATGTATACTTTTATCTAGCATTCCATTAAACAATAATTATTATGATAATAACAATAGTTCATACTTATATTTACACATTATATGTGTCAGGCACCATCCTAAAAAGTGTAATATTTCTAAATGCCGCTGTGATGTTATTGGTCTAACAAGCATTTATAAAAAGTATTCAACATCCTAGATGGAGAAAATCCTGGTGAATATTAAACACAGAAAAATTTGAAAGCTGGCCAGAATATGGATATATATCCATTTATATTTTTTCCCATACCATGAAAAAACCAACTATTTCATGAAGTGACACATGGCCATAACGAGGGTCAAAACTAACTCTGTGACAGTGGATATATTTCACATCTAGAAACTTACCAAGGGTGTGTCTTTTCCTCCTACAATGCTGAGACCAAGTCCTGAACGTCCCTTGGATATTTCTATAATCATTTCCTGACCAGGGACAATGGGACACGTGGCAGGGTCCACTGACAGAGGAGCCTGGAAACCACCTGGAGAAGGATTGAACACAGCATGAGTGGCAAGTAGGAGGCGAAGCTCAGCTTGGAGAGTGCAGTTTTCACGTGGGTATCATTTCACTGTTTTCCTGCCAAGCAGCATGAAGGAAAAAGCCGGGTCATTACTGCCCATTTCCCATGGATGAAACATGATATTCCTATGACACTTTTGAGATTAAAGTAATAACTAACTGCTCTTCCAAAATCATCCATTTTAGTTTGAAAAATTTTAAATCACAAAATACACCATGAAAACTGGTATGGAAAAATTTAAGGTGATTAAATGACTAAGTACATACAGACATGTTATAATGAGAATAAAGACTGGTATGACAAGCTTGAGTTATAAAACACTAATCAACAGTGCTTAAATCCTTTCAATTAGAGTGTATCACATAAATTAAGATTATAAGCATTTAATAAAGTAATGCTGTAACTAAAAGTAACAATTATCTAAAAATTGTCCCAAGTGTTCATAGTTAAAAAACAACAAGAACATGTTATAAGCACAACACTCAAGAATTAATTGCTGGCTTCATAACTAAAAAGGCTTGTTAAAAATATTATTGCTGTTTTATAAAGATTTACCTTTTAAAACCATTGTTTTAGACCAGGTGTTTCTAAAAACTAGAAGAAAAGAATGGAGTTCCCTGGTGGTGTAGTGGCTTAAGGCTTCGGCGCTGGCACTGTCAGCGCTGCGGCCTGGGTTCGATTCCCATTCAGGGAGCTACCCACATACCAAAAAGCAAAAAAAAAAAAAAAAAAAAAAAGGATTTGCCAGCTAAGTAAATGTGTTTAATAATACCCATCATCTATAAGCATAAATTCTACATATATGCATTTTCCAGATGACTGAACCTAATCCACTGAAAAGGCAAAACATTCAAAATGTTATTTTCAAGAGAGTATTATACAAATAAGTGTCCAAAAATGTCATTTTTTTAAATAACAAAGTTTGAGCATCATCAGTATTTATTTTTTGGGGGTGGGTGGTGGTAGGGTGGTTCCCTGACTTAGAATCGAACCCAGGCCGTGGTATCGAAAGTGCCAAGGCGTAGCCACTACACTACCAGGGAACCCACATGAGTATTGATTCTTACACTGTGATATAATTTAGTAAAGGGCTGATAATGGAGTGTCCCTTACTCGTCAGTTGCAGTAAACGTACAGGGGCCAGCTTGAGATTCACAAAGGTCTTTGAAACCTACATAGAAGCAAGGACCAGAGGACTATGGCCTGAGGGCTAAGAACGGTTTCTATGTTTGCAGAAGGTTAAAAAAAAGAAAGAAAAGAAAAAGAATATTTCAAGACATGTGGAAATTATATGAAATTCAAATTTCAATGTCCATAAATAAAGTTGCATTGGAACACAGCCTCACTAATTCATTTACAATACATCTAGTCTATGGCTGCTATCACACTACAACAGCAGAACTGAGTAGCTGCAACAGAGACCATATGGCCCACAAGCCTTAAATATTTACTATCTGGCTCTTTATAGAAAAAGTTTGCTAATTCCTGGTATAAAACCAAAGGAAACAGGCTCTAGGTAAGACTGTGGGGGATCTGCTCTCACTAAGCAATAATCATAGTCTTTGTGACAAAAGGGCACAGTTTTGGAGGGGTGCAGAAGTAGATTTGCATTCCCAAGAAGGAAATTAATAGGTGGGTGAAAACTGAGGCTCACTCCACATCAGTAAAATGCTGTAACCACCATCTAATAGGCTGTTAGAGGAATTAAATGTGTGTGAGGTACTCTGCCCAGGGTCTGGGATATTGCAACATTCATCTATTTGCTGTTCCTGACCACATGGAATTTATTAATGTAATGGTCTCTTGGCTAAGAGTGAGAAATTTAGTGACACAACCTCAGTAACAATAAAAAATACTGTAGTAGAAGCAGAATATTATAAAACTAATTTGTCTCTAGATCTTTTTGCAGCATATGTATTTCAGACGTCATTTCCCATTAAGTAACAATAAAATCAATGTATACCAGTGGCACCATTTCATGGATGCTTTAAAAAGTTTATCTTCCTTTTGTAAATGACCAATTTAATCTCTTGAGTGAGAAGAGAGCGAACACATTGTAAGGGTTACTGGAGATGGCATTTCCTTCCTTCTTCCACTTCTCACCCTAGCCAGTCCCAAGTCAGTCTTGGTATTTATTTTTCCCATAGAATCCAGTCCGAAGCCTGATGTATACCAAGCCCTTAATAAATACTTGATAAGGAGAGGACTGACAGAATAAAATTCCACAGATTAGATTGTAGGATGAGTAATTTCTGTTATTGAGGTATGAATATGTGGTATACATATTCAAAACTCAATTGGTCTATACTATGGTCAGCCAATGTTTTCAGTAAATGGCCAAGTACAAGTAGTAAGTATGTGGGGCTTAATAGGGCATATGTAGTCTCTGTTGCAATTACTCAACTTTATCCTTATAACATAAAAGCAGCCAGAGACAATATATAAACAAATGAGTGTTCCAATATAACTTTATTTATGGACACTGAAATGTGAATTTCACACATTTTCATTAAATATTATTTTGATTTTTTTCTAACTTTTAAAAAAATGTGAAAACCATTCTTAGCTTGTAGATTATATAAAAATAAATGGTAGGCCAAGTTTGACTCAGAGATCATAGTTTGCTGACCACATTCATTGGGTATTTTAACAAATATCCAGTGCTTTAGAATAATACTGTTCCTGCTTGCTGAACATTTCTGGGTTAATATTAATGAAAAAATATGTAAAAGACAAATACCATCAGGTCTGGTAAATTCATGCAGTGTTATGCTTTGCCACTGGTGAGCATGGTATTTTCAATAGTCTTTTTTCCCCCTTTAACTGACTTATATTGCATAAAAGCAAAATGGAAATACTCATTATTCATTTTGAAGTTCCACTTTCAACTGCCAATCATCATAATTCAAGCCAGCAATTCAAAGAGAAAGTGAATACCAATTTCTTTAAGAACTGAAAATTAACAGTCTTCAAATAGCTTACATCAACATATGCAAGGCTAACAATTTGGCTCAATAGGCTTTTTAAGAAATATTACTCATGAACCAAACACAGTCTTTTGGAGAGATTAGAGAATAATTTGTAAGCTTCAGATTCAAACAGCATTTACTGAGGGCCTTTTTTGTATTCAATAAGCAATAGGCGATCCCAATGATAGAGACGAGGAAAATGGTATTGGAAGTAAAGTGAGTTGCCCACATCTCAAAGCTAAAGAAGTAGAGGAGAGATGCACAGCCAAGCTTCCTGACTCCTAAGTCCAGTGACCTTTTCAGGACATTGCAATCCTTGCTTTTCTATTCTTTTTTTCTTTTTTGGGGGGCGGGGGGGGGGGGAGGGGATAGGGTAGTTCCCTGGCTGGGAATCGAACCCAGGCTGTGGCGTTGAGAGCACCAAAGCCTAGCCACCACACCACCAGGGAACCCCCAATCCCTTGTTTTTCTAAGGTTTGATGAGTTGATTCAATTTTGCTTAGACAAAGAATCATACCATGGCCTGTGATGTCTGCACCTGTTGAATGATATGATGGAGTTGATGCTAAAGGTATCTCTTGTGAACTGAAGGAGACTTTCGTTGAATATTTTTGTTGTTTCATCTGGCTGACAGCCTATAAAAGGAAGAAAAGTTCAATAAATTTTAAAAAGAAGAAGACTTTGAAATTGCTGTCTTGTTACCAAAACAGAAGTGTACTCCAATAATGTCGTTTAGGACGTCCAAGTACGAGAGGGAGCAAGAGGCATTTAGGGTGATTGATGCCCCACTCCCCATGCTTCCCATTGAATTTGACATCTAAAATGCTTTGGTGAAGAATGGATCAAGGGAGGGAAGAAGGATAAAGGCTGAAGACATTCTATCACGGTGATCAGGATATGAAGCTGAGGCTGAGAAGCAAAACAAAAATTTTTGTAATTTCTACTTGTTCTGATGAGATCAGTAAGTACATAAACCTGTGCTATGCCCACTGAAAAATAATCTATGCTGCAGATGTTCTGAGCATACCACACTATCTGTGTCTTCTGGACACATTCACATTAGTCAATGATGCATTAGGTAGGTTAACTGAGCAACATAAGAGATGGCAAGGAATAACAAACATGTACTGAAGGCCTACTAAATGCTATTAATAGGTACACCGATTACATTTAATTTACCTAAAAGAACTGTACCTAATTCACCTTTAGTTCCCAGTGCTTGGAACTAAAGTAGGGCCCCCATAAATGTTTGATGAATGAATGAATGAGCAAGCAAATAAATGCATATAGAAGAGCAAAACTGAAGACATGAAAACTCAGAGCAGGAAATGAATTTGTAATTCCATGAAGGTACAGAGACCTATGTTATGTGAGTTACAGAAAATTAAGTTGTAATTCTGGATTTTGTTGATGATAACTCCAATGAATGTTAGTACAGAAAACTAAGAAATAACAAAAGGACTCCATGCTTGCTTAACAGGCAGTTAAGGAATATAGGTAGTGACCTGACCTGCCTTCTGGATCTGTAGTTAGCCAGGGACCCCATCCCCAGCTGGAAGATTCTGGTGGAGGCACTGAAGCACCAGGCTGTCCCTGGAGTCTAGAAATAGGATCAAGGTAAATGCTCCAGAACAATAGCACCTCAAGATTCTGTCAGTGGAAGTTTGTGCCTCAGTACAAGGCATTGTTCACTATGTAACAAACAAAACAGTACTACCTACTGTATGTCTGTATTGTGCTTTCCAGTTTTCAAAAACATTTTCCATTCATTAATTCATTCAATCATCAGAACAACCTTGAGAGTTAGATGGTATTACTCTCTTTTCCAGATAAAGAAATCAAGATGCAAATGTCAAGTGACATATTTGAAATCACACAGCTAATTAGAAAAGGTAGGACTAAAGTTGGTAGTTGAAGAATGCTATAAGTTTAAAGTGTTTATCAAACAGCTGCTAGGCAATAAGTGAACAGTTGTTTACTTTTTTCCTAGAGTTTTTCCAGCATCATCTTTTCAAAGGCTGTATGCTACTAAAAAGACTTATTGAAATACATATTTTCAATAATTTTAAAAAGAGGGAAGTGGAAGAACAATGAGCAATGGAAACACCTAGATATCTGATTACTCTAAAGATCACCTTTCCCTGCCTCCCTGATGCTAGATGTGCCCACAGACTAAGTCCTGGTCAATGGGACGTAAGCAGACATGAACTGTATAATTTTTAGATCATTCTCTTAAGGAGAAGGCTCATGCCTTTCCCTTCTCCCTTGCTGAAAAGTGGATGGGATGGTAATAACTGGAACAGCCACCTGAGGCCAAAAAAATGAATGCTGAGTCTGACAATTAAGTTTGCGAACTTGCCACCTTGTCCTTACGGTGGCAGCACTGTACGAACAACTAAGTAAAGTCATAACCTGGGTATATTTGTGTCTCACAGCTGTGATATGCAGTGGTGTCTTGCTCAGTGATGTTCACTATTGTTGTTGTGTGTTTTTGAGTGCTGTCGCGAGAATGTTGGAGCTTGAATTAGAGCAATGAACAGACATTAAATTTCATGTTAAACTTGGCAACAGTGGAAGTGAAATCGGAGATATATTAGTCCAACTTTATGGGGATGATGCCATGAAGAAAATGGTAGCGCACAAATGAATTTGATGTTTTTCTGAGGGGGGAGAGAAAGCATCACTGATGAAGAGAGGTCAGGGTAGCCAGTAACAAACAGAACTGATGAAAACATTGCAAAAATTCATTGAATTGTGCATCAAAATCGTCAGCTGACAATGAGAAGCATAGCAGACCAAGTAAACATCGAAAGAAAATGTTAGGAAAATCTTCACTGAAAATCTTGGCATGAGAAAGGTGTGTGCAAAAATGGTCCCAAAGGAGCCCACCAATAAACAAAAGCAAAGAAGAGTAGAAGTTTGTTAAGACCTTTTGGAGAGGCAAGATAATGTTTTGAGCTGTGTTCCCACTGGCGATGAAACGTGAGTGTACCAATATGACCCTGAGACAAAGCATCTAAGTGCACAGTGGAAATCAGCCAATTCTCCATGATCAAAAGTATTTCATCAGTCCAAATCAAGAGTCAAAACGATGTTGCTAATCTTTTTTGATATCAGAGGGATTGTTCATTATCAATTTGTACCAATGGACAGTCAATGAAGTTTACTACTTGAAAGTGCTAAAAAGGCTGTGTGAGAAAGTTAGATGAAAATGATCTTTTCACCAACAACTCAGGGCTTTTGCATTATGACAATGCACCAGCTCACAAGGCACTGTCTATGAGGGAGTTTTTAGCCAGCACACAAATAACTGTATTAGAACACCCTCCCTACTCAACTGATCTGGTCCCCTGTGACTTTTTTCTTTACCAGAAGATAAATGAAATACTGAAAGGAAGACATTTTGATGACATTCAGGACATCAAGGGTCATGGGATGACAGCTCTGATTGCCATTCCAGAAAAAGGGTTCCAGAGTTGCTTTGAAGGGTGGACCAGGCGCTGGCATCAGTGCACAGCTTCCCAAAGGGAGTACTTCGAAGCTAACCATAGTGATATTCAGCAATGAGCTATGTAGCACTTTTTCTAGATGAGTTCATGAACTTAATTGTCAGACCTCATATATTTTGATGGTAGAGTAATTAAAATAAGAATGGAATAGTCATCAGAAAGTGCTTGGGTCTGTGCCATCATGGAAACACGATATCATCCTCAAACTGATCGCACTCAGACTGTTAGAGAAGCTTTTTACAGTAAGTGAGCCTCATCTTATACAGTACTCATTTCCAACTTCTGCTTTGTATCATCTCAAGAAAGAACACTGATAACAAAGGGAATGCGACCTACAGAGTTCTTTTATGAAAAAAAGCACGTGAATTTTAAAACAGGAAAGCACAAGAGACAGCAAGCACTATTGCACGACTCTTCTAATAGCAGAGAATGTTTGGTCCTCATCTTTATATTCCAGTTCCATGTAGCATCCTATTTCATTGTGCATAATTGTTTTCCAACAAATACTGATAGAATTTAACTCAATTAAAACATTAGGAAACAATGCAGAGAAAACAAGGAAAACATCCAAACAAATACATTTAGAGGCAGATCTTATTGTGCTCTTAGTAGGTGTGGTGATGGATGAAGTGTGTGCTCCTGTGACTCATCCAGTGACACAAAACCAACCTACTAAGTATGAAAGGTAAGAAAGATTGGATTTACTGTTGAATGTTACTATATTCAAATATGAGAGTTGGAATGGACTTTATGAGTCATCCAACCTAACCCAGCCATCTCAACTCGATCTTCATAACTGCTAGGGAGCTATTAAAATCTCTGAAAGCTGGGAGTCCCATTGTAGACCAAATAAATTTTATACCTAGAGGTGTGGAACCCAGGCATGTTTGTTTTTTTGAAGTTGAGAAACTTAGTTTCCCTCCCTCCCTTCCCTCCTCCTCTCTTTTTGTATTGTTGTGAAGGCTATCTGGAGAGAGACCTATTTCTTAAACCATGGATTCTTAATCCAGAATATATGGGTTTTTAAGAGCTCAACAGAGGAGATTTGGGGAACTATAATAACTCTGTGGTTGTATCAAAACTATACTTATCAGTGTTTTCCTGGGGAAAGGGTCTACACTTCAGCAATTCTCCATAACAGAGAAAAAAAACTACTACTAAAAAGAAGATATGAATTGCTAAGTTTGCTGGTGGCCCCAGACAAGCCATTTCATCTCCTTATACCTAAACTTCCTCATTTGTAAACTGGTAGCAATACCTCTAATATCTTGCATGGTTATGGTGAAAATCAAAGAGAAAGGTACAGGAAGAAACCTCACACTGTGCCAGGCAAAACTTAGGAGATCAATTAATAACATCTATTAATGTTTTTATGTACTCTGATAAGATATTAATAAACGATCTGGCAGCTTCCTTCAGAGATGGAAAATTCCATTTCATAAGGAAGCTCAGTCTATCTTGGCACAGCTCAAATGCTTGGGAAGTTCTTCATAATGACCTGACACAGCCTCACTGTAGGTGATGCCCACTCATCTCTGTGCCACTTCTCTTCTGCAGCCAAAGAAAAGGCTTTTGCAAAGGGTGATGCTTTACGTGCCATTGTTCAGTGGGGGAAAAAAGGCCAGATGGTGTTTAGGATTTGCCCCAGCTCTGAAATTCTATAGTTACAAAATTTTAGTGATGTTTAATATGTGTCTTGAGATAGATGGTAGTATATAAAGTCTTAACACATAAATAGTATTTGCAAATGCATTACATAAAGTTAAAAATCTGGTTTAAAACTTAAAGTAATTGCTTACAGGTTTTCAGTTGAACTGATTTTGGTTATTTTTAAGTTTCTTTCTACACTTAATTATTTTTTATTTAGAGTTTTAGCATATAATTTTGGAGACTTTTCAAAGGCATTTTCTTTGGTGAGGTTTGAAATATATTTTCTGTAAGCTCTAGTAATTCAATAAGTTCCTTAAACATAAAAATAGTTGATATAGTAATAATAAATTTTAGCAGCACAAAAATATAAACTAGCACATAGAAATGAGAATCAAGACAAAAAAAGACAAGAAAAAACTCAATAGTAACAAAAGTACAAAAATTTGACAGAAGTTTAGTTTTTTAAGAGAAGTGAAACTCAAAATAAGGGAACACTAAAGTCTATCAAAGTGCAAGTTTTCCCATTATAATTTTTATTTATGACATTATGTAAAGCATGGTGCTCTCAGAATTTAAGTGCAAGTGTGTTTTCAGGGATGTCTCATTTTTAAACACTTGATTAGGGTGCTGGGACTGGGAGATGTACAGAGGATATTTCCACACACCTTGCATAGAATCAGTGATACAGCTGTGGGTTGACTTTAAGTTGCAAGACATACTATAACCTCCTGCCAAATAATAAAGGATTTGATTACACTGCAATCATCTCCTTTTCCTCTGGAACCTGTTTCTAATGTGCACCCCATCCCAGTACAACTTACGTACGTTGTCAGTTGGGCACTCCAGTGCCTTCTGCTGATCTGTCACTACACCTTGACCAACCACCTGACAGATGTCTTCCTGAAATGTGAAGGATACAACCAATGAACAGCACTGTAGGGTTCAAGTGCACTCTCTCACTTTAGCAGTCAAGCACAACTTAACAAGGCTTTGGTCTCCTATGAAAAGACCGATAATACACTGGGCATAAAAGTTCTATTTGTCCATGTGAACGAACTCAGAAATGAACACAAGCTTGTTATTTCCAAATGCTTGTTTGGCCCTTTCAGATCTGTTAGGCTTTCATCCTATCAGATATCCTCTGACAGTCACCTCAGCCAGAGTTTTGTTCTTTTTCTGTCACCAATAATTCACCAGTAATTCCTATATCTGTGTTTATAGTCAATATTAAGTGTAAATATTCAGGGTTCAAATCTTGATATTAGAATTTTTCTTCTTAAAGAAATTCAATTAGAGGCAAAAGGTATACTCCCTGAAGACACTGGGAAATACAAAGATAAGTTAGTGCTGAATCCCATGGAGAAGTTCAGACTTCAGACATAGGAAAGAAGCAAACTATCATAACACATGGAAAACTGATGGACAGCCAATGGGAAGTTAATTGAAAAATTAAATGATTACAATGATAAGTTGACCAGAATGCTTATGTCTGACTCCCATCATATCCCACCTTTTTTTTACAGGCAAATTTATAGGGGAAATTATCATTTAATAATTTACTATGAGGCATTAACTTCTGTATTTGGGTTGGGCGGGGCAGAGAACATGGAGATGGACTGGTTTGGAAAGAAGAAAGGGTGGGTTTACTCTGGTCCTCGGTAAGTGTCTGACACCTGACACTCAGGTGTTGTCAGGTCTAGTACAAGACAGCAGGTAGGTAAGCTATTCGAAGATGAGAAGTAGAACTTGTACAGAGGAGTTCTGGGAGTCTGTGACCCTAATTCTTTGACTTAAGAATTCTGCAACTCTGAGCAGGTTATCTGACCTCTTCAAGCCTCAGTTTCCTCATCTATAAAATGTGAAAAAGTAAGTAGTTACACTTCAAGGATGCTGAAAGCATTAAAAGGAACAATACATGAAAAGCACTTAGCATGGTACCTGGCAAATAAATATTCATAATAAAGATGTTAATGATGATAGTAAATAGAACCAACTTCTGATAAACCCATGTTCCTAACTCTAGTACAGGGTGAGTAAAAGCAATTACCTGGACAGGACACTTTCTCCTGTGGGGAATGCTGGTGTACTGATACCTCACCTCACCCCCATCTGGTTTCCTTTTTGGACTTATTGACATACCCTTTCTTCAGCAGGCTCCCATTGTTATAAATTATGTTTATATATAATTTATATATATAAATTCCCTATTAGTGTACAACCTGAGAGATTTAATGCCACCGTCTAATATCCTGAGACTGCAGCCTAGGACCCCTGGATAATTTTGACTACCTTTAGCTGCCGACTTGGAATTTTTTAGACCCAGAACTATGTCTTAATTAGATTCCCTCTTATTCTCCCCAAAGAGGAAAAAGATCCTAGAATTCTTCTCCCCTACCGCTGGCTTTAAAACAAAACCCCAGCTTTGTTCCTAAACAGATTATATGACAAAATAAATTTTAAAAATGACCTCATCCCCTAATTCTTCCCTGAGGCCTTGGGTGGTGTCCCCTTCACAACATGACCAATTTATTTTACTACTTTTTAAACATTACATTGTGTTTTTAAAAATTTTATGTGTTTGTCTCCCATATACTACTAATATGATTGACTTCTATTTGTCTTGTTTCTTTGACATATAGAATAAAATATGAGCTTGACAAAGAGCTAGTGCTAAATGAATCAAAGTTTGGGAACTGAAATCTTAAAGGTACCTAGGTGGATTTCAGAGTCTGTCATGAAAGAAAGGATACTTGGTTAAGGTGGTCCTGTGTCCTCCTCTTTAAAGGATCAAGTTGAAAAGAGAGAAGAATGAGAAGGTCAATAAATGGTGCTCACAGGAATTTCCAGAATAAAAGTTCCAAACTGCCTTATAAATGAAAACCGTTGGTGTTAGTCTCTCCTGTATGGATCAAATGGCCTTCAGGAGAGCAAAAGTGCCTCTATTTTAAAATGATCCTGCAAGTCTGCAATTCCAGCAGGTTTATACCTAGATGAACCAGCAGTGGGACAAAGGAGCTGACTTCCCCAGCTAACGACTTAAAAACCCAATTTGTATATAACACAGAGGTATTACTAATGTGGATAAATTTGTCCTCATCACTTGCACTATAAATAGAAGGAGAGGGTTTGGAAGAGTAGCCAGAAAAATCTGGGTTCAGATTGGTTCCACTACTTACTAGCAGTAGTAGTGCTTGAAAACCTTCCATTGTGCAACAGTGAGAATGCAATAAGATATGAGAGGAAAAATTATGGGAACTCCGAATTATAATTGAATGATATATGAGTATGTGTGAAGGGGTGTAGCAGACCGCAGCATCCTGGAAGGGTTAGTTTCCTTCCCTTTTTCTTGTCTTGTCCTCAAAAATATGGAAGAATGAGATGAGAAAATCAGGTTTTGCAAAGCATCTGGTCCAACACATACTTCCATTTCTTATCCTGATTAAACCTTAAACCTCTGGGCTAAGGGATGGGGCTGATACATAATGCCCTGATAATAATAATAATAATAATGAGAGCTAAAACTTATCAGTAGACCACACATTTCAGATGCAGATGTACACAACAGGCCTGTGTGTTAGGTGCTATTATCATCCTCATTTCAGAGTTGATGTAATTGAGGTGCCTAGAGGTTAAAGTGTTTGCTGAGCTGGACATTAATCCAGACACCTCCTGGCCCAGAGCCCCTGACCTTACCTGAGGAATAACCCACAGGGGAAAGAGGAAGTGCTGCTCACCTCTTCTGAAACACACAGGAGGCTTAGGACTCACGCTCAACACAGTGATTCCATTTCAGATTCAACCTTAGGTTAGAACAAGTCATGCCTGGCCATTTTCAGCCTGGGCAGGAAAACATGGTTTATGGCACTGGCCACGGCAGTGACCAAGGGTGAGTCATTTTCCACTGTGTTACGGGTTTAAACACACATTTAGAACTTGCTATACTCCTAACTACTGCACCAAGGGAGCTGAGCGCCATCTGAGCTAAGGTCCCAGGACATTCTAAAGTGTTGACTTTGCACTAAGAAAGAAGACTGAGGAGGCAGTGCAGAAAGATCATCCCATTTTCTGAAACCAACAGATCGGACACATTCTGTGTGCACTGTGTCATAATCCTCAGCCCAGTACTATGAGCTCCCAAAAGCAAACCTTCCACAGGAGAGGCAAATTACTCTGATCAAGAGAAGCAGCTCCCAGTGGGTGGACATAAGAGGCAACACTGGGAATACTCTACGTAGTCGATAATAATGGAAGCAGAGCAATGTCCAGCTTATAATCACCAAAGCTGGTTATTTCCATCCCAAAGCTGGGTAAGCAAAATGCTCTGTCTGGTCACAGTGATCAGTCCAAGGGCAGACAGCTGAACCATACAAGAACATCCTGTGGATTTTCCAAAGTGGACCCAAGAGAAGCGAGTCAGCCCCTTTCTGGCAGAGAGGCTCAGTGGCTTTTGGCAGCCCCTGCCCAACCAAGCCGAGGTGGCAAGCCTGTAGCCAAAAAGAGTCTAACAGACATGCAGAGACATCTCTGGCAGCACTAGGCCTCTGGTTCCAACTGTCTTTGAGGCTGTCAACCTTGCCTTTCCTGCAGGTATGTGGAAAGAAGCTGCAGCCTGTCAGTAAGAGCAGGCATGATCAACCTGCAGCCCAGGATGGCTCTGAACAAGACCCAACATAAATTCTTAAAACATTAGGAGATATTTTTGTGACTCTTTTTTCAAGCGCATCAGCTATCGTTAGTGTATTTATGTGTATCCCCAGACATTTATGTGTAGTCCATTCTTCTTCCAATGTGGCCCAGGGAAACCCAAAGGTTGGACCCGCTAGTCTAGAGGGTCAAGTTGAGGTTTTCTTGCTTGCAGCCAAGAGGCTCCTGGTAAAAATGAAGTGGATTCCAGAAAAGATCTCTCAGGATAACAAACTCACAGCAGTCAGGCCTAAGGCAGCTAAATAGAGAGGAATGATGAGAACTGAGTATAAGGCAGGAAAGTAGAGAGAGTGCTCAGCTTAAAAGTATTCAAATTCAACTACTTGAAAACCACAACTATCAGACAAACAACAACCAAATTATCCACTGTTGATTTTGGTCCTGGAACTTATACTTTGTAGCCTCTGAATATACTAGGAATAGACAATCTTTGCCTTGGTCAGTCCCAGCCTCATTTCTAAGCATTCATCTAACCACCCAGATTAGTTGAAATCACATTAGCAAAGCTCCCACAGCACCCTAACTTCCCCTTCAACACTAGTCATCAACACTAAGAATTCCTTATTTAAAGGTGGACTTAAGTCCCATGGTGACATGTATTCCCTGAGTGTCTCTGCACCTCAGTTTCCTTATCTCTAAACTAAGGATATTAATAGTCATATAAAATGTAAATTAATACGCTTAGAATGATGCCATTTGGGGTAAATGCTGTGAAAGCTTTAGCTGCCATTATTCTCAGCAGTTCTGAACACTTCCTCAAGGTAAGATCTGTGTGTCCTGTTCACTGTGACTTGACCTGTGGCTAGCACAGTGCCTGGGGCATAACAGGCCTTCACTGCAAACTTGCTCAATGTCTGCTCCCTTTGACAGATAAGATAATCCACATAGGTTTTAGATTACAGGACCCTAAAATTATGTTAGCAAATAAAGTCTCCCCAGAAAAGTGAGAACTTGACAGACTCAAAGAGCAGTGCCTGAGTAGCAGCACGATGTTCTCGAGAAGCTCTGATTCAGGCGACAGGGCACTGGACACAGGTAAGGAAGTCTGAGCCACCACGTCCTTTTCCTTCTCTGGGCTCTTAGTGCTAATAATTATGATTGTAAGATTACTTTCTCAATTTAGAAAAATGTGATAAGCAATAGCGTTCTTCTAGGAAAGTTGAACTTCAAGTTCAGTAGCAGATCTGTTAAAGTGGCTGGAGTGAAAGTAAGCTGGCAGAGGGCAAAGGTGTGAATCTGTGTGAAAAATGAGTGCCTGTATTTTCATGGTGTTTGAGTTCATGAGACTACTTTACCTGCTACGCTCGCTCTCTATGTTACCTCCATTTACAATGCAGAGGGGAAGAACATAGACCAAAAGCATTTCTCCTGTGACTTTGGTGAAGGAAGCACACTTGACTGCAAATCTACTGTCTTTTTCTTATGCCCAGGAAAGAGACGTTTATCATGTAGGCAACTCTCAAGTGATTTTCAGAAATACAAGATATAAAGTACAAAATGAGCTGTGAAAAATGCACTTGAACTCTGCCACTGGCAATTTGCATACTGTCCCAAATGAGAAGCCAGTGCTGATTCAGCCACATTCTTTCCTGTTCCTTACAGGTAATTCCTAGACTTCATTACAGATGCAGTTTTCATACTGGATCTCAAACAAAATAAGATTCGCCCAGTGATATCTGGTCCCATAGCCAAACCAGAAATCCTAGAGTTCTTGATAGAGTGCAAATTGGGGGTAATAATGGATTATCCCAGTTTCAGGAGCTTGTTTTAAAAACGAGCAGGAGACACACCTGAGAATTCCAGCCTAGGCAACCTAACAAGAAGTCTATAATCATTAGAAACACATTTTTTTCCTTGAGTATGAAATTGAAAACCAGCAAATAATTTTATTCATTAGAAAGGCAACACTGTAGAAGTACGGAATATATTTCTAGAGTTTAACACGCAGATGCAGGCTATATGAGTACACTGGGAACCACTTATTGTCACCACAGATCTTCTTCAACTCATCTTGTGTCCTAGGCCAATTCTTTGGTCCCAGTTGTTGTTGATCCACCAACTTTATGCAGATTTTGTCCAATTTTGCAGAACGACCTAATGCTAAATCATGTGATGCTTGCTCCTCTCACCACTTCTGATTCAAAAAAAGTTCCAAGCAGCAGGAGGAGGGATTAGGCTTCTTGATGGTAGCTGAAACAGTCAGGTGAGAAACATGGAAATGATGGCAAATTAATCCTCTATGGGGGAAAATGCTGACCAATGAGGAAGAGGAGTCCAGAGAGAACCAGAAGAAATTCCCTGTCAATATCTTCCTGGTTTGGACTATTTCAGTTGCAGTACTTCCATACTCCCATGAAAATATCCAGCAAGATAAAGCAAAATCTCATCACTGTTACAAAGCGGCAGCTGGCCCAGTAATGTACCCTTGCATCTCTGTTCTGTCTTGTCTTGTAGAAGTCAGAGCCCAAAGCAAAAGCTACCCACCTATGTTTTATTGTGATTGCAGTCCCTGAGACCTCAGCTCCCAGACAGCTGCAATTACCAATAAAAATCAGGCATACAATCTTTTACTTCAGATTCTATTTTCTATGTAATCCTGTCTAAGACAAAATGGCTGGCTGGGTAATGTTTAATAATAATTTTAGTCCTAATCCAAGTTTCAATGGCTGTAGGAGTTTATTCCGATCCCACTGGAGGGAGCATGAAAAGCCATATAGAAATATACTTCACCAGAGAAGCCTAAATTAGGGAATGCAGAAACTGATCCAGTAGGAGGAGTTGCATGTCCAGCACCATACTCAAGGCTGCCTGAGTGCTGCTGGCAGAAGATGTGGAATTGTGGTTGCTGAGCAACCCTATTTAAGACTAGGAAGACTTCTAAAAGGCAAAGGCAAGCAAAACATGATGATAGAGAAATGAAGTTGGAAAAATCAAAAAGCAAAAGAGGCAAATGATTCAGAATTCATCTAAGAGAAGGAACCCTGGCTTGGAAAAAGAAGTCTAGAATAAACTGCTTTATTATGTCACACCAGCTTTATATTCCTACAAATACACCAATCTGATCATGGTATATATCCTTTTTATATATTATTGGATTTGATTTCCTGATGTTTTGCTTAGGGTTTCTGCATCTATGATTGGCATGCAGTTTGCCTTTCATATAATATCCTTGTCACATACTGGATTCAAGGTTATGCTGGCCTCATAAAATAATTCAAGCAGGTTTTCTATTTTCAGAGAGTTTATGTATATGTTCAGAAAAGTTCACATATGAAACTAACTGGACCTGTTATTTTCCTTGGGGTAATGGTTTTAATGTCTCATTCAATTTCTTAAATAGGTATAGAACTATTCATTTTTCCATTTCTTCCCAAGCTAAATTTGGAAATTTGTGTTTTAAAGAAATTAGTTCATTTATCTAAATGTCTACTTTACTAGAATAAAGTTGCTCATTATACTTTCTCCTTACTTTTGTGTATCTGGAGAATAGGTAGTGATGTCTGTCCCATTTAAAATTTTTTGATTTTGTAATTTTCTTTTTTCTTAATCAGTCTTTAGCTTCAATTTTTCTTTTCTTTTCTTTTCTTTTTTTTTTTTTGGTATGTGGGTAGCTCCCTGACTGGGAATCGAACCCAGGCCGAAGTGCTGACAGCGCCAGCGCTGAAGCCTTAAGCCACTATACTACACCATCAGGGAGCTCCCTATCTTCAATTTTTCAGTTTTTTAAAAGAACTAAATGTGCTTTTATTGTCCTCAATTGTTCATCTATTTTCTATTTTACTGCTTGTGCATTTGATTTTTATTATTTATTTTCTTCTCTTTTATTTTGGCTTGATTGTCAGATACTTTTCTAGCTTCTTTAGATGGATTCTTCAATTATTAATGTCTAGGCTTTCTTCGTTTTATACAATATGCATTTAAGCTTCTTTTTACACAATATGCATTTAGCACTACTTTAGCTGCATTTTATGAGTTTGTTTGTTTTATTTTCATTTCATTTAGCTCAAAATATTATCTTTTTCCTTGACAATTTGTGTGTTATTTAATTGCTAAACAGGGATTTTCTTTTTGTTGTTATTCACTACTAGATTAATTCCATTGTGGTCAGATAAATATTCTCTATAATTTTTAAACTTTACACTTTATGATCAAATACACAGTCTTATTTGTTAAATAAATGTTCCATGTACCCTTGGGGAGGGGTGTTTTCGATTATTAATGGGTAGAATGCTTTATATGACAGCTAGTCATTGTTGTCAATGGTGTTCAAATATTTTATATGCTTCCTGATTTTTTTGGTTCCCTTCTTTTTTGAGTTACTGAAAGAGGTATGGCAAAATATCCTACTGATTATGAATTTATGTATTTTCATATAATTTGGTCAATACTTGCTTTCTATATTTTAAAGCTATTTTGGGGTAGATAAAGATATAATATTATGGTATCTTTCTAGTATGGTCAATCTTTTATAATTATGAAATGTCATCTTTATTTCTAGTGATGTTTCTTGCTTTAAAATATAGTATGATTTTAGTAAAGCTACACATTTTAATTTTGGGGGGGTTAATTATTGCATGGCTAATCCTTCTGTTTCCTTTTACTTTCAACCTTTCTTATATATTTAAGATATATTTATGGTAATCAGAAAACAGGCCTATAACTCAATATTTGTTGTTTTAACAAAGAGATCACACAGTGATATTTATGGTATTTCAAGAAAAGCTGTCTATGTGAGCCACACAGAGAAGAGAAGATGGGCTTCCCAGGCAAAGAAAACTGGGTTTGAGTCCCAGCTACACCACCTACCAGCTGTGGGACCTTAGGAACAGACTTGCTGTCTCTTAGTCTCAGTACCTTATCAGTAATGTAGAGCTAATAATATGTGCATCACTGGGTTAAATAAGCTAACTAGCATGAAACTGCATGTGACACGTTAGTTTCTCGAAAATGTTTCATTTCCTTCATTTTATAAAACGTCCTTTTAAGAGATCTGTATCACTTTACTTACTAATGTAAAAGGTAAATTTCAGTATCTTTATCTGTTTCTATGCCACAGTTTTCTATGGAGTTCAAGATTTAGACAAAAGAGAGTGAAAATCACAAAGTTCAGATCCCAGTGTTAACATTCCTATTGTCCCTTGATAACTTTGGTTTTGATCTATGTCTGTACCTGAGAGGCAGTAGTGCATAGTGGTTTAGAAATCAGCCTCCAATCTCAGTCCAGGCTTCACTGGGTGATTATTTAGGCAATCTACATAACCTTTCAGTGACTCAGTTTCCTCAAGTCTTAAATGGGGATAATATTAGTAACAACCTTAGTGGATTGTTACATAAAGAGTTTTTAATGACGCCTGGCACATTGGTAGTCAATAAATGCTATCCATTTTGGGGTTGAAAAACTCACTTCAGTTTTCCAAGTTATACCTTAATAGTTCACTCAGAACAGCTAATCTTTATGGCTAATACTTAATGCTTTAATCAGAATAACAACATCATCATCATTAACAACTCATACAGTGATTCTGGTGTACTCTGACAGGGTTCTACATAGTATTTTATAGTTAGCACCTCCTTTCATTCTTATAATGAACCTTTGTTTCTTTCTCTCATTTTACAGATGCAAAAACTGAGGCACAGAGAGATTAAGTTATTTGCCTAAGGTTATATTGCTGTTACAGTAAATGGTAGAACCAGGATTTGAATCCAAGTAGTCTGGCTTCAATGTTTGCACTCTTAAATTTAGTTATACTGCCTCAAAAGAGTATATTATATGAACATAGATATTACCAACCTGATAAAAATATAGTTTTATGCCCAAAAGACTGAAGTAATTATTTTAAGGACTCACAATCTTCTATGTCAAGCATGTCCAACCTTGCCTTGGGACAGCTTTGAATGCAGCCCAACACGAATTCTTAAAATGTTAGGAGACTTTTTGGCAACTTTTTTTTTTTTTTTTTTTTTTTTTTTTTTTTTTTTTTTTTTTTTTTAGCTCATCAGCTATTATTAGTGTTAGTGTATTTTATGTGGGCCCAAGACAGTTCTTCTTTCATTGTGGCCCAGGGAAGCCAAAAGGCTGAACATCTGTCTTCTGTGTCAAGATACCAGGGGTCAAGGACCCTTCAGGATGAATCCTAGTTCTTCTAATTTCTAGTTTTGTGATCTTAAATGAAAGATAAAAGCCTTATCTATAAGTCTGTGATAAATAATTCCTGCCCTACTTGACATAGTTTTATTTTGGGAATAAAATTGAATTATATCATGAACGAACAAAATATCATTTTAGAAAAATTTTAGATATTAAAAAATTAAGCTAATGAGATAATAATAGATGAACTTTGATTTGCAAATTGCAAAGCTCTGTGCAAACAGTTTTTTTAAAGTTCCCTTCAAAATACTTGGAAAGTAGTCTTAGCAGGCTCTCACCTAGGCTTCTGAAATAGATTCCAGACACTTCCCTGCCTCCAGTCTCTCACAATTGGAATTTATGCTTTACAAACCATTATCTGATCAGTTGCCTAAAAATGTTACATTTCCTTTAATAATATTTTAGAGAAATCTAATATCTACTCATGTTATTGTAAATAAATAAAGTTCTTATTCCTTGGCTGTGAATCTGGGGACTGCTGAGATATGGACCAACATGAACCATAACTGAACAGTAAAAGACCACTGGGATATGTGCAGACCCATGGCTCAGTCTTAGCTTTGAACACAGGTAACCTGGAAGAAATAATTTAATAGCTCTTTGGAGTATAGCTCCTTATAGGTGGCACCTTTTGTATATATGTATCCATCTAGCTATAGAAACCTCTATTGAACACGAACATAAAAAGATGAATTCATAGCATACAGTCCCTTCAGCTCTGTAATTCTAACATTCATTCCATTGCCCATTGTTGCCCTATAAAAAGCCCAATCCTCACTTGCTACTCCCCCAACCCACGCTATTTGATACAAGCTAATAATATTTGTAAATGAAGGAGGTTTGAAATTCGTTGGTGTGGCTCATTCCTCATCAGTGCAAATATGCAGTTTAGCTTTCGGAAAGGAACCGTTCAACCTTGGAACATTTTGCTCAAGAACAACGGTCGTAACGTTAGTCCCGGTATTCTTGACGCCAGGGTTCTCAGGTATCATGTAGGGTTTGCCCAAGAGTATCCCATTATGATTTCCACTCTTGCTGAAACATCATTTCCCTTCAGCCTGAAAGAATCAGTGCCCTTTCTTGGATATGAAATCTACGCCAGTCCCAATATTTTCTAGAAGTTGAAAGATGATAAATGGATCATTTCTCAAACTCCCTAAAGTAAAACGAACAACACTCTGCTGTCGTAAATTCAGGGTGACCCTCATAAATGATTAAATCTTCAAGATTTGTAAAACATTTTGAAACAGAGAGGGAAAAAAGCCCATATTTCTTTATATAACTTGCAGTCTAACCCTGGAAGTACTAGCCTGCCAAACCAAAAGGTAGTTATGAGCAAAGGTATGGGAGTCAGACCAAATGGGACTAATCTCCAGGTCTACTACATACAGTGAGTGGCCTCTGCAAGTTAGTTCACATCTATTACCCTCAGCTACCTCCAGTTAGGATGACCAGACATACCATTTGAAATGGGACATAAAACAACAGTACTTTTTCGTTTCAAATGGGATGTATGGTCAGCCTACCTCAAGTGTAGGCTGGGCTAAATTCAAGGGTCAGTAGGCTGACCACACATCCCATTTGAAACAGGACATTACCATTGTTTTCTGTCCCATTTAAAACGATTCGTCTGCTCAGCCTACCTTAAGTGTAAAAGAAAGTTACTGTCACCTACATTACAAGGATCAGAAATGAATGTAGAACATACCACAGTGCCTGGGACACAGTACAAGTTCAATAAATATTAAATAGCACAACATAAAACATAATGATATATAAAGAGGGTTGGTTCTCTGAAATGGCCACCTCTTTCCTAATGCTCTAGCTCCTGGGTGAGTTTAAGCATCTTTTCCTATGAATCAATGGAATAAATTAAACATCTCTTTCTGTGCCTCTATGACTAATTCAACATAGGCCTAGCCTTAAAGAAACCCGGTATTTACCAAGATTTAAAGGAGAGATTGTGTTTTTAGTCCTTGACATCACAATTCAAGGGTGAAGAAAGTAGGAGAATAGTGTCATGTTTCAGAGATCAAGATTCCTAGAGAAGCAAATGCAGTTGATCCTTTCCAAGGTGACACAAAATATAAATAATACATCTCTAAAAAGAACATCGGATGAAAACCACCCAGGATTCTCACCAGTATGGAGCTTTCACTTTCAGGCAATTGTTTAATTCCAGCTTTGAGACTGCCATCTTCCTCACTACTAGCAGGTTCGGTGGCACTCTGATCCTAGAAGATATTAAAAAAAAAAAAAAAGAGGCAAAGATGTCATTCTTCAATTACAGTGACCTGGACTGTACAGATACTCAAGAAACAATCGCTTTTATTGTTGTAGTGGATACTGTTTCCTCTCCAGAAGCCATTCCTATTTTCCCCCTTTCCACTAGAAGGCCATTTGTTTTTCAGGTATCTATCCCTGTTGCTCACAAATATGCATTAGAGATAGCTGATGGCTACTTTTTCTTCCAAAACACCTGATTGATTGCCTTAAGGTTAATCCCATTCTTTTTGCCAATTATTTTTGCAGACATGGGTATTTGATCCAATTCTGGTCAATGAGACAGACATGAAGAGAGGTTTGTTGGAAACTTCTGGAAAAGTCCTTCATCTTAAAAAAACCACAAGAAATCCCTATAGCTCCCCAAATAATAAGAAGTCCAACCTTATCCTTAACAATTTTCTAATGAGACATACTAAATTTACTTACTGTCTTACCAAGTTACAGTTAGCTATTTGCTCCCTCCAGCCAAAACTTCCTGAGATATTTGTTTATCTTCTGCAGAACACTAATCTGCTTGAAATAAGAAGCCATATTTATCTTGTTTATTTCTGAAACTCAAGCATCTAAGTATCCTGCTGTCTGGCACATGGAAAACATTGACAAATACTGGCTGAACCAATGAATGGAGTACTAGTTTTCTTGATGATTTTTTTCTATAAATCCCTAAAAATATTTATTTAACATAAACAAGACATCTGGTAATAACAAGCCCCATTACAATTCTAAAACACATTCGGCATCTCGGTTGAATTATGACATTAAATGTTATAGTTAATTAACCAGAAGTTCCTTTACTTTCTAAGGATACATAAGAGAGAACAGAATAATAAATAGAATATCTACTTGTGCTTATCTAGATTTTTATTTTAAAACATCAGCATCCTGGGATTAGTACAATTTGGGTGGGATTGCTTGTAGAGAAAATATTTTTGACTTGAGGACACTTAACCTCACTTATAACTTAAGAAATGCCAATTAAAGCAGATAGAGCATTCTTTCATCTATCAAATGGACGAGAGAGTAGAAAGAGAACATTCAGTATTGATAATGTAGGGAAACAGGAATTTTCACACACCATTGAAACAATGTAAAGTAGGGTAGTCATTTCAGAAAAAAAAAACATACATTATTTATAGGAAAATATCTGTAAGCATATACAACTATAAAACAATTTTTAAATTGCTTTTTTGTGGGGTATAAGACTAGGGATTGGGGAATTTTGCATTAGTTATTTCAATAGTGTTTGACTATATAAGAATTAGCATGTATTGTCACATGTTTAAAAAAAGTAAAGGAGAGTTATGAAAAATAATTAAAAGAAAAAAATATCCAACAAAGAAAGTAGCATGGATGTTATAAATGGTCCGATCTAGATTCAAATCTCAACTTTGCTACTTAGAATTATTTTCTGGAATTATTTTCTGGAAGTTACTTTCTAAATCTGAGTACTTGCTTTTAAGGTACAGATAAAAACACCTAATTAGAAATACTGCCCCATCAGGTTGCCTTGAAGATGAATACATTAATGTGTAAAAGGTCTATTAGCACAACACTGGGTACATTTTATATTCCAGCTTTCTGTTGAGACAGGTTCTTTATCCATGCCCTGTTTCATGCAGTCTCCATAACAACCCTAGATGAGCATGGGAAAAGAAAGTGCTATTTAAATAATTCAGAGACCTTTACTTTTCTATTTCTCAGCAATGTGAAGATGAGAGTTTCTTGGTTTTAGAAAATTAAAACTAAAGTGAGGGAGAAAACAATTGTTTGATGCTTCAACTTAGAAAATTTAAGAAAACATGGGTAAAAAAGTCCAGGTTGCAAATGGTCTATATATCCTTTAAGGTTTGAATAAAAACAAAAAAGAACAGCATTTATACCTACATCTACAGAATTATCATACAAAGCTACATCTTAAATGTCACTTACTGAATAAATCCTTTCCTTCTCCTTAGCTGAAGACATCTCTTCTTCCTCTAAACTCACCTGAATAGTTTACCTGAATATTTTTTTTTTACCTGAACTTCTTAAGTCATGTACCATTTGTATTTTAATTATGTATGTGCAGATTTGATCTCCCTGATGAGACTGAAAGATCCTTCAATCTAACATCTGTGACTCATTCATTTCCCTCGTCAGATTCATTTTTAAGTTCATCCTAGGTCTACCTCGTTTCAAAGTCAATGTTCTTTTTAACTGTACTATGAGCCCCTTCTAAAGCTTTTCTTCTGTTTTTAGTTACCAGTTCAGTTTGAGATGGCTCCACAGAGGAGGGTTTGAAGTAAAAATCCAGATGGAGAGGAGAGTCAGGTAAAAGGAAGTTATCATCGAGACAGGCTAGCAATAAAACACTTAGTTTCCTAGGAGAGCTAAAGTTTATATAGAAGAGTTTTCATCCTTAAATGAGGCACAAACAAAACAACGTGGGTTCTGTTCTGAGAACAAAATGGCTCATATGTTAAGAAGCCTTCAAAATATCTCGCTGATTAAGAGCTTAGAAAATAGGAATCAGTCAGAGAAGGGAAGGGAAAATAGGTCAGCAAGCATGGTTTCCAAAGCACAGTTGTATCACGGTGGTATGAAAACCATCTGGCTGATGGATGGTGGCCCGATGACACCCAAGATGATTCAGCTAATCCTGATGGCTGTGCTCCCTTCCTCTCCTGCTGATCTTCAAACCACCTGTCCAAAGCTGCCTGCTTAGCTCAGCCTGCCCAGGAGGAATGTCTTTTCCCCATGAAGACACAGTCAATAGATTCTATGGTGAATTATGCTTTATAGAAGAACAACAGGGGAAGGCAAGGCTGGTCATTGTGCATTTAACACACACACACACACACACACACACACACACACACACACAGATGAAAAATGCTCTTCAATCCCCACTGAGAAGTCTCTTCCAAACTTTCAGGATGTTCTAAACTTCTGCCCTGGGCTCCTCCAAAATCTTCTACATAAAGCTATGATAAATTTTATTTTTCTGCTACTTAATTTTTTTCATACTCTTTGTCTATAGTTTTACCCAAATAAACAGTGAGAACCCTGGCAGCAGCAATTTATGTTTGAAAGTAGGCTATTAATAAAATATAAATAAGTTAAGGATGTTATTGTGGATTAGAAAAATATTTCTGATCAGATAAATCTTCCATAGTATTTTCCCTACCCTCTTCCCTCATTTAACATGACAAAAGTGTATATCAGTATATACAGCTATTGTCCTTTTAATTTAATATTTTTACTATGCAAAGGAAATTAAAATAACAAAAAACTCAGCAACTATACCTCCCAGATATAACTGAAAGTTTTTTTAGAAAAAAATAAAACTTAAATTGGTTTAAATTTTGTCATCCCCAATTTCCTAAATCCAAGGCTATCTTTAAAAAAAACCACCAAATGATTTATTAGTCTCATTGCCGGCTTAAATTCACAAATATTTTTTTCTGCAAAGTCATGTTTATTAGATGTGACAAATTGAATTTCTTTCTTTTGCCCCAATCATGAGCATTTTTCTCAGAATTCCAGAAAGGCAGCACACAATTAAAGAGGAGATGGAAATTATGCTAACATGGCTCCCTGGCTAATCAATCTCTCCATTCTTTATGAGGCCTGCTCCATGTAAAAAAAAAGCATAACTTCTGGAAAAAAAAAAAAGAAAGAAATGACGGTTCTTGTTTCTATAATGATATTCTAAAAGATTCAGCCTGCCCTGTGGAATGAAATAAATATTTGGCAACCCAAGTATACTTGAGGCCTCAGAACCTCTTATAAGACATCACATCAATGACTTCCTAATTGAGTTTCTGGAACTCTTCAGTACATCTTTGACGTTGGTATTAGTCTAATTTACCTGAAGTAGAGCCCTGATCAGACATTTCATTGTTCAAAAATGCCTTTAACACTACCAATTACCTCATGCATAAAATTCAAATCTTCTGCGATTTAAATTCAAGTCTCTTTCATTTGACCTCAAATTATATTTTCAACCCCATCTTCTATTATTCCCTTTCTATTATATTACCCTTATAGTCTTCTGCCCATTCCACATCCTGATTTTTCTTAGTTCTGTGTTTTTGTTTGTGTTATTCCCACATTTTTACCCAACCATATTCACATTTTAAAATTCAAACTATTGATCAGAAATAGCTGTTTCAGGAAATACCATTCATCTTCTGTGAACTCCTCCTAAAGCTTTATCTCTTAGGGTAGGTACCTTGTTTTAGTAATACACATCCCATACTTACCCTGTAAGACAATAAGTTCTTGGAGGGTAGAGACTATGTGCTATTAATCTTTGTATGCTCTACTACAAAGTAGATATTTGTTAAATAACAGCAGAACGAACTGAATCAATGAGAAGTTAAGTATTCAATATTGAAATGAAACATCATTTCAGTAGAAAAGCCAAAATATGGTTCCTACCAATCACTTACTTCACAAATATTTATTAAGCAAGTGCTATGTGCTAGGCATGGGGGATTGAGTTGTCAAGAAGACAGTAAGCCTGGCCCTACAAAAAGCATATTGTTTACAGTGGTGCTTACAATCCTATATTCTTAAAATATTAAGACAACAAGGGAAGTACAAGTAAAGAATCCTTGAAAAATCTGGTTAGAAATGGGGTCTCTATTTTTCTATAAGGACCAGGTGACTTCACACAAAGAACAAGTTAAAACAACAACATAATTTTCATTGAAATACTAGTATAATTTTTACCTTTTAAGTGAATCATGAATATTATTTAACTACAAAGGCAGTAAATAAAGACTACTAAAGAGAATGGGTGGAATGAAGCTGGTCTTAAGAATAGCATCTCACACGTGAGCACTTACTGTATTCCAGATGTTAGGCCTATTACTCTCTATGCATTGTTTTATTCATTTTGAGTTATAGGACGCTTCCAAAAGAGCAATTCTTCAAGGAATAAGTGGTTGAGAATTAATAAAGTGGAAGCAGGAAGGCAGCCAGGTGGCAGAAACAACAGAAACAGAGACATAAGGGGTGGTAAGACGGAGAGGTGGGGGGTGGCAAACGAATAGATACCTACAGAGCCCAGTGCTGTGGTATGCTTAATGAAAAAGCAAGGCTGACTAGCAGAAGTTGTGGAGGTAAATAAAATGCCTCAATTCCAACCCTGAAATGAAGATTTGGTCTGACAGGCAAGAGGGAGGCATTAAAGATATCTGAACAAGAGGACAAATACAATAACTATGGTAAGCAAAGAAACCCTGCGTTGACTGTAACTTGACAATGGAAGATGCCGGAGGCTGCGTGTTCTGTTAGAGGGCCGTGAGGGTAAGTATAATCACAACTAACGCGAGTTTTCACTGTGTGCCAACAAGAATGCTAAACATTTTATAAACATTATTTCCTTTTCCAGCAAATTCACAGAATGAATTATTATTATCAAATCTCTTGTAAATGGTAGGAAATGCAAGCTTATTGAGCTTAACTCTGTGCTCGCTTCAGCAGCACATACACTAAAATAGGGCTTAACTGGCTCGGTTCACTCAGCTAATAAATGGCAGAACTAAGATTAGGGCCTCGATATAGCTGACTTTTAAGTTTATGTTCTTAATCACTGTTTTGTCCAGCTGCCCCAACCATATTACAATCACCCAAAGTAAAGCAGTATGAATGCTAATAACCAATTATATATGTATACAGTCACAGATTATAAAATACTTTTTCCTACAGTTAGTACTTTATCCTCATAATTACCTGTTGACACAAGCAGGGGAGGCTATTAACCTGCCTTTGCAGAAATGAACAGCCTTCGAGAGGTAAAATACCTCTACCAAGGTCATATGCCCAACAGGTTACTGGTAGAGCTAAAACCATTACACAAGCCTTCAGCCTCGTTCAATGCTCTATTAGCACTCTTGTTCACTCAACTACCACAAGACTGCATGAAGTGATTTTATTTTCTGCCATATTCTTGGTCTAGAACAATGCCTAACACATAATAAGAGCTCATAAATATTTGCTTAATAAAGGAATGAATATAAGATCCCATTAGCATTTAATAAAAGTGCTATTCAATTATGCTAAACTATTATTGGCAGGTCCAACTTAACAATGGTGTGGCTATACGTCATCTATTTGGTATGACTTAAATGGGCCAGTTCTCATAGCAATATATCAGATATAAATTATGCTTAAGTACTTACTAGAAACAGCTGTGGGGAGTGTGGGGTAGGCATAGTGAGAGGGGCCACACAGGTGAATGGGAAGGAATGAGGAAATGATCAGGAGACCAGAGCACACCTATATACCTCATATACCAACCACAGCAGGGGTTAACACTCATTATTTGGTGGCAGTTATTGGAGGCCAACAGTCCAGAGAAAAACTAACAACTCTCTTTATAATATAACTCATATGATGGTGCAACAGAAGTATCACCCAGCATATCCCTTTACAAAAGGGATTTATTATTTATTTATAAATTTAGAGGTCTAATGCGATTTAATTATTTTTGAAAATGAATTGCAAATAACAGCACACTCCAATTGGATTGAAATATGGTGACAAAACTCTTAATGTTTAAGATTGACATTATTTATATTTTATAACTATAACTAGTCTTCTTTACTTAAAAATGAAATCTTCTAAATTTTCAGAATACAGTAAAATTATTTATAATGACACCAAGTTATTTTCCTGACTTTATTACTGATTCTGTTATGTGAAAGTGTAGTAAAATTTCTGTGGTTTAGCACAATTTAAAAAATGAAAACAGTAGCTAATATTGTGTAATATACTTAAAAACTGAGTTAAATATACTTAAATATTTGAATAGTTTACACTTACTGCACATTTACTTTGTGCCATGAGCTATATATACTAAATGCTTCATGTACATTACTTTCTTTACTGTTTACAAGCTACTATAACAACCCCAGGTAAAGATATGGAAACTAATGTTGAATAACACACCTGCCTCTGAGCATACAGGTATGCAATTTAGTCTCTAGACCTGAGTCTTTTCTTCTATAAAGCTGAAATAATAATACTGAATCTCAGAGTTCTGGATGTAAGTGGGATGTGGGACAGAGCATCCAAGACAGTCTGACACCATATTCAATCACCCCCTTATAAGATGCTGCCCTTTCAGCAGGAGGCAGCAGAAACTATTTAGCTGGGTATAGATCAGAGAAGACATGCAGCTAATATCACAAGTCATTCCTGACAGAAGGGGAACAAGGGAAACCAAACACAAACCCCAGAGACAGTCCTCTCAAACTCAGTGTTGATACCGACTGTGTCATTTGCCCACTCTCAGACACGAAAGCTGGATCTCACAGAAGCTTTGTAATTTAAAGACAGGCTAGTTTTCTTGGTCATTATAAAGGTACTTTTATTTTGCACTGAAGAAAAAAATATGGGCAATAAAAATATTCATTTCAAAGGGGATGATATTTTGATGGGGACATTCACAACTAATACTTCTATAGAAAATAATTGTTCTAAAATGTTGAACCCCTCCCACAAGCATCCAAAACTTTTTATATGATACTGTATAGATACAAAAGAATTAGGAATTAAGTACTAACAGTTATTAGGTAGCTACCATGTGCCAGGCACAAGGTAGCTATATATCTACATATAGAGAGAGATATGAGGAAAAAAATCCATCCATAAATGCCTCTATTTTTCATATTACATGGCTGGATACTTTCTAGACAACCATCATATATGTCTTATTTCATCTTAATCAATCCTATGGGGTAGGAACTATTGTTATCTATGAGGGTTGAAGAGTTTACCATTATTACACAGGATCACATGTCTAGTGCATGGTTTTGCTAGGATCTGAACTGAAGTTGTATGGCTCTGGGGTCTCTCTTCTTCACCACCATGCTATCTATTTATACTGTATCTCTGACTTAGAATGAAAATACCCCATGCCGGCAAAGCTGTGGCCGTAGGGAGTAAATATCTATCACTACAATCTTTTCAGATAGTCACTGGGGAAAGCGGTTGGCTCAGGGTTTGACAGAGGGAAGACAAATAAATACTGTATTAATAATAAGACTTTTGAAGAAGGTAATACTCATATGATGAAGTTCTAATGTGTTTAACATTGTTTTGTATTACTTTATAATCATACCTCAAATACTTTCTATTTTAATTAGAGAAATTTCCTAGATAATAAATTCTAGGAGTTTGGAATATAGCATATTAAAAATAAAAAATGTTAGATTTGGAAAAAATGATCATGACAAATCCATCTACTACATTCACTATAAGCTAAATAGGAGCCATCTTACCTCAATAAAAGATGGAGAACTTGATGGTAATGGAAAGGGGGTAACAGCCATCTGATTGACTGCGTCTTCATTTCTGTGGATGTTAAAATAGGCAGAATCAATACACATTAAATGCTAAGTTCCTGACTCAAATTATAATCATTACCTCAGTTGAAAATGCATGCACAGCACTAAAGAATTAAAAAGTATTTAAATATACACTGGTTTCAAGCATGTAAAACTATTAGGCACAAAAAGAGACGTATTACTCAAGGGATACTAAGATAAAATTATGAGACACAAAGAATGATGAAGCTAGGAGCTGGCCAAATCCTGCTTATAGTCAGGTGCTACAGAGGATAATTTTGGAAAGGTATCAACTCCTTCAGCACTGAGGAGTATATATTTTTCAAATGGGTGTGTATAACCTCCAGCCCCCACGAATGTCTAGAGCATTTTGTTCTTTGAATTGGAAAGTTTCCCTGCCTCCTCACTTGGCTTCTAACTGTGTTCTGCCAAATGAAGAACGATGGGATGTATGTGACAGTCCTCACATGGGTGGACCTTGTGAGGAGTGATGGATGGGGAGAGCAGAGATCCAGACAGACAATGCTTTGTGGGTTAGCTTAATTCTACTCCTTATCATCCTACATGAACCAGAAGAGGTGGGAGCTGAAACTTCATCACCATGGTGATAGGTACAGAACTCCCAGAATACCAGTTTTGATTATTTGGGCTTATTTCTATAATATGATATTACTAGCAAATGGTAGGCAGTAGTTCTGCTGCAGATGTATTCTTTACTCCTCATTTATGATGCACAACCAATATAATTTTCTCAAGATTTACGTGAACTTTAAAGTTTCACGTGAACTTTAAAGTTTCACAATATGAACCAAAGAAACACAAAAAATACTTCTTACTGGTGTGTAAAGACTGTTCACAGATCTCTTAATATGACCAGTGTACGAGCGTACAGGCTATTACCAGACTTTGGGCGACATTCAAAATTCTACCCCATTTCATTTTTTCCTTCTTACCAATTGGAAAAAGATCCATTGATCTATATCATTCCTCCTTTGGGGCTTTCATCATATCACTGCCTTTACCTGAAATGATTTGCTTTATTAAATTTACACTCCACCCATCCTTCTCTTCTAGTGTGACTTCAATAACCTCAACTAGGTGAATTATTCTCTTAAGTTCAAAGGCCATCTATATTTTTTTTATTGTTAAATTTATTTATTGGGGTGACACTGCTTAGTAAAAATTACACGGGTGCCAGGTATACAATTCTACAATACATCATCTGTGTGTTGTGTTATGTGTTCATCACCCAGAGTTAGTTCTCTTCTCACCACCATTTATTTAAGACCCTGTCCCTTCTCTCCCACCCTCCTCCCCTCAAAGCCTCAGATAACCACTAAACTATGGATTGTGTCTGTGAGTTTTTGTTTCTTTTTGCTTTCAGCTTTGTGTTCCACAAATGAGCAAAATCATATGGTTCCTGGCTTTTTTCTGTCTGGCTTATTTTGCTTTGCATGGTGTAAAGACCATCTATATATTTGTGTCTCCCAATTTCACACAGCCCAGGTGTTTTTCAAGCTTAGGATCTGCATATCCAACTCCTGCTTTACATTTCCACTACATGTCTTATAAGTATCTCAAATAAAATAGAGCTCTTTATCCTACTTACTTCCCAAAGGGTTCCATACCCAATTTCCTCTCCACCTGTATAGATGTCAATGATATCTGTCAAGTTCTTCAACCAAGAACCTGAAAGTCATTTTTGAAACCTTGCACCCCTCAATGTATGCCCAATCCATCAAGAAGTCTTGTTGATTTTATATTCAAAACATATCTCACATCTTTGCACTTCTTTCGATCCTATCCGAGTGTTAAGTCATCATCATTTCTCACCTGAAATACTATAAGAGTATCTGTCTGGTCTCCCCACTGACATTCTTCACCCTCTCTCCAATTCATTCTTCACCCAGCAGAGTTATTATGGTTCTAAAACATAAATCTGATTACATTTCAATTCCCTGTTGAAAATCTTCCTGTGGCTTCTTACTGCAGTGAGGATCAAGTCCAAAGTTGTTAGGGCAGCTACGAGGCCTTGAGTGGCCTGACCCCAGGCCCATCGTTCTCGTTCTCTCCTCTCCTAGCTCACTTTGCTTCAGTCCAGCTACACAGGCTTTCTTGCCATTTCTCGGTGGAGTGAAGCTCCACCCACCTCAGGGCCTTCTCTCATCCTATTCCCTTCTGCTCTGCATGCCTGTTACCCAAATCTTTTGTCTGATTTATTCCTATTTCTCCTTCATAGCTCACCATAAATGTCACTTCCTGAAATAAGCCTTCCAGGACCTCCGTTCTATGCTTATAGCACCCTGTGCCATGATCATAGGTCTGTTTCTTTCATAATTTAGCTAACTGATTTGTATGGACATTTGCTTAAAATCTGTCTTCCCTTCAGATAAGTACTCTAAGGGCAAGGCTCATGCCCTTCTTACTCTGTATTACCTCATCTCAGGCAAACACAGTGCCTGGAAAATAGTTTGTACTTAACAAAGCTATTTTTAAAAACCGTAATGATCACTCCAATAAGGAGACAGGTAGGGGTTTCCATTCCAGCACTATCTAACTAACAATAGGATTTGGGGGAGATAACTTCTAAGGGCATCAGTTTTCTGGTCTCTTAACTAAGTAGGTTGAACAGCACGAATCCTAAGCTGATACAAATTCTTCTGAAATGAGGCAGAGTATAAATAAAGAGGTGAAGTCTAGGTGCTATTTCTTGCTCTAACTTTCTCGGATTCTTGGCAGATCTAGCACATCAGCCAAACAAACGCCAAAGGGAGAAAAAGTAACATTATAAAGTGACACAGAGCATCAAGAACATATCTGGTTTTTTGTTGTTCTTCTTTTCTGACAGTATTATAGATGGCTTGAGCAAGCATTACTATGTTAAGAGATGGCTATTGTTTTTCAGGGAGTACAATCTATTCCTCAGCAGTTGGCTCATACAGAGAAGGAGTAGTCAGTTTCCCCTGGGTTAAATAGTCTTTTCCTCAGTGGTAATTTCCTTTCTTATTCAGTTTCCCCCAATGAGTAACATGACAGAGCTCAGCTCCAACTTAGAGCTGAACGCCAGCACACACACAGGTCTGCTTAGGATGCAGAGCCCAGGGGGCAGTAAATAAACAGATGGCTTTTCATATTTCTCTCAAAGGTTAGCACATTAAAAATAAGGCTGCACATAAATTCTTGAGAAATCATGATGAACTGGACCCAAGCTAGCTCAAATCAGCCAAGTTATCCCTTCATAATTTAATGAGTTTCCCTAGATTAGTATCACTTTAATGGCCTTTAAAGTCCATATTAATTTCTTTTAAACCTTATGGAATAGAAAACCTACGACTACCCTCAATGAAGAGAAGAAAGCTGCTGTAAGAAGCTATAGTTCCTAATCCTTTATAATCCATTTACCAGTGAGAGTGTACACACCTCAGCATCAAGTAAGTGGGGACGTGGACATGGCAGCAATTTTAAAGAGAAGGAAGAGGGAGCCCAAAGGAGGGAAGGCATTTATACTTCAAACAAGCAGTTAACCTGAATGACTTCTGGGGACCCTCTGATCCCTCACATTCTATGCTTCTCATAAGGAATAAAATCAGTTTCCTTTGTAATTAACTTTCTTTTCAATATAATTGACAAGTTTCTTAGGCCCCTGTGTCCCATGTAGGACACAATCAGGAATTGTAATTGTTGGTGTTTTTAAAATTGTCTTAAACAGCTGTTGGGAGAGAGATAATGAGTCCTGCCATGGATAACAGACAAAACAGTTTTTCAGGATAAAGAACCCTATAAATATATGTATGTTCTTATCATTTTACTTGCTGTGTGCTCTATTAAAATTATCTGTGTTGTTCTTTTTCCCTCTCTAAACAGAAATGGGATTTCATTTCTTAGTATCCCCAGCTTCTAGCAGGGTATCTGACAAGACACTAGGTATACTACAAATGTCTGTTGAATGAAAGTGATCTTAACAAGGTAGAGAAAAGATATGAAAGCAGAACTATTAAAACTATGCCCTGTGCTTTCCAAGCTGCTTAGACTAAGTTAATGACAATGTGCTACCTGTAGTCATCCACTTGTCAGTATTTACCACATTAATGGACATTTCTTGGGGTGTCTGCCAGATCACAGTGATCCCCAGCCTCAGAGGATGTAGGAGACAGACACCTGTCTCAGAATCTATTGGGCCAATAGATTCTCTCTACCAGGGACTCAAAGTTTAGAACAAAAACAGAGATCAAGAGCGTAGTATTTAGATAATAGCAGTGGAAATACTCAAGGATAAATGGGGTTTCAGAATTCCCCTCTGCTTGCATCTCTAGAGTCACCCTGGTTCCTTCTCTTCAAAGTCTTAGTTATATGGCTCCTTCTTAGGAGTCCATGACACACCCCTGTTTCTCATACTACATTCTCCTTTTAATATAAGTTGGCTAGAATTTACTTTAATTGGTTGAAACTTAATAATACAGCTCTGATTTTATTTTGGATGTATACATTTATTTATATTTTAACAAATATTTATAGTATGGATATAGGGAGGAATAAAAAATGATTCCTGCCCTTGATGATATTAGCAATTAGTGGGGAATACAGCTAAGTAAACAATTACAACAATGGAATTACTATCCAGGGCCTATCAGTTTAGTTTTTCTCCAAAAGGATGCTAGGAACACTCTCAATTCAGTTTTTTGTTTGTAGAATGTATTTATATTTATGAGAAACATACATTCTGGATCCTGATTTCAATTCTATTTTGTTACAAAAATACATTAATATTGATAAAAATTATGGAACTTGTGTTAGGCAGAATTCTAAGAAGTCTCCCAAGATTCCAGTCCCCTGGTTTACAGATTGTGAGTAGGATGAATTCCACTTTCATGATTAACTTAGATTACACAGCACAGCTGACTTTAGCATAAAGGGAGATTATCAGGTTGAGCCTGACCTAATCACACAGGCCCTTTAAATCTGGAGATTTCACTTCTCAGAGCCTTAGTGCCCTGATATCTTTAATCAGTAGGTTGATTTACAGGAATTCTAAGGAATGCCTGGAGGTCAGAGATTGGAAGTCATAGAATAGAAGCACCCTTGATGGCTTGAGGATGGAAAGGGCCTTGTGGCAAAGAATGTGAATAGTCTGTGGGAGCTGAGGGAAGTCCCCATCTAAGAACCAGTAAGGGAACAAAGACTTCAGCAAGAATGAGACTAGAAGTGAAACTTCCTCCAAGGATCCAGATGAGAACTCAGCCTGGCCAACACATCGATTTCTGCCTTGTGATACCCTGAGCATAGAAGTCAGCCAGTCTATGTCAGACTTCTGAACTTCAGAATTATGAATGAGTGTTGTTTTAAGCCATTAAATTTGTGGTAGTTTGTTATATAGCAAGAGAAAACCAATACACAAAACTCTGATTTGGAAAACCAGGTCACCAGAAACAAAACACTTGAATTCTTACCATGTACCACTATTATAAATGACTTTTATACATTAACTCATTTAACCTTCATAACAACTCTATTTGGTAAGTACAGTTATTTTCTTCATTTTATACAGAGATTAAGCAACCTGACCAAAGTCATAAAGCTAATAAATAGCAGAGCTGAAACTAAAATCTGGCAGTCTGGCTTCAGAACCTGCTCTTTCAACTATTACACTGTAGTGTTTTCCATTTTGATCATCTGTCCCAGACCCACAAACATCTTCTCTCACTTACCCAAGCTAATATTCCCAAACCCACCTTGGGGACAAGTTCTACTATGTCACACTTTACTCTTAAAGCTATTGCATAATTTTCCATAGAGAAAGATGTATGTAAGGTTCTAATCTTGCTCACTCTAATGCTATCAATCTTTCATCTCAGTTTCAGTGTTGTATCTGCATTACACATCCCTTATATAAACATAATGATTGTAAAAGGTTTTAAAATATTCATTGTGTTCAGTAGGTCAGGTAGAGAGGTAAATATAACACAGTGGAATGAAATTCCCTCAGTACTCTCCTGTGATAGTTATTAGAGCTGTTGTTCACAAACCCTCTGGTGTATACTTTTCTTCCCCTTTAAAGTAGAGCCAGTACTTGATTGACAGCAATTCCTTTTTCTGCCTTGGTGATCATGGAAACACATGTTAAGATGGGACCTCTGTTGCCTGGGTACCTGAATGACCACAGTGAGCAGGACTCCTTGCCAACCACGGATGAAAATGTAACATGAGGAAGAAAGAAATCTTCATTGTTTTAAGCCACTGATATTTGGGGCTGTTTATAACTGATGCTTGACTGAGTCTATCCTGATTCAAATATGCTCTAAATAAGCTTATTCTTTAATAACTCTTTTAAAAAGTCATGCTTATACTTCTTCACAATAGCTAAAAAATGGAAACAACCTAACTGTCCACCTACCAGAAAATGGATCAATAAATTGTAGTATATTCATGGATTGGACTATTACTTAATAATCGAGGAACAAAACTAGTGGTATAGATAATAACAGGTAAATCTCAAAATATTATGTACAATGAAAGCAATCAGACAAAATAAATAAATATTGGTTGGTTCTATTTACATAAAGTTCAAAGATAGTGAAAACTAACCTATGGTGACAGAAATCAGAAGTGTTTTTTATAGGGCAGGCATATCCAACCTGTGACCGAGGAGAGCTTTGAATGAGGCCCAACACAAATTCTTAAAACATTATGAGATTTATTTTTGCGACCATTTTTTTCAAGCTCATCAGCTATCGTTAGTGTCAGTGTATTTTATGTGTCCCAAGACAATTCTTATTCCAATGTGCCCCAGGGAAGCCAAAAGGTTGGACACCTATGCTCTAGGGGAAGGGATTTATAAGAAAGGAGCATCGGAGGGGGGAAAGCTAAATATAAGGTGATGGAAAGAAAAGTCACATTAGGTGGTGAACTTATTATACAACAAGTTGACAATGCACTGTAGAATTGTATGCCTGAGACCTATGTAATCCTTGCTAACAGATGTCACCCCAATAAGTCTAAAAATAAAAATGAATTAAAAAAAAAAAAGAGCATCAGCAAACTTTCTGGAGTGAATGAATGTTCTATATTTTTCTTTTGGGTGGTGGTCACACAGGTGTATGTTTTGTATGATCAAAACTCAACAAACTGAATGCTTAAAATCAACTATATTGAGTATAAATTATCAAAAAGAAAATGAAACAAATTTAAATAAATTCATGATTACATATAGTGTAAGACAACCATATGTTATTCAGGAAAGAAATCTCAACCTAAGCAGACCTAGGCAAAAACAGCAAATAAAATATGAGCAAGATACTAAACAACTTTTTAAAATCTTGGTTTCTTAATCTAAAAATATTGGGATAATACATCATAGAGTTCCCTCTATTGGTGCTAGTTTTGTCTGATGCATAATTACTTATTTGCATGTCTTAGAGAACTGCTTAACTCTGTGGTCTTACATAGCATCTGAAATACAGTAAGTACTCAATAAATGCTTTAAATGTCTTCATGCAGTGTGGACTCAATTCTTTCTTCTGAAAGTCTACCTAGGTAGCACTAACTAACTAGCTCTTGCTATACCAGTTCTCCAACAGTAATCTCTCCTCTGACATTCCAAATTTACATGGCTTTTCTCAGCAGCTTCGTTTTATTCTTCTAAGAATACTTCACTGCATTCTTGGAATCACATACATGTTATATAGAGGGATTTGTGGATAAAACCCTGTATGTTTATTCCTCACCCATCATAGTTACAACCATAATTTAAATCGTAACAAGAGATTTCATTAATATGCTATTTGAACGATTGGCTGCAACAACCACGGACCAATTTCTTAGGATAAACATGAGATACTCTCCAATAAAAACTCGGAAAGAACACTACAAATTGTGGTAAAAAGAAAGACTAATGGGCTATCAGTAGAATATACTTATGCTTCAGGAAAGCACAATGAGCCCATGAAAACAGTTTTTGAATGAAGAAGAAAAAATAAATTTAATATAACAGGTGGTGTGTGTGTTTGTCAAATGCCTTAACTTTTCATTTATCAGAGACTGAGTTATCTCCAAGGAGCATTTCTACTTCTTTCAAAAGTGAAAGTGCATTCCATCATAAAATCCACATAGAATTCCAAAGGATCTCAAACAGGTTAAATAATCTTGCAAAAGACGAACCAGTTGGAGATCTCAATCTTCCTGATTTCAAAAATCCATTACAGAACCACAGTAACCAAAACAATGTGGTATCGCATAAGGACAGACTATAGACAATGAAAGAGAATAGAGAACCCTGAAATAAACCTTCACGTATACGATCAAATGGTTTTCAACAAGAGTGCCAAGACCATTTAATGGTGGAAAGGATAATCTTTTTAACAAATGGTGCTGAGAAAACTGGATAATCTCATGCAAGAGAATGATGTTGGATTCTTCCCTTATACCATACACAAAAATGAACTCTAAATGGATCAAAGACCTAAATGTAAGAGCGAAAACTCTTAGGGGGAAAAAAAAACAGTGAAAAAGCTTCATTATATGGGATTTCGAAATGATTGCTTGGATATGGCATCAAAAGCACAAGGAACAAAACCAAAAAATAGATAAATTGATCTACATCAAAATTAAAAACTATGTGCACAAAAGAACACAATCCATAGAGTGAAAAGGTAACCTATGGAATGGGAAAAAATATTTGTAAATCATATATCTGATAAAGGGTTAGTATCCAGAATCTTAAAGAATTCTGACAACCCAACAACTAAACTAACAACCTGATTAAAAATTAGGCAAAGGACTTGAAAAGATATTTCTTCAAAGAAGATACGCAAATGGCCAATTGCACATGAAAAGATGCTCAACATCACTAATCCTCAGAAAAATACAAACAAAACCATAGTGAGATACCACTTCACAGCCGTAAGGATGGCTACTATCAAAAACCAAAAAACTTTTATGAGGTACCTACTATGGTTAAATTCAGAAACAGAAAATAGAATAATAGTTACCGGGAGCTGGAGGGAGGAGAGAATAGGGAGTTACTTTTTAATTGGTACAGTTTCAGTTTTGCAAAATGTAAAAAGTTCGGGACATGGATGGTAGTGATGGCTGTACAACATTGTGAATATACTTCATGCCACTGAAATGTATACTTAAAATAGTTAAGATGGTAGATTTTATGTTATGCATATTTCACCACAATTTTAAAAAATTAATAAAGCAAGACCAAAAAAGCACACGTGTAATAAGAACATGTTTGAATTATTTAAAATATCATTTGAAAGTCTTCAGGACTGTTCTTGTCTTGTCACTTGGGAATTTACTTTCATGACACCCATAGGATCTTATTTTATGCCAACAAAATAGCATTATATCAAAAGCAGAAGGTATGTGTCCAAATATAGTCTGGATAGCTGAGTAGATTGATTTTTTTGCAACCTGTTCTAAAGTGATTACAACTACAATCGAGTACCTAGCACATAATTTAGGTACACCCACAAAAATGTTGAATAAACGAGGAACACACAAACATAACTAAACAGGCCTAGATATTATTTTCTGATTGTATTAAATATAGTGATGTGAGATACATGAAGACAGAAAAAAATTAACTCCACATTTGCTCTATTGGTTGAAATGTGACAATGAATTAACATTCAGCCAGGAAATCACCATGTAAATGAACCAGAAGTAACATATAAAACAAAGCAAATCATTAAATCTCACTGGGAGCAAAACTTCTTGAAAAGATTCCAGAAGATATTTCTCACTATACCAACAGATGGAATAGTTTCCAATTTCCAATGGGAAGCAACCACCAAAGCAGCTGAATCTGCTGAATCTGAAATAAATGTTCAATGAGAGTGGGCTATGAACTGTATTTACTTGACATTCCAAACAATGTCAATCACTAATGAGGGCTGCTGGGAGTAACTCGGCATCCAGACCCACATTTTACACATGTGGCCCCAGGCAAGTTCTGAATAATTGCCACTTGTGCAGAGGAAAAGGTGACTCATAAAATACTTGGCAGTGCAGAGTGGTGAGAGGGTTCATGTGGGGAGCTTAGGACTGCATGGGATGGATGATTTAGCCTAATAAGTTTCCCAAAGGGATTTTTTTCTAAAAGGTAGCACAGTAGATACTCTATGCCATTCCCCTCTTTATCCTGGCTAGCAAAGTCCAAATACTGTTCAGACATCCAGCCCTCACCATAAGACCATATGCAGGGAAAGGTGACACCCCCACCCCACCCCAGGTATAAATCCTGCCTGATTCCCTTGCGATAATAATTATAATCTTATTTCAAGAGCCAGTGAATGGTTTGGCAATGGAAATGTGTCATACTGGAGATCCTTAGTAGAAACTTGTTCGGGTGTCTTGGGTTCTGCTAAAGAAGTTTGAAGGATAAAACTCAGAATCAAGGCTAAAAGCCTACATGTGATAAGAAAACATGCAGAGGGAACCAAATATCCCACTCTGGTTGCTCATGATTTGTTCAGATAGCTCTCCTTTTATCACCCTTTCTATTCATTAGGATTCTCTGGCAGCAAGCAATAGAAAATAATTCAGGCCAACTTAAGCAAAAGGAAATATATTAGAGGGACACTGGGATCCCACAAAACACAGGCAGGCTACATGATCAGATAGAAACCAAAAGACTTCCAGAGGACAAGGAAGCAGGAAGCAGAATATTAAAGCAGAAACCTCTGATCAAGGCCCTGTGGCTTCATGAATAAATGTCTTTCATAAAAATCACTTACATTACTTGCTTTCTATTTTAAACCTAAGGTATCACTGCCCACACTAGGCCACATGACTGCCCACTGGCCAGGTCTTGGCAATTAGAGAAAGATTTGGCTCCTTCAGCTTCAACAGAGGGAGAAAGGCATCTAGATTTACTGTTCTTACTATTCTACCACACTAGATGCAGTGTGTGTGTGTGTGTGTGTGTGTGTGTGTGTGTGTGTGTCAGGGTCTACCAAAGTAAACAGGCATTCTACAGGGAAAGGAATATAAATACTGATCAACAAAAAGGAAAAGAAAAAAAAAATGCCCACATCATCACTGTGATCACCACAGTTAGGAGTTTCTGAGTGCTACAAGAAGTGAAACAAATACACTTATAATTCCTGATACTATATTAAGGAATGGAAGTAGCAAAGAAAAAAAATGACCAATTCTTTCTTTGAAATAATAAAAGTGATTTTCAAAGTTATTTTACAAGCCATACAAGAAAGATGGGCTTGTTGTTTTGTACCATCACTTTACCTAATTCACTGAATTCACCTAATTCATGAATGGTTCTGTAAAATTTTTGGTCATTTCAGACTACTTAACTATAACCACTCTCAGAAGAGGAAAATTTATGGCTACTGTGGATATTCAAAAAAGAATATGCCACAGGCTTTCAAGATGATTCCAGAAAGGTATGACTGAATGGAATCAGAACTGTATTAAATGCAGTTTCTCAAGGGTTACTATAGTATGTCAAAGGGAATAATGATTCTTATTTGGATGTATAAATTCTAATGTCTTTGACAAAAGAGCAAAACACTCCAACTCTACTTGTGAATATCAAATAATCAAAATTATTATTTTAAATGGATAGTACAGGAAGTAAGTACTGAAGAAATTAAGCAAGAGTCAGTATTTCACATAAGAGACTTGTGTAGGTCTATCATATTGTACAACTAAACAGAGAAACAGATCTTTGAAACTTCCTCCCTACAACTCCTAATAAAGTTCTATGCTAATGACAGGCTTCTTCCTCAAAACTTCCTGTCATATATCCCATGAATGATACTTGACGGTGCACATGAAAAGGGGCATTGCATTCTTAAATGGCTCTTGAGAGTCAGAGAGATGGTTTCTTACATTATTTAAAACAAACAACATACACAGCTGTACTCATTCAATGTTACTTTCTTAGAGAAGGATTGCTTTTCTCCTAGAAGTAAATGTTCAGGTATACTGAGTATAACATCCAACTCTGAGAAGCTATGGGTTTGTATACATACTATGACTTTGCTTACTTAACCTTCAGGTCTGAGCTTAAGCATCATTCTCTGTGATACCTTCCCTAAGGCTCCAAAGACTAGGTTAGGTTTGTCTCCTATATGTGCCTCTAGTATCATAGCACTTACACCACTGAAGGAGGTACCAGATTGTTTTGTTAGGGCAGAAATTGTGTCACTGATGCCACAACAACAGCACAAGCTGGCACTCTACATATACTTGGATAAATGCATGAATTATGAAAGTAAAACTCATGATTATGCCCATCATCTTTTCCCCTCATACAAGGGCTGTCTGGAAAGTATCTGGCCATGTAATATGAAAAACAGAGGCATTTATGGCTAGATTTTTTTCAGATAGCCTTTGTATTTACCAAAACAAGATATAATAAATCAAGAACACAATACGGACTTTAAAAACAGGAATTCAATTTGCTCCTTCAGATGGACTCCTCCTAGAAAAGACTGACACAGTCACATTAATTTCAAATCAATTTCACCTTTTAGGGATACAGCCAGAAGATGACGAGCCACACTGTATTTTTAATTACAAAAACAAGACATATGTTCAATCAATACAGTAAGGTAGATCCCAGGGTGAGTCCACTTTTACTCAGTAGGGCTTGACAGCAAGCACTAAATCTTTCCAAGGGTTTCAGTTTCATTTGGCCTCCTTTAGCCCCAGGAGTTTTTACACAGTACACATTTTCCACATGTAATTAAGTAATGGAGAGTGAGTTGTTATAAATGACATTTAATTTTCGGTAGTGGGGGAAGGTACCACAAGAGCTGCAGGCAAGATCATTAATCTCCTTGGATCCCTGCACTGCCAAATAGAGCAATTCCTTCTTTGCCGTATTTACATAGCGCTCCTTCTGTACTTAAATCGGAGCACTCATACAGGGGGATAACGTTGGATAGGAAAACCCACAGAATTGAATGTGTGGTGCACAGTAAAAAATCCAGATTGTAATATATCTCTGGATGATCCAGAGTAGAATAACTTACTATATCAAAGTCCATATGTGGCTTAGGGCACAATTACATAATTACAGGATTGCTGAAACTCTAATGAGGTGAAAAAAAGGAGGGAACTGTTTATGTAAGTCATATATACATAGCAGTAACTTAACTAATTTTCACTAATGACTCACAGAAACTTTGTGATTTACAGATTGTTTAGTATATGAATAAATACAACTCTTAAAAAGAATATGACAAGGATGTGATCACATAAACGTATATCACTATAGATAGAAGGCCCTAGTTAATTAAAATGTTGCCTGCAGTACATTTTAACAGCTTTCTGTGATTACTGCTAATCATACTCCCAAATTTGTGGTTAGTTCCCATTTTTATCTGAATTGTCAATAAACATGAAAAGGAGTTGCTAAGGTATAAAAGCCAAATTTTTCCATATAATGGAAATACACAGAGAACCAATAATTTCAACTAAGGAAGAAACTATTGCCAAATAGAAGCACTAAATGTAAAGAAATATAATTTATAAACATCAGTTTTTAAAGTAACTATATAACACAAGTTATGCAGTTTAAAAGAAAAGTATAATTGCATCTGTTGTACAGAGATGATTTAAGTGTTAACTTCCTGAAACTTGATAAATCAGTATCTAATTTGCTTCAGGGTTTGGTTCCAAAAAAAGGCAAAATTTGGGTTCTTGTAACAATAGTCTGGAAAAGGTTACAAACTGGCAGCAGTTGAAAGATGTACCTAAATGAGGAATGAAGTAGACAATCAGCCTGCAGAAGACAGGATGGCATGTTGGACAGCACCTGAAATGTACCGTTTACCACACACGAGTACGACACCAATCTACCACTATGCCTCTATTGGTGATGTACAGAGCTGGGGAGCAATATTTTCTTTTTCGATTTCCTTAAGTGCTTTAAATCTGACACTATTTGCTATTATTTACCTCAGTAAAATCTATTATAACATATTTTATTACACATGGGGATGAATTCACGTTCATTAGATTTCTCTTTATACACTCCTCAATTAAACAGTGTTCTATTCTTCGTTAGACTACTAGGTCACCATTTGAAGAAAAAAAAAGAAGCTGTTGACAGAGAACTAAGAGATGTTTTAGGGAGGTTTGTCCATGTCTTATTCTAACATTTACCAGAAATGGTTTTATATAATGTCTGTAGCTATCTCTTCCAGTGCTTAATCACTATGATGTTAAAATTAAAGCATTCTTAAACTGGGAATGTGCTTCATTTTAAAAAATATTCAAAATTATGGAATTAGACAAAGCACATATGAAGAAGTAACTCTTTTTCCTTCTCTTTCCTTCTCCAAGACTTCTTCTACCTCCTTCCTTCCCTTCTTCCCACCTTTTTCTGATATCATCAACATCATCGTCATCATCACTATAGCAGTGAATATTGTTGAGACCATACTGTCAGGCAATTTATATGTATTACTACATTAGACAACTATGTGATGGCTATAGCATCCCCATTTTACAGATTAGGAAACTGACCAGGCTCACAGAGTATTAAACCAAGTTTCAATCCCAGCAAGGTGACTTCAGGATTTCTTCTTTTAATCACTTGCAAAGCCTTATAATTCAGTCTTGCTTTAGAAAATATCTCTTAGTTCTCTGTCAGCAGCTTCTTTATTTTCAAATGGTGACCTGGTATTCTAATAAAGAGTAGAACACTGTTCTAATTGAGAAATGTATCATTTTAGGTAAGAGTCCTCAGTAAGATGAACAATTCCTTTCCTTATGAAAAGTGAAGCATTAATTAATATAATGTTGGCACACAAATTACCAGATGTATCTGTTGCATGAAACAAAAGGTTGTCATCAATACACACATATTTCTTGATTACATTTAAGCTCCTTTTCCTTTACACCTCTAAAAGTGAATATGACTAATAAGTGTTTAGAATTATGACTATACCTGTTTTCTTCCTATAAAAGGAGATACAGTATCTTCTTAATTTACATTATTTGAGTAAGTAGTAGGTAAAGAGACTTATGAGTAATTTTGTGAAATAATGAGTTTATACCTATATGTATTTTTAAAACCACAAAATAATTCAAACTAACTTACTATGATTGCTATTTTTGGAGGAGATAAGTAATCTAGAATTGTTTAGTAGGAGGTGAAAATATTTATTAAATAAAGCTTTCTGAATGCCTACTATGTGTCAGGTATTATAATTTAATGACTATGTGAGAAATGTTCATAATTAGATTATGTATTTTGAATGTACACTGATACTCCTAAATTGCTTAAAATCACTTCCAGTAAATAAATATTCAGCAGCATCCTCAATCATAATTATGTCATTAATTTACTGAATAAATTCTTTCATTGATTCCTATCATTTCTGAACAATCAAAATTAAAATCGTCAGACACTAAATTAATGGGGCTTTATTACTATTATTAAAATTCTACTCAGATTTCTCTTCTGTATTCTAAATAAATTCCAGTCATTTAAGCTTTCTTTCTCGAAGGAGGAGGGTTCTATTTCCCAACAGCTTAATTGCATTAAGTGATTTTTTTTGGATTCTATTCAATCTTCTTTTTGCTCTCTTTAAAATGGGATGGCTCAGTGTGGGTAACAAATGCTGAAGAGGTTAACCCTAACAGTAATTAACAGCACTTGCAGCATTGGCCATGTATGTGCAGACATTGCTGAGCGCTCTATAAGTCTTCTCTTGTAACCTTCACACAACTTTACACAAAGTTTTCAAGCCTAAATGGCTTGAACTGTTTGCCTGTATAAACTTATCTTAAACTCCTGAGTGGCTGACCTTTCCCCAAATTTCTGTTTGCACCATCTAAGTCTAATTTCGTAACCTCTGGTAACAGGAAGGCAAAGAAACCCAAAGAAGAGACTGGTGCCTAACAGAGGACTCCAAAGGGGAGTGAGCCAGAGGAGGCTGTCTTAACACACACAAAGACATGCAAGAAGGAGAAAGGTTTCTACCTCTGGAAGCAAGAGAAAAAACTGGAAGGCCAGAAAGCACTACTGAGTGGGAGAAAAGGTCGCCAGGGTAGGATTTCTTTAGGAGGCTGAAGCGATGACATGGGAAAGAACATTTCAATCACCTACGTTAATGCCCATATCTGGGAATAAAACTACCCCTTAATCCTAGGGGTCCCATAAGATTGAATAAGTCTTACTGAGGGTCACTAATGAGAAGGGATATAATTATAATAATCACCATCACAAAATACTAGCTAACACTCTTTCAGTCTTTACTGTATACTAGACACTGTACTGGACATTTAAAAATTTTGAAATATCACAATGAAGTAGGTCCTTTATTATCACCCTTTTATGAATAATAACTCAGGCACAGGAGGAAAAGAAACAGAGCACTAGTTAACATACAGAGTTAGTTATGTAATCTAAAAATAATTTAGATTTACCTGTCATTTCAGTCCAATAACAGGGAATGTAACCTCATTCCACCGCTGAGGAGGCAATGATGGCTACCACCAGTGAGGATCCCCAATTCTGTTTCACTTATGCCAAAAGGGCTCAGTCAGCTCTCAGGCAAGATACAGGTAAATGTGGAGCCCCAAACACACCACGTGACTAGACAGCAGAGCTTTTATCTCCTTCCCTCCAGATTTCCCACCAGCACTCTTAATATGGAGCTCCTAAAATTTTCCTGGGTGCTATTTTTCCTGCCTATTTTTTGATGAAGACATTAATGAGTCAGCAAATGGACCACATGCTGGTGACAGAAGGAGGAGAAGCTAGAAGGCTACATTATATTTATGGAAGGATAATCAGATCCAGGAAAGGAATTTTTAAAAAACTGAAATACGAATACTGGCCTCAACTACCAATGCTAAAACATAACTAACAAGAAAGCTTCGTAATAAAAACAATCTATACTTAATGTGACAGTTACAAAAGGAAAATGCATGTTTAGAATACAGTAATTTTGTTAGACAAATCAAAGATAAAATATGTAAATAATAACATCTCTAAAAGAGATCACAGATTTTAGAAAACCAGATGTATCTATCTTACCTGATGAAAACCAGCTTGACCTTCGATGGTGCAGTTTTAATAATGGCAGATGCATTTTGGTGACTTCTTCCATACAGGATCTGATTGTTTATCTGTTTGAGAAAAAAGAAAAGGCACTTGTAAAAATGCCATATGTATATTTTGTATAAAAATATAAATATTTATATATTTATACATGTATACAAGTATACAGAAGGTGCCAAAAAATGTATACACATTTTAAGAAAGGAAAAAACTGTATTAAAATTATAATACTCAATATATACTAATAACAAAAGATGACTACAAGTCACGTTTGATGTCTGCAATGACAAGAGGTGCTCAAAGTGGTTACTATCAGCGCCCAGACACTTCAGATTACAGCAAACTACTGCTTGAGCAATGCTGACCAAAGTGTTCCCTTGTATTGCTGCGCACGCTGTTTCAATTTTTCCTGGAGTACTGCCAGTGTAGTCAGTTTTCTATGGTACACCACATCCTTTAAGGGCCCCCATAGGTAGAAGTCAAGGGGTATTAAGTCAGGAAGGCATGGGGGAAACTCAACTGCACCTCTTTGTCTTATGCATTGTCTTGGCAAAATGGTCTTGGGCTCTTCCAATAACCGTGCTCCCACCACTGTCTTTGATTGTCCTGCCTGTCGCATGGTGACACTAGCATTCTTTGATTAATGCCAGCTTTTGAGCAAACATCATACTACACATTGCTACAGTAACTCAATACAACTTTGAAAAGTAATACATAGATAACATCTCTTAAACTGTGTATACACTTTTTGGCGCCCTTGGTATGTATGTGTATTTGGATAGTCTTTGTAGTATGGATTCAAACACTAATTCTAAATAGCTATTAAAATCTCTTAAATTCAGTTTTGAATGCAGTTAATAAAGAACACACAGTCCTTGACCCTTTTGCTGAACTTTAAGACAGCAGTAGGTGAGTTAGATACAAAAAGTTTATGACATATATTTCATTTCCTACAGCTTTTCCAGGTTCCTAAAAAATGTAGAAAACAGACCAAACTGTGGTATTCATCTGCACTCTGGAGGGCCCATTAAACATGATTCTGTAAACATGTCAAAGTTATTATATAGCATAAACTTCATTGTTACAGAGGAGGCAAATATTATATCCCCATTTTAAGTCAAATTTTAGGTCGATTGCACAGAAACATTTTACTGTATACAATAAGCCATCTGCTCTTATGCAAGATGTGGTGGAATTTTTAACTTGACTGAATTCACCTCAATATGATCTAAAAACATTTATATTCTAAATTTTTTACTCCAGATTTTCCCACTGATAAACTATAATGACAGTCATAATCAAGCTTTCATTTTATTTCATTCAATTGATAAAAACTCATACAGTTTTGGCATTTGTCCTCTTCTCTATATAAAAAGCAGTTAATGCTCTATATCATTCTGTCCCTATTTAACTGAGACCTTAATCATTTCTACTATTTAAGATACGTGTAGTACACTACATAAGGAATAGTAAAAAGAGATGTGCTTTTCGGTAATTAGCACTAATTTGTCTATCCTTGATGTCTCTGAAATTTCTCATTTGAAGACACTCCTGGAAAAGGTATAATTTTTGTCATAACAGTTATAATGAGAAAGTATGTGGAAATAAACACTTCAAAGGATGAAATGAAAATACAGTGTTTTTCTAAAATGAAGCCCATCCATTACCCTGAAGTGGTAAACCCAGGATGCATATCAAAGTCTGCTGCAAAGATTAAATTTGAACTACCTCTTTGCTAGGCCTCTATTCTATCAGCTTTTGTTCTTCACCAAAATAACCAATCTCCCAGAAATCCACTGATCTCCCCACTGTTAATTTCTCTGAGCCTCCATTTCCTCTCCTTTAAAACGAACCTAAGTACCAACTTTATAAAACTATTGTAAGAGTTAAATGAGATAATGCCTTTAAACTTTATTTAGAGTAATCTTGATATTCAAAGGCTTTGAAAAGGTTTATGTATTTAAAATTACTGTTTTCTGTTAAGGTTTCCACCTTTTTAATATAATGTATTTCAAAATGTGCCCACTCTCTGTATGATACAGTGATGGATATGTGCCATTATACATTTGTCCAAACCTATAGAATGTACAAGAGCAAGCATGAACCTTAATGCAAACTATGGGCTTTGGGTGATTATGTGTCAATGTAAGTTCATCAATTGCAAAAAACGTACTACCCTGGAGGGGAACAGGGATAACAAGGGAGGCTGTGTGGGGATGGGGTTATATGGGAAATCTCTGTACCTTCCTCTCAATTTTGCTGCTTTCAAACAATAAAATCCTTTTTTTAAAATAAGTGCCCACCCTCTAGAGCAGGCATGTCCAACCTGTGGCCCAGGACAGCTTTGAATGCATCCCAACACAAATTCTTAAAACATTATGATATTGTTTTGTTTTTTTACAATCTTTTTCTTTAGCTCATCTGCTATAGTTAGTATTAGTGTATTTTATGTGTGGCCCAAGACAATTCTTCTTCCAATGTGGCCCCGGAAAGCCAAAAGGTTGAACACTGCTGTATATATTTCTTAATATTTTCATGGTTTTACTTTTTTCTTTTTAAAAAATTTTTCTTATATTTATACTTTCTTACCTAACTTAGTTATAAAGAATATGGTTAAATAAGTCATGTAGTCATTAAGAGTAATGTGAATAAACATACTTAGTGATATAGAAAATGTCCAAAATGTATTAAGTGGCCAAACCTAGTTATATAATAGTATGTCTAGTGTGATCATTTTTTTGATAACCAAATTTTTCAATCTCTTTAATTTATAATGAACTACAAATAAGGATCTTTAAATCACAATTTTAAAATGAGACAATGCATGGAATATGCCTGATTCAATGCCTGGCATTCAGGTAATTATTTGCAATGTCTTCCCCACTGTGCTTGGCCCTGACTTTCAGAAAGTCTTTCCTATATCTCAACCTATCAAACATTTCAGTCTTTGAATTTTATGGCAGTAGGTTTAAAAAATTTTATTTTACTGCACTCACACTCCACCTGGTGTGGTAAAGTCAATCCTTGTTAGGTGGTAAGTAAGCATCAGGCAGGCACACAACATTTACTGAACTGAACTAAACTCCCCGAGGGCAGAACCCCGTGTCCTCCCCTTGGTAGTCCCCAGCTTGTCATGCCTAGCTTGCGCACAGTGGCTCTCAATGAGGATGTACTGAATCAGAGCCCAGAATGGAAGTGGCACTACCATTAATCAACTGCTGGTACACTTTCTCTGAGGTGGGCTCCAGCTTTCAAAGTGACTGAGGTAAAAAAAAAAAAAAAAAAAAAAAAAAAATGTTTTTTTGATTAGCAAAGGCTTGAGCATATAAAAATCTTGAGCTGTTTCATGTTTATGGCTATGCCTCCTTTTTAGCTGTAATCCTCCATTTTTATAGAACAGAATACATGGTACTATTATTTCAGGAGGGAAAAATTACAACCTAAAGAAAGAAAGCAGGTCATTAATTTTAATTTACCTAAGAGTAAATCTAAAATTATGCCTTTCATGGTGCAGTTTCTGAATATTCAGAGGCTCTGGCAGTAGAAGGGCAAAGCTTCTTGCTTGCTGCTGATGTTTTTATTAGAGCCAACAACTGAGGTGTTTACTGCTGAGACAGCTGCTGTCTGCCAATGTTCAGTGGAAAACTGGGAACAGGACAAGAAACTCAACACAGAGTAGAACCCGATTTAACTGGATTAAATCTAAAAGGAAGATAAGGACTTCTGAATTTAAAAATCCAAGACAAACATTTCTTGGGGCCTCAGAAATGATACATCAGTAGCTTCTGAGTTTCAGAAGAGGAAGACCTCTTCTGTGGTTTATTAGATCTCATTTAATATAAAATAATTTCATCTATTTAAATAAAAGGATATAGCTTTCCACTACAAAAGCAGTTTTTATATTTCTTTTTATAAAGGAAATACACTCCAGAGAAAATTCAGTAAGTAATTTGAAAGAATATGAAGCATTTTATGCATAATTAACTTTAGACTATTTCTGGGAAGCTGCTACTCTCTGAGGGCACTATTCCTTAAACAACAGATGTAGGACATCTTCTAAGTATAGTACAGATGAAAAATAAAGCATTCTACACCTCCTGGAAGGTTTTCAGGTTAATTCTAGTTAATAATAGTTACCATTTATTGAGTGCTTATTCTGTGCCAAACACTATGCTAAACTCTTTATACACAGAATCTCATTTAAATCTCAGAGCAACTGGAATATTATGTACTTTCACCAGATGATGAAACTGGAACTCCAAGAGCTTGAGTAATTTGCCCAAGTTGATTTAGTTATTAGTTTAAAAGCCTATCTATCATCCTAAGGCACACTTGGAGGTCACATCATCTGTACTGTATACATAAAAATCAGGTGATTTCTAAAGGTCATCTTAATAAACATGTCTATATTTAACAAGATATCTGACCAAGAACACAAGGATGCTAGTCACAACCTTAGTACTTGGAGTTTTGAGTCACAGAGGACAGCATCAAGCATTTCACGACCATACATAGAGAAAACGCCTGATTATTGACTGCTAGGTTTTTGAAGTCCCAAATGCAATGAAGAGTCCCATAAGACTGTACCTTTCTCTTTGCACAAACTAACTGCACCCTGAACAATAATATGTACTTACTACATTTTTTCCATTGTACAAATATACATAGATTGACAATCATTTTAATTCTTTTCCAACCCATGCCAAAGAGAAACAATTAAAATAGTTCATTTTAGCTCTCATCCTTTTAGAATATGACTGATCATTCAGATTATCTAGAAATTAGAAAAACATTATTACTTTCCATTTACTTCCAGTCAACTGAGAAGTAGAGAAACTAAGCACCTTTCCCAAAGTTTCTACTTTTAAAAGTGACTCAATGATATGTGGAAAGAATAATAAACTATTTAGATATGTCATTAACTTCAATATTATTTCATAATGGTGCAAAGAACTATCCTTAGCCCTGATCTGGTATTCCCACTCTACCCAAATAATCTATTTACTATTTTAAAATCTGAGATCTACACTTTTTCCATTTAAGGGTAGCCATATATCCTAATTATACAGGAATATTCCAGTTTATGCATGTTGTTCCAATTATTAACAGTGCTCCCTCTCAAAAGTAACCCAGGGTAGATGATATATTCTATCTTTACCCTACTTTCATCAAGCTGTGATTATGTAAAGTGCATTTTATGCCATTCCACCTCAATTTCCGTATCACTAAATGAGAAAGCCAAACCAGGACTTTGGGGATCTTTGCCAGCACACAATCACTTCTCTTTGCAATGGATGGTCCTCCAAACTTTTCCGTCACAAATACTATCCATAATTGTGGGCATTCACCTATGTATTGCTTGATATGCCACTCAAGACAAAAGATGTGGGGACATATGAAGCAAGCTGGGACAGCAAGGCTCTCTCTTTGGGATGGGGGTTAAATTAGGACTGGATACAGATAATGATTCTCTAATCTTTGAGCTTCTGTGAGACGGCCACATTCTGCCACATGGATAAAGGGGCAGGAAAAGCCATCACTTCCTGAGGCTCCCATGTATCCTGATCTCCAGGTTCCAGGAGGGATACCCATACCATTACAATAAATCCTCCTTTTTGGTTAGATTACCTTGACCTAATGTCTGTTCCTTGTCACTGAAAAGTCTCCATGAACACAGTATCTGAGGCCCTCTTTAATTCTAAATATTAATTGATACATCCAAGCAACATACCTCTCTTTATCTCCTAGTCTTATGCTCTTTCAGACATCCAGTAATTTGTCACTCAAAGAAAAGAAAAAAAGAAGACAAAGAAGACAAAAGAAAAAGGCTTTCTGTACCAAGGAGCTTTCTATGTGCTTGTCCTACAATTATGGTTTTCTTATCTGGGTTAACTTCCTCTTCTGATTACTGACAAAAAAAGGGCCTTTTGAAATCCTACATAGTAACTTTTGTCACAGTTCTGTGATCCCTGGTGCCAGAAAGACACAGGTATTTTACCATGTGTAAGTTGGCTCATCTTTGCCTAAGTTATGAGTTTCCAGTTCAATGAAATGTCATTCAGGAGCAAATTATAGCAGCTCTAGATACTGACAATAATAGCCCCAAATGAGAAACATTTTTATTTGTAAAACTTATAAGTCATATTATAGTGGGTTTTCAACGTGATTCATTTTCCCCTCATGAGTTGGTTTATGCTGCTGTAGTAAAACAAAGAACACATGCAAAAAAACTTCAAACCAACCAACCAACCAAACAAACAAACAAAAAAAGCACCCTGATTTGAGGTAAACTGTCTACTGAAATATTCATGTACCAGGATGAGATACTTCACTGCAATATTTTACAGTTTGTAGAAGAATAATTAAGGTTAATCCAGCAAGAGATTTGCCTGAGGTTTGAATATCAAGTCATACCATATTATAGTCAACAATACCCCCTTTTCCATGCTCTTATTAAAGTACAAGAGTTTATTATGGGGAGTTCCCTGGTGGTGTAGTGGCTTAAGGCTTCGGCGCTGGCGCTGTCAACGCTGTGGCCTGGGTTCGATTCCCAGCCGGGGAACTACCCACATACCCTCCCCCAACCCCCGCAAATTAAAAAAAAAAAAGAGTTTATTAAGAACAGTGACAATTATTATTAAGGAACTGAATTAGAATTCAGGTAACTGGAATTGCTGACAGTGAAATCTGAGAGTTCTTCCTACCTCACTTCAAGTGTATTTTAAAGTTTAGATTTCAAGCCATTAGCATCTAGAGGTTCTTTCCATGATAAACTTTTAGTGAGTATAACACATGCAGAAAAAACAAACAAATTGTAAGTGTTTATAATTGGTGGATCCTTTTATAGGTTAAGCTTTAATATAACAATTCCACTTCTAAGAATTTATCCTAAAAAGATTAAAAGTCTGGGAGTCAACACCTATGTTCTCTATAGCACTATTTACAATGGCCTAGATATGATGCAAACTAAGTGCCCATCAAAAGATGGCTGGATAAAGAAGATGTGGTGTATACATACAATGGAATGTTACTCAGCCATAAAAAGAATGAAATCTTACCATTTGCAATATGAGTGCACCTAGAGGGTACTGTGCCAAGTGAAATAAGTCAGACTGAGAAAGACAAATACCATATGGTCTCATTTATATATGATATCTAAAAAATAAAATGAATAAAGCAAACAAAAATAAAAACCCTGGGTGCCAAAATATCTATTGTGGCTATATATAGAATAAAAAAGAATGGAAAAACTATACATTCATCAAGAAAAGACTTATTATATTTACCATCATACATCGATAAATAGAAAATTGTGACATTAAAGAGAGGTAAAGGAGGATGATATAGCTCTAGATCCACTGCCATAAAAAGATAACGGTATTGAATAAAAAAGAAACTGATAAAATGTGTAGTCCATTCATCACATTATTTTCATTTATATAAAAGTTTCTGGCTGAGTCTAAAGAAAGTTCTGTGACAGAAAAAACAAAGAACTGCATGATTTCACTCATATGCGGAATATAAAACTGAAAGCAAAGAAAAAAAGAAATGAACAAACAAATAACCCATGGACACAATC
>PVJL010002115.1:0-214602 GCA_004026885.1 Lyroderma lyra | reverse complement strand
ATGTGACTTGCCAGATGGAAGAACCAATAATGGGATTCTTCAATAAAATATATCCCTCCAAATAGTGTATTTATTCATGAGTAGCAATAAAAGAATAAAAACTAGAGCTTTCAAGATTTTCACACAACTCATTTGATTCTCATAAAACCTGTGAGGTAAATCATCATTCCAATTTAATGAATTAAAAAACCTAAAATTTTTAAAGGATTAATCTCTTGCCTGTGTTCACGTAATTAAAAAGCAGCAAAGACGGATCTTTGCATTCATACTCTTGAAGTTTTCCTCACTTTAATATGCCAATGGTCATGATAATAGTAGAAATCCTTTTGTACCTTTCAACTTTAAACCAAATTCTCACGACCATGTACATTTTGGGATAGCTAAAGCAGAAGCTATTAATCTGTGAGATGCAAACCCTTGGGGAAGTAGTCGGAGGGTTATTTCTAAAGTCATTTTAATCCTCACGGGCACTGAGCTTTATCTATTTATCAAATGTCTTAGTCACTTTGGGCTGCTATAACAATGTACCACAGACTGGGTGGCTTATAAACTACAGAAACTAATTTCTCATTATTCTGGAGGCTGGAAGTCCAAGACCAAGTCCCAGTATGGTCGGGTTCTGGTGAGGGCACTTCTCTGGGTTGCTGTCTGCCAATTTCTTGTGGTATCCTCACATGGTAAAAGCAGAGATAGCTGTCTAGGGTCTCTTTTACAAGGGTACTAATCTTATTCATGAGGTTTCCACCCTCATGACCTAATTCTCTCCTCCAGGCCCCACTTTTAATACCATCACATTGAAGGTTAGCAATTTCTACATGAATTCTGGGAGACACACTCAGTTCATAGCACCAAATAAGTAATATCTAAAATATATGTGAATAGTTCTATTAGTCAAATATTTTAATAGTTGTGATTATTAAAAGGAGAATAATTACATAAAATATTACTGAATTAGTAACAATATTCTGTCACTATGTATTTTCTCAATCAGTGGATACCAAAAGTACAACTAATATTGCTTGGTCTCTGTGAAACTTTGAATAATAAAATAAGACCTTTTGAACTTATAGAAATGTTCTATATCATGATTTAGGAGTTGGATACATGGGTATACATATTTGTCGAAACGCAATTAATTATATGCTTAGGATTTGTACATTTCCCTATTAAGAATTTTACTTCAATTAAAAAGAAAAACGAGACCTTGAGTACTTGGAAAGTTGATAATCCAGATGTACAGACCTAGTTAGCTTTCCCTTGTAGGAGGTATTTGGGGTGATAGTGAGGTACCTTTTACTGCGTTGCCCTTTGTGAGCTGAACTACTAAAATTCATCCTTGGGAGGTAAAATTCCCCACTTGTGAGTGTAAAACAAGAAATTTCCTGTGTCTAGAAAGTGTGCAAATTAAGGGGATTAGGATATAGATTTGTGAAGGCAGAGAGAAAATGTGATTGCAATTTAGGAAATAGAATTTACCTGAATGTTTGAAGAAAGAAAAGCATCAATACAAGTGATTAGATTCTGTTAACAGAAGAAGGGTAGTCAATCTGAAGCATAGAAAGGAAGTCAGAGGGTTATCAAATACTGCCCCGAGAAGAAACGCCCTGAATCTCACAGATTCAAATCCAGATGTTTGCTTGGGCAGCAATGTGGATCGTAAGATCTCACCTAGGCCCAGATAAAATAGGTCCAAATTAGCCACCTTTCTTTGTTCTGATGCTCAATTTTGAGAGAACCTTTTTGTTTGCTGATTTGGCTTTTCAAATAACCTAATTCTGGGAAGTGAGTGCATAGAAGATGTCAATATTTTAGACACTGGCAAAGATCTATTAAATTGGCGTTCTATACGTTACACACCAGTCTCTTTTAAGTTTGGTTAACACAAGTCAATTCTTTTGTGACTGATCATTTCTAAAGACCTCAATTTTCAGTTTATGGATTTGCAAGACTGTGATGGTTCCTTGCATTAGTCAAGAATTATTGGTTTTCAAGTGACAGAAACAACTCAAGCTCACTTAATCAGAAGCTGGGATTTACAGGCTCATTTAACTTAGAAGTTCAAGGACACACCTTAAGAGCAGGTTCCAGGGTCTTGAATAATTTGGTTGGGAATATTGCATTTTCTACTGCTTGGCTTAACCCTCCCTTAGCTCCATTTTTATTCGGCTTTCTTTTTGTCTTGACCAAATGATGGCCAACAGATTCAAATTAGTCCTAAATTTCAAGGTATTTCCATGATCAAATAATCTCTCTTTACAGCAGTTCCCCCAAAGTCATGGCAATAGCTAATTGGCTTGACTTGTGTCATTGACTAAACTTAAACTAATCACCGGGGCCAGGGAAGTAGAATGTATGGACTGGCCTGAGATTTGAATCCTCGACCTCCAGGAGCAGGTGCAGCAGCCAGCTCCTGACTCATGAGGATAAAGAATGGGGGATGGAGAGTTCTCGAAAAGAAAGTAGAACTGCTCCTGTCAGGTGAAGGAAGAGTGAAAGCTAGGCAGGTTAAACACAAAACATATCCACCACACCCCTCAAAGTCACACTGGTGTGTGAGGCTTTGCCTGGCCTTTCAGCCAACAATCCCTGACTCATCTTGTTCCCTCTCTCCTGTATCACCTGCCCTTTCTCCAACCAACATAGGAGACTAAGCAAGTATCCATCATCACGGTTTTTAAAGATCTTTTTACAAATTATTCTATTAAATGTCTTATTAAAAACTGATCTATTTTAAATTTAATTTAGAAAGTAAATCAAACATAATGTGGAGCTTGGGTATTAAGGGCAAGACCCAATAGTCATCCTTACATAAACATGGGTCTGCTGAGAGCAAAAAGATATCCTCAAACTGAAATAGTATGTTTTGAGACACGATGTTCTGCTTTAGATTTTCTAGTCTACTCCTCTAGTTCACTGAGACCAACTATAGCTGAGAGGTGGGGTTTTTTGGTCATAAGAAAAAAGCAAACAAATAAAGATTGCTTTGTAACATGGATCACCCATTCATTTTTTTTTCATTTTGCAACTGTTTATTAAACACGTACTGTGTACCCAGAAGTGGTCCTAAAAGAGCATAGTATTAAAATTCTATTCATGCGATGGTTAACCAGAGATAATTAGAGATAGAAATAATTTCAGAAGTCATTTTGTCAATGTTCAACATGATCTATTCACAGATAAAACAGTCAGGAATGGAGCAGGCTGGAATAACTCAACCAATATTAGCTAAACACCTGCTATGTGAGTTATAAGGAAGGGCACAGAAATATGCTATGATTGTGGAAATACAGGTTGTTTGGCATATAGCGTAGGCACCTGTATTGGCTCCTATTGCTGCTATAACAAATTACCATAGAATTTGCTACTAAAAACACCACAAACTTATTTTCTTATAGTTTTGGAGTTTAGAAGTCTGATAGGTATCAGTAGGGCTACATTCATTTCCTCAAGCTCTAGGAGAGAAAACTGTTTTGTTTTTTCCTATTCCAGCTTTTAGAAACTGAACACATTCTTTGGCTGATGAAAGGCCAATGTCAAGGCCAGCAATGGCTATTGAGTTTTTGTCACATCACATTATTCTAGATCTCTCTCTTCTTCCTTTCCACTTCTAAGGACCGGACCCTTGTGAATACACCAGGCCCAGTAATCTATGAAACAGGCCAGTCATTCCTATTAGCTAGGGTGGAAACAAAATCCCAGGTATGTGGTGAAAATCTAGTTCTTAGGAGAGTTTGAACAGCCATGTAAATGAGCCTCCATCTTGGAAAACTGCCGCAGCATACAGATTATTAGCACAAAGACTATAGCACCAAGGGGCATAATTGGGGCCCAGGTCCTGGAATAGTGTCACAATGTAGACATGAACAAGGTGGAAACCAAGCAACTCAATTGTCAGAGGCCCAGCTAAGAGGACTAAGGGAAGGGGTATGGGAGCTGGCATCAGGCAAGTCATCCCAGCCATGTTCACTGATGACAGTAAATTGCTGGCTTAGCAATACTGTGCGTGTGCATGTGTGTGTGTGTGTGTGTGTGTGTGTGTGTGTAAAAGTTTGTGGTTCTATACTTCTAGTGTGCATTAGCTATTTTTAGAGTGCATCCTTCATAAGCCTCCATTGGATTCCTAAAGTATTTCTATAACCACCTTATTAAGATGACTCTCTTGAAAATCAGGCATATTTCTTGGAAGCAAGCAAATAATCAATAATAATAATAAGAAGAATACATTTAAACATTCTCAATGATCATAATAAAAATAAGCCTTTTCTAAAAAAGGGGAGACTAGATTTTTCAACCAAGTACCTATTTAGACATCATCTTTAAAATATGTAAGGTCTTTTTAACCTTTCATCATATGAGAAAATAAATGCATCACCATGTAGAGTGACTAACCTAGGAATAAGGAAAAGATTGTGAGTAAATCAGTCAGATAACAATGAAGATTTCCCCCTCCCCCATTTTCCTTTTTCTTTCTTTCTATTTTTCAAATCCAGAACTCGAAACAAAAAACATGCCTGGACTTAGAAAAGCAGCACTGGATCTTAGTTCTTCAGGCTGTTTCTTCTCCCTTTCTTTAAAGGAGGAGGTGGGACTGAGCTAATACCATTGGTGGGGAGAAAGGATGGCTTCATTTCCATTCAAGTCTGTATCTGTTTCAAACACCCAGCACAATCAAATGTGTTTCTTGGTATCTTACTTAAGGGCTCTAAGCCTTAAATAAGTTTCCCATGAACTAGTTATTAAAGGAAAGGAAAAATCCACATTCTGGTCTGTGATCTATTTTGGCACATATTTTAACTTTTCCGGGCCTGTTATTTCCTCTGCAAACCAAACAGTTTTGACAAGATTCACATTTTCAAAAATCTTGATACTTTGGCAACATGGTAAAGTTTTTATATTCATAGGCTAAATATAGAGACATGCCCACATATGGTAAATTACACTGATGCAAGAATTACACCAGTTTGGATCCTATGATCCATGAATTAAAAATGTTTTTTCTGCAGAAATGATTGGGAGACTCCAAAAATAAGAACAATGTTAATGAAGTACTAAAAATAAGATTGCGGTGGATGGTACTGTATTTTTTCCCTTCTTTTTCATGTCATTCCTTTTCTGAGGCATGTCAAATTAGGCACTGATTTTCCATGTTCATGTGGCAATGTGCTGTAGTCTGGCTCAGACACGTGGGCCAATAGTAATAATTACCGTAGACATTTCTTACCATGTGGCAGGCACTCTACCAAGCAATCAATGATCTCCCTTAATCCTTAACACACCCTCCCCACAACACACATTTTGCAGATGAGGAAATTGAGGCCCAGCACCAGGCTAATGAGTGGCAGCCTTGAGAAAGGAACCTGGTTTGTTTGGCTCCTGGTCTATATCCTTCCAATGTGCCATACAGCTTTAACCCTACAAATCCCTCCTGTACTGAAGGGAAAGTCAGAGTGTAATTTAGAAACTGAAGAAAATGACGCTAAAAACAGAATGAAAGTCTTGCACCTATATATAACATTAAAAATTTATAATTTCACAGAAGCGCCCAAAGCATAAGTTTGGTTTTTTTGTTTGTTTGTTTTGCAAAAACAATTCATAGATCCTTAGCAAGCAGGCAAGGAAGCCCTTAGCACCACAAAACAGTTTGTCCTGTGATGATGATCACAACGCAAACCCACGTGACATTTGGAGCAGGTGAAGAAAGAGGAGATGAGCACTGGATTTAGCTGTTGACCCAGGAATGAAAGAGGGTTCGGCTAAGCAATTGACCCTCTCCAACTCAATCAGTCTCCCTTTGGACAGAAGAATTCTCTTGTGAGGGACTGGCTAGACCTACCCATAGAAGGGGGCTGGAGCCATGGCTGAAAAGGAGATTGAATGTCTGTCTGAAATTCCACTAGGGGCTGTACCTGAGGGAGCAACCAAACCTAGCAGAGAATAAATGCTTGCCATTCCCTGAAGAAGAAATCCACTCTTTCTGGGGCCTGTGCCCTGAAGGTTTTTGATGATGGCTAAGGACTTTATTTGAAAGATTAAGTCCTAAGAATTACTTCTTGATCCTACCTTCCTCTTCCGAAGTCCCAGCTCCATCATGCAGCAAGCCCAACAGAGGTTCAGATGTTTTGAGCTATTTTTGGCCTATGGACATGTAGACATTATCAAGAAAAAAATATATGAGGGCTGTCCAGAATAAATCCAGCCATTGTCAATATAATGAGAATGGTTACATGGCTGGATACTTTCCAGACAGCCCTCATATATATGTATGTATGTATGTATGTATCAATACATATACAAGGTCTGACAATTAAGTTTGTGAACTTGCCACCATGCGCTTACATTGACAGCACTGTACAAACAACTGGGTAAGGTTTCATGACTTTGTTATATCTGTGTCTCACAGTTGTGTTCATGTTGATGTGTGGCGATGTCTTGTTGAGTGGCATTCATTATTATTGTTGCATGTTTTTGTGTGCTGTTGCAAGAATGTCAAGAGCTTGAATTAGAGCAATAAACAAACATTAAATTTCTTGTTAAGCTTGGCAAGAGTGAAAGTGAAATCAGGAACATGTTAGTCTAGGTTTATGGGGATAATGCCATGAAGAAAATGGCAGTGTACAAATGGATTAAACATTTTTCTTGGGGGAGAGAAAGCATCACTGATGAAGAGAGGTCAGGGTGTCCAGTATCAAGCAGAACTGAGGAAAACATTGCAAAAGTTTGTCGAAGTGTGCATCAAAATTGTCAGCTGACTGTGAGAATCATAGGAGACCAAGTGAGCATCGATAGGGAAGCAGAAAAATCTTAACTGAAAATCTTGGCATGAGAAAGGTGTGTGCAAAAATGATCCCAAAGGAGCTTACCAATGACCAAAAGCAAAGGAGAGTCAAAGTTTGCCAAGACCTTTTGGAGAGGCAAGATGATGTTTTGGGTGTGTTATCACTGGTAATGAAACATGGGTGTACCAATACAACCCTAAAACAAAGCGTCAAAGTGTACAATGGAAGTCAGCCAATTCTCCACGACCAAAAAAATTCTTGCAAAAAGGAACCATCATACACTGCTGGTGGGAATGGAAACTGGTACAACCACTGTGGAGAACAGTATGGAGGTTCCTTACAAAACTAAGAATAGAATTGCCATATGACCCAACAATCCCTCTTCTGGGTACCTACCCAAATAACTTGAAAACCTCAGTCCACAAAGATATGTGCTCCCCACTTTCCATTGCAGCACTATTTACGGTGGCCAAGTCATGGAAATAACCAAAATGTCCTCTGATAGGTGATTGGATAAAGAAGTTGTGGTCCATTTACACAATGGAATACTACTCAGCTGTAAGAAAAGATGAAACAGGGCCATTTATGACAACATGGATGGATCTTGAGATCATCATGCTAAGTGAAATAAGCCAGACAGAAAAAGCCAAGAACTACATGATTCCACTGATATGTGGAACATAAAATTGAAAGCAACAAGAAACAAAACTCATTAACATAGTCAATAATTTAGTAATTACCTGATGGTAAGCGGGGTAGTGGGGAGAAGAAGGGACAGGGACACAAATACATGGTGATGGAAAGAGAACTGACTCTGGGTGATGAACACATAATACAACACAGATGATGTATTGCAGAATTGTACACCTGGGGCCTGTGTAAATTATGCTGATCAATGTCACCCCAATAAATTTAACAATAAAAAATCGTAAAAAAACAAAACAAAAATGTTCTCAGTCCAAATCAAAAGTCAAAATGATGTTGCTAACCTTTTTTGATATCAGAGAAATTGTTTATTACAAATTTGTATGAATTGGACAAACAGTCAACCAAGTTTACTATGTGGAAGTGCTGAAAAGGCTGCGTGAAAAAGTTAGACAAAAACGACCTGAACTTTTCACCAACAACTCATGGCTCTTGCATCACGACAATGTGCCAGCTCACACAGCTCTGTCTGTGAGGGAGTTTTTAGCCAGTAAACAAATAACTGTATTGCAACACTCTCCCTACTCACCTGATCTGACCCTCAATGACTTTTTTCTTTACTCAAAGATGAAGGAAATATTGAAAGGAAGACATTTTGATGACATTCAGAACATCAAGGGTAATATGATGACAGCTCTGATGGCCGTTCCACAACAAGAGTTCCAAAATTGCTTTGAAGGGTGGACTTGGCACTGACATCAGTGCATAGTTTCCCAAGGGGAGTACTTCCAAGGTGACCATAGTAATATTCAGCAATGAGGTATGTAGCACTTTTTCGAGGATGAGTTTGTGAACTTAGTTGTCAGACTAGTGTGCGCGCGCATTTGTGTATGTGTGTGTATGAAATTTCTCTCATTCTCTTTTTTCTCTCTCTCTACACATACTTGCACACACATACATACAGGTACATACACACCCCCACTCACATTATTTTTTCCTAACACTCACACATTCCAAAAGCAAGAAGGGAAGGAGAGGCCTAGAGGTAACATGGAGTCAAGGTTTTCAGGCTTATCCTCCCACTAATTATGTGTGGCCTTGGGTGAGTGTCTCTGAAAAGTGATCTCCTCTTTGTGTAATATGTTGTATGATCAGAAAGACTGGGTGTTGAAAAACTGTGAACTCTTGACAACACTATTCTGTTGAGGAGCCACCTTGAACACAAAGTACCTGGGAAGTGGAGGGACTGGAACCTTGATGTGGGATAGGTTTGCTCTTTCTTGGGTGTCATGATGGGTCCGTTATTTCTGCTTGTGAAATAATCCAAGTCCAAAAGACATTTTTAAACCGGGAAAGTGCAATTCAGTAGGTGACTTCACTACCCAGAGACGATTGCTGTTAACAGTTTTGTTTTTCCCTAATACAGGGTCCGGCAAAAATAACACCCCTTTTTAATGAACTGGTAATGTATACTAAATCTTTTATTAGAAAATCATAAGCATGTAAAGATTCTGTAATAAAATCATAACTCAAGTCTGGGCATTACTTCTACTGAAGTCTGTATTTTTTCAATGTACGTGTATGTATGAGAGAGAGAGAGAGAGAGAGAGAGTGTGTGTGTGTGTGTGTGACTAACTGTCCTCTCTACATAGTTGGAGCCTGTCTGCAGCCTGTGGCTCCCCCCACACTCACCTTGTAGTATTCCACACACAGTGAGCAATTGCCATTTTACTGATAATTTCAAGCTGATGAGAGAAAAAGGTAAAAACAGCCTCAGAGAGCACAGAGCATTTTACTTTAAATCCTTCTGTTCTTTATTTAGCTCCTAGTCAAATCCTCTCACTACTGGATATATTTCCCCCATCTAGGCAGTTCTGCTTCTCTTCTCAGCTGACAAGTACTCCAATTCAGAAAACGAAAAAACAAAAAACAACAACAACAACAACAAAAACAAACAAAAAAGCTGCTATTTTGCTGAGTCTCTACCATACATAAATGTATAGACATATGTTATTTTGTAAAAACTGTACTCATACTGTATGTTTTTATTTCCTTTTTTTCACAGATACATTCTGTTCATTTCCCTAAGTTGTAAAATATGCTTCAAGAAAACATGATTTTCAATGACGTCCCAATAAGAATGTGAACTTTTGACATAAGCAAAGCAGTGTGGATGTCACGGAGACTCTGGGAGATGTAAGATGATCCCCATTGTAGGAGACCACACGGACTTTTATCACCCAAGATGCTGCATGGGGAAACTGAGCTTTCCCTGGGAGAGCAAGGAGATATTCATTATCCCATTTAGTGTTGTAAAAGCCTTATGAATTATTATTATCTCATTGTACATACAAGGGAACTAAGGCCCATGGAAATCAAGATAGATAATATGGACCAGATTTATCTGAGTCTAAAGCCCACTTTTTTCTGTTTCACTACACTGCATGTCTGAAAGGTAAAGGGAGTCCTAAAATCAAGTCAGATAAAATTCCTCATAGAATGACATAAAGATAATTTTTTCAAAATGTTATGAGTGAGAAAAGGACATTCAGAATCAGAGGGGCAAATGCAATGTCAGTATGCTTCATAATTTAGTTTCCTGAAGCTTAGGTTCAGAGTCTTGTGACCAGGCAGGGAAGGGCCTCTAGGCCCTCTCTTCTTGGGTGGTCAGGGAGCAAGGGCACTGGATGAGGGGAGAGTAGCTATTGAGATGATGTGTAACTCAGGTTGGGAGACATGGAGCCAGCTCAGCTCTCTATGAGCCACCAAGTATTGGAAGAGACTGAAAAGCTTTATAAACCTTGTATCATTTCTAAAATGCAGATTTGCTGGTCTAGATAATATCCCAGCAATGTAGGGTTGAGGGTATGAAGGGAGGTCTTTTAATGCATGTCAGCCAATGTCTTTGGCAATATTTAATAATTTTGGCAATAAAGTCCTACTCTATAATATCATTATTTCTCTAGACATTAAAAAAAGTTTTATTTGCTCCATTTGGATTTTCCCCCTTTGTTGACTTACCATTGCTAGCAGGGCTTGACACTCTGACACAAGGAAGGAGGAAGACAAGCAGTGAAGTGAGTGAGTTACAAAGAAGTTAAGCAACCCAAGCCATCTGCCAGGAGCTACCAGGCTAATCAGATCCCCATCTGCACTCCAGGGTTTCTGCCATCCAATGATGGTAGCAAATGGGACACGCAGTTACAATGCCACTATACTTATATTCTGCTTTCAGCTGATGGAGAAACAATAGGGAGGCACGATGCCCAGAAGTTTTCAAGTGTGTCACGCAGGGCGTACCCTTTATCCATAGCCCAAAATGTTCTCTATCAACATTCAGAAATGAGGTCCAAACTCCCTCCAAACCTACCATAGCTCTTTAAGTCCTCTATAAATTCCTTCTTCTTTAACAAGCCTGTGTATCTAGTATAGGCTGGGGGAGGCACTCTTCTGACTGATAAACTCATTTCTGTTTAATCTGACTACCTTAATGTATGAGGGCTGTTTGGAAAGTATCCAGCAATGTATGTAAAGAAAAGAGGCATTTATGGCTGGATTTTTTCTGGACAGCTACCATATTTCATTCTACCAAAAAAATACATCATAAAGTACTTATAAGTACAAACAACCACATGAATTATGTCTTTTATAGGACATAAAAGAATGTATATTTCTCATTCACATTGCTTATCTCTCTCTAGCAGGATACAAAAAATACCTCTGCTACAATCTGCATTCATCTTTACCAGACTAAGGGGAAAGGTCATTACGTGTCAGATAGATCAAGGCAGCATAAGGGAGGTGCAGTGCCAGGTGTGCTATCAGGATAAAATCAGTGGCATCGGGACAATTCTTGAAGCGGACTTCCAGTAGTGAGGTGGGTGGGACGGACAACTGTTCCAGGAACTTCCTACCTATTTGTGAATGTCCTTAGCACCCAATAGCTGTCTTGTCCCACCAACGTGATTCTAATCTCTCCTTTCCTTTTCCCTTAGGGACTCCTGCTGGCTGTAATGATAGCCTTAGCAGCTAGCAAGGTCAAGAGATATACACAGTTATACAGTTTCTCTTCACCCCTTTCTGAGTCCTTACATAACCTCTTAGTCTCTTGTGTTGAGTAGAACATCTGTCAAAAGCAGGAGGCATCAGAGAAAAGGAGACAAAGAAGGGTTACAAGGCAGACTTCCTGGTTCCTTCAAGGCTTGTCATTGATTTCTGTCATCTAGTAATAATGTGAACACCCCCTTTCCCAGCCTGCTCTCCTGCAGAGGCACTGCCATCTCTGTGGCCCTGACAGCAATTACAATGAGCTGCAGACATTTGGGTCAAGGGGGAAGACTGACAAGATTAGTCTCCCATCATAAAGGCAGGGTGTGAGAGAGATAGCAAAGACTTCCTTTACTACAAAGCAGCATTTTATGTCTATTAAAAGATCAGTTACTCAAATTTCACATCGAGATATATACCCAAAACAAGTGAGAACAGGGATTTATCCAGATACTTTGTATGCCAGTGTTCATTGAAACGTTATTCACAATAGCCAAAAGGTAGAAAAAAATCCAAGTGGTCATCAATGGATGAATGAACAAACAAAATGTGATATATAATACAACAGCACATTATTATTAAGTCATAAAAAGGAATGAAGTTCTCAATCTGCTACAATATGAATGAACTTTAAAAACATTATTCTATGGGAAATAAGCCAGACACAAAAGGACAAATATTGCATGGCCCCACTTACATAAAATATCTAGAATAATCAAATTGATAGATACAGAAAGTAGGTTAGAGGTTACCTGGGATCTGGAGGAGAGAATGGGGAGTTATTATTCCCCAATTGTTACAAGGTTTCTGTTTGGGGTGATGAAAAGTTTGGAAATCGATAGAAGTGATGGTTGTACAACCACTTAACTGTACAAGTAAAAATGGTTAAAACAGCAACTTTTAGGCAATATATATTGTACCACAATAAAAAAGATCAGTTACTCAGTGAATACTTGCTTTTTTCCTTGTTATTTAGTCTTTTCAGATTTTGCCAAGTTGCTGAAAAATTTTTGATATCATCAAATTATTGCGTATTTTCTCTTCTCTTTCTGCATTTCCCAACTGTATGCTCCTCTGAGCAACTATTAGTAAAAATAATTACTTAACATTTATGAAGACCTAGGTACTCTTTTGTTTTACATTAATTAATAAATTTAATTCATGTGAAAAGTACTATTATCATCTCCGTATTTTATAGAAAGAGAAGCAAATATCCTTCCCAGTGTCACCCAGCAAGTAAGGGCAGAGCCAGAATTCAGTCCAGGATAGTCAGGCTCTAAAGCTCACATTCTGAACCATTACTCTACAGCATCCTTGGAACCCTACAATAGACAAGTTAGGGAACTTGTGAAAAATCAGACTCATGGTCTACCCCATGCTCAATGAATCAAAATTTTTGGAGATGGGGCCCAGGAATTTCCCATTTTCAAGAGATTCTTCCATGTTCCAAATTGCAAAATTTACTACAAAGCTATAGTAATCAGTGCAGTGTGATACTGGCATAAGGATAGACAGATTAATCGGGTAGAAGTGAAAATACTCTTCTACACTCTGGTAGAGCATAGAGTATGGATTGACTATGGTTGAAGTTAGTTATAGATATTGTGGGAAGAAAAATTCTTAGGAAAATATAGTAAATTATCTACCTGAGAGATGTCGAAGACTGATTTATGACAAGGGGTGAGGAAGAAGAACCATTTGACGTAATACGACAATGTCATTTTCTAATAGAAAATATGGAAGAAAGAGCAAATGTTTTGAGAAGAGGAGAGGGACAATGAGTGATTCCAGATTTTTGAATTTAAGGAGCCACCCAGAGTGGCTTGGCAATACCAGTCAAGAGGTAGAGGCTAGAGATAGACATTTGAGATTCAGTTGTTTGCAGGTATTAATTAAAATCAAGGAGGAGGTGAGAGTTTCTACAAAGGTCAGAGACAGAGAGATGGGTTGAACACAGAGCATTAGGAATAGGCTGACCAGATGTATTGTTCTAAATGGGACAGAACAAAATATTACTGTCCCATTTCAAATGGCACATATGGTCAGCCTAGTCTCACAGGGCTAAATTCAAGGTGTCAGTAGGTTGACCATACGTACCACATGAAATAGGGCAGTAATGTTGTTTTCTGTCTCATTTAAAATGGCATGTCTGGTCAGCCTAATTAGGGAATAATATTTAGGGGGCAGGCAGAGAAAGAGGCACAATTAATGGAGGCTAAGAAATAGATGGAAATGTGGAGAAGAAGTGAAAGAAACTACAATGCAAACAATTCAAGGAGAACGTGGACCCCACAATCCAATCAATGAAGTACTTACGATACTTACAGTTGCCAGGAGCAGAAACTCACTTGAGCTAGCAACTTAAGTGGAAGAGAAGAATTTAACGATGTAATAGGATTCAGGAATGTTTCACTCAGTTTAAAGGCGGCCCGTGTGGCTGGGCCTCACAGAGGGCTGAAATCAGAACTGGACAGCTGTCAGGAACCACCCTGTCAGTTTTCTAAACAACTGCTTCATTTCTGTCTCTGTAGTCGTCTCTTGGTCCTTTCATATTTCACAATATGCGATTTACATACGGAGAAGTTCCCTGAATCCTAATTCCAAGTCATTAGAGACTATGATTGGCTTCAGTTGGGTCAGGTGCCATCCATGATCAAACCACCCATGGCCATGAGGGCATGAGGAAGACACACACACAACAAATACAGCAGCCATGATTCCCTGCTGTGAACAACACGGGCAGTGCTCAGAAAAGGACCACTCTAAATTGGGCAGATACCCTTAAAGATATCTACTACAAGATTAATCAAAAGGACTGCACAAAAATTTGGATGCCCTTTCATGAAGGCATCAATTACAAGAAAAAATGCGAAAACCCTGACTCCTTTTCCCTCTTTCTCTGTTCCTATTTCCTCTGTTAGCCCAGAGGAATAGTTGCATTAGTATCTGTGTTGATTTCTCCATAACAGAGATAAGAATAAGTTTCTTTTGAAATGACTTGACATCCTTAAGTCAAAGGATCTAAAGAAATACAGCGGATTTTTTATAATTTTCGAGGGAGAGTTAGAGCTTTCTGGTTGTTTTTGTCGTTGCCTGGGTCTCATTGATTTCCCAAATTGTACTAGCTGCTCTCTGGCTTTCATTAATCATACTGCCACCTGTGATAGACTGCTGGCTCCTCGTCTTATTTTGATGAATTCCATTCTCACATTCATCTCGCCAGCATCGTGTGCAGTGGGTGATTTGTTAGGAGCAGAGGGGGGATGGGAGACGACTGGAGATTTGGAATAGTGGAGTCATCTCCTGAAACTGACTGAGTCTATCAGTTAACGGAAATATTTTTCATTCCTTGCAGCTCTAAGAATAGCAGTACCAGCTGTACTTGCCTGAGCCATATCTAAATTAATAAAATAAAGTGGGATTATTGACATTTTCTTGCTTCAACTAGCAAATGTGCATCTTTGAATTTTTGTCAACTAAAATGCTCTTATAATGAAACATTCACAGAAATGGGCTTGACATAAAAATGATAATGCACACTTTACTCACACTAATTATGCATGTGTATTCCTCTTAATTATCTTGTCCTTTTATCTATTTTGCATTTGAGAAAGCAGTATTAAACTGAGGCAGCTAAAGAAAAGCGATGTAGCTTAGTAGTCAGGAAAGGGGTTTTTCGTCAGACTTCTGTTTATTCTCAGCTCTATCACCTAGTCCTGGGTGACCTGAAGGATATTATTTAACCTTTCTGAGCCTCCATTTTCATACCTACACAACTATGCTGTCTTGAGGTTTAAATGATATATGCAAAGATTGTACCCTAGTATTTGACACATAGCAAAGGCTCATTAATATTAGTTCAAAAAAGTCATTTTGGTGGAAAGAGAGTGACTCCTCAGACACACTATTCAGAATCAGTTTCAGACACCGAGACAGAGGTTGAGCTTAATGTGTGGATAAAGTCAAAAGAGATTCAGAAACCTGGTTTAAGAGGTGAAAATAGTGGACTTCTTGCTGATAAGAATGGAGTTGTGCTCTCTTTTATATCAACAGCACCCCCACATCACATAGGAGAGTGTGACAGATTAACAGTTTGAGAACAAGTGTTTTCTTTACACTTGGAATTGAGCACATGTGGCAGTCTCTGGGCTGGCCCAAAGCCATCCTTTTACATGAAGGCCTAGGGAAGCCCCTGGGCGAGAGCTCTTCCAGGGATGAGGGACTGGAGGCCACAGGCCAGGCTCAGTAAGGAGGGTAACTCAAATGTCCTGCGGTCCAGACTAAGGGTCTCATACCTGAACAAAAATAAAGTAAGTACCTTTGTAGGGCATTCTGAGCACAAAGCCACAAGGCTTTGTAATCAGCATAATATTACAAATCAGGGTGAACTAAACTTTTCTCACTTAAGATAACTCCTAAAACCTAAAATGTTAGGACAAGGATACATACAGCGGCCTGAACAGCACACCTGATTACCAAGAAGAATGAAACAGCTCAAGAAGTAACAGCTAAGGGCCCTTGGTGGCTGGAAGGACTAGCTCACAAACACAAGCATGACCTGGTGTGTGTTGTGGGGAGCGGGTATGTGTGCAGTAAAGAAAAGGCTATTTGTGCTTCTGCTGTGATGCTAATTTTGCGACATAGCCTAGGAAATAATCAGTGCCTAATAAATATTTGTGGAATAAATTCCTACTAATTAAGCAATTTATATGCATCATACTTGTGTAGTGTCCTTTTTTATTTATTTGGCTTCTAGGGATTAACACTGAAGTTAGAATATTCAAAGGAGTTCATGTGGCAGGAACACAGGCTTTGGTGTTTGAGAGGGACTTGGGTAAGCAACTTCATGTCCCCATGCTTTTTAAGTTTCATCTATAAAATAGGATTATTGGGAGATCTAATTGGACAATGTGTGAATGTGTGCCTCACCCTAATAATGGAGTGCTTTGCATAGCAATAATCAGCCATAAACTGCTTAGAGGAACTCATGCATACAATACCCTTATTCTCATAGTTGAAGTTAGAAACATATAAAGGAGCATTCAAAATTAATGTAAAATTACTGAGGAAAGACATCTGCTTTAAGAGGAGCAATTTGATTCATCTCTGTTATAAATTATGGTTTAATTGTAAAGAATGTCTCATATTAGTTTCATACGTTCCAAAGTTTTTAGCATAGCTCTAGGTCTATTTAGGTAGGTGCTCAGTAAATACGTATTAGTGTATCGACTGAGGTATCCCTCATAATTTGGAGATGTGGGTCAAGACACAATTTTGCCACTCATGAGCCTTGTGACCTTGGATAAGTCTTCAGGCCTCAGCACATTCTTCCTTAAATTAAGGAGTTTCCCCCAAATTCTTTCCACCTCAAATATTCTATATTTTTATATTGTCTCCAAGAGCCTTATATTGTCTTCACGAGGGACAAGAGAAGCATAGCAATAGCATACAGGAGGGCTCGGATATGAAAAGTTCACATATGATGGATCCTAACACTATGTGAGAATCAGAGAAATAATAACATGAACAACAATTTGAGTGCCTATCAAGTTTCGGGCACCATGTTAAGTACTTTACATACATTATTTCATTTAATCCTTACAATAACCCTGGGAATTAATTACTAATATTACCAATTATAGCTAAGGAAAGTGAGGTTTAGACAGTTACATTTTTTCATTATTAAGTAAGCTAGCATTTTAATAACCACTTGCCTCATATAATAACCTGAGGAACTGGTCTACCATTGTTAGTAACAAAAAAAACCCCAAAACAAACAAACAAAAAGGAACTCAATATTGGGTAATATCTGGAGCCTTGTTTTGTTTATCATGGTTTTTAACCTTTATTGAATTTTATAAGTGCCTTTGGGAATTTGATGAATGTTGTACGGATGGCAGTAGAAGTCGTAGACCCTTTCAAGTACATTTATGGTTTAGAACATCTCTCAGATATGTTCTGCCCACAATCTTCAATGGCAGTCCAAGAGAATCTAAGAACATCTCACGTAACTGTCTAGAGGGTGCTTCAAAGGTCTAGCAATGTGATAAATATCCTTCCATGACTACCCTTTCAGGATATCATGTTACCTCATTTTTTAAGTCTTCGTCCATTCACTTACTTCTTTTACTGAGGCTAGAATGCTCGCCTTGGAGCAATAAAAGGTGACTCATTTGTCCTGGATTTCTGCACTGTCTTTGATCTACTTCTCCCTGGGTTTCCATTCTGGATCTTCATCACATCCCCTGGACTTGGAAGGTAGAGGTAATCACTGAATACTGACGGAGTATTTGTGGTAAGCTTGGTGAGAGCACTTCAGCCTGCTTGTAATGTCAACTACAATCCATCCAGGCTGAATTAGATTATTACAGGCTGCCAACCTGCCATTTAAAGATCCTTCAAATGAAAATGGCCAAGAGCTAGATGATACAGGACCTTGTTTACAACATTGGAGGGTTTGAAGCAGGGTAAATATGACATGATCAGATTTGATTTTTCAAAATGGCACTATGACTATAGGAGGAAAAGGCTTGGAGAAGACTAACAACTGGCATAATAAAACTAAGTAGGAGACTTAGGTTATTTCAAGTTTCCCTCTGACCTGCTTGAAGGAAAGACCTTGCCAATCTTTCTTAGGGTGGTGTCCACCTCACCTAGCCCAGATCCTGATAGGTGGACATTAGTCGGTGAAGAATGCTGAATTAATCAAGAAATGAATAAAGGACCAAAAGTTCCTTGAAGGTAAGAAGAGCTCTTTGTCACTGATTAATTTGTGAATGTTACGGTTTACAAAGAGTGCTCTTGGTGCAGAAAGCACAAAGTGGCACACAGCATCTTTTTCGGTAAATTATAAGCTACTGAAAGGTAGCAGCTATAACTATGTTTCTTTGCATCTCTGCTTGCCCTTCATCCCAGTACCTAGAACACTTACATGTACATAATAGGCCATTAACAAATTTTAACTGAATTAAAAAATTCTACTTGTAGACTGAAGGATTTTTTAAAGCAAACTGTTGAAACATCATTTTCAACATCTTTTTTGCATTTACCAGCCTCTTAGTGGGACTGATTCTGAGAGTCAGACTCATGAACAACTAAAGAAGTAGTAACAAAAAAGTCCAAATTGGAGGAGGCTTTAGAGATAATCTGATTCAACTCCCTATACTGTGTGGAGCAGTACAACTGCTGTGGGTATTAATTTTTGGTCACATGCTTGACCCTGGTCTGACTTCTCTGGGTTCTGTCCTCATTTCTTTCCAGCCCTGGGTAGTACACATTTGCATGACTCTGCTGAAGTCATATGAAGTGTAAGAATAGAATGAACTCCTGGTGTGATCCAGCAAGTGTCATTCATCCTGGCTCAGATCAACTTCTTTATCATTACTTATAGGAAGGCGTTCTGTGCCAGGAAGTGCTGGGTGTTCCAGAAGAAAGAAGGCACAACCACTAAGATATCTGGGGGGATCTTAGTTGGAATTTTGCAGCATGCCACTTGCCCCTCTCAAGCACCTTAAGAAGCAAAGCAAAGGTAGCCAGGGTGGGTGTTGGGGTGATTATCACATTATTTAATAATTTTATCACCAGTGTAGCATTACTGTGTTTCACCACTGGGATTTTTATACCTCTTATCTATTTACAAAATGCTTTCATAGATCTTACCTCACTTTGTTAGTACTTGTTTTTCTATTTAAGTTCTTCAACTTAAGTGTTCATAGGTGTCCTCATGAACACCTACTATGTGACAAGCACTGCATTTTGCGTGGTGGGCCATACAAAGTAGAGGATTTGCCCATGTAACAGTCAGTAGGTTGTAGTTACCAGCAACAGAAAGAATGGCTAACTTATTGCAAGTCTATCAGGTTGTTCAAAGAAAGGCTAGTAAAGCAGGCTTGGATCAGAACAGAATCTGGTTGATCTAGGAGCCAAGGTAGCAGAAAATAGACAACTTCTCCAGGTCACTGCCACTAGAATACCTCAACTATTTTCCCTGTGTGTGTGAGATGGTTCATGTTTCAAAGTCCTGGGAGACAAATTCAATTAGCCCTGAGTCGCTTATTCACCCTTAGGAAAAGGAGCTCCCATGGACTGTCCCATCAAGGCTGCACACAATAGAAAAGAGAGAATTTCACAAATACAAACCAGCTACTGCCACCAAAGTAGCAAAATGGATACTGAATCACCAAAAAACCAGCATATGACTACCACAGCTGATTTCCCTGAAGATTTTACAATCGGGCTTGGAAGATATCACATACGTCCATGAACAGTTAAATAAATAGAGTTGAATAGCAAAGAAAACAGAAGCACAAATGGCTCAACGTAATGAGCTGGTTAAGTCTCATATGAATAGTATTGAGGATAAAAGTTGTGAATTTAGAGAAAAAGAAATGAGTAGTCAGACAGGAATGTCAGGCAACTCTCACAGAAAAGGAGCAGTTTAACTTGAGCATGGAAGGGTGGGTAAAATTTGATTAGGTGGGATATTGTTCATCATGCATTCACTTCTGAGTAGACTTAAAAGGTTCAAGATGTGCCTGGATTAGAATAATTCACATAATTAAGTGCAAAAACATTATTGAACAGCAAAAGACTAGATATATAACATACTTAGACTCTTTCACATGGTAAGTATTATACTTAATAAGTCTTAATTATTATTATTAACATTATCATCATTATTATGAATCTAAAACTATTCCTCCATTATACATCACATTAATTTTTATAAGTGTGGGCCATATATTTGCCCTATATGTTACAGAGTCTAATATGAACATCTACCAAAGACTTAGTCCCTGAACTAATTGAAAACTGATGTCTGGGACTCTGAAAGGTCAAATACATGGTGGTAGAAGAACTGACTCTAGGTGTCTCAACGCAACACACAGACGACGTACCATAGAATTGTACACCTGGGACCCACGTAATCTTTACTAACCAATGTCACCCCAATAAATTTAACGATAAAACATAAGTAAATAGAAGGTCAGCCAAGGTAGCCACAGCTAGATCTTTCCCTAAATAAGCCAGGGTATTTTTAGATGCACCCAGGTTGATATAGTCATACCTTCTCTAGCATGCTGCTCTAGTGTTTTCAGTCTCCCTGACAAAACATTCTTACTGGTGTCAAAGCGGGGTATTTTGCTGTAATGTTTGCATGTGCACACTCTAGTAGCAATGGAAAATAACCTGTCAGCCTCCTCCCCATTTCTTACACTCGAATGCTACTGTCACGTTGTGGCTTCCTTTCTTCCAAGCTGAAAGCATCCTGGCTGCCTTTAGCTCTCCTCATAGCTTCCCAGGTTTTTGAAATGCCTTTGTGGTTGCTTTTTCTCAGGATCATCCTCATATCTCCTTTTATAGTTTCTAGAGCAAAACTTTATAGATTAGGTGATCACAGGGAGTTTTAACGAATAGGACCAAGAGAACTCTGAACAAATAATGAACAATTGAAGAGTGATTATGTGCCGGGTATTGTGCTGAGCAATTTGCATACACTCTTTAATAGCCAAAATACTCCTATGAATTATTATCTTTATTTCACATTTATCCAAGGTTTCGGAGCTAGTAAATGGCATAGACAGGACAATAACCAGGTCTGGTCAATACAAAAGCCTGTGCTCTTAGCCCCCACACTGTATTTCATGGGCATAAGTTTGGGACCATGGTAACAAACAGATGATTAGATGAGCAAGGCCCCTAAGTGCTCTACTGTAGAGCAGTGCTTCCCCAGTGTCCCCACTCTGCTATTCAGAAGACATGGGGAGATCACACCGTAGTCTATTGGAAATGAAAGAGGTTCTTTGGAAACTCATCTTCATCTTAAAAATTCATGTATGTTTGCATTTCATTAAAAATATATTCATGTTTATTCAAATTTAAAAGAAGTTAAAATTACAAACACCAGGGTAAAGCTGAATGTCCAAAAAGTAACAGTATATTTCTTCTGTTACTTCAAGTTCTCCATGGCTATGGGAAGCCCAAACTGAGAATTAAAGCTATAGCAATTGCTACCATAACTGTAGCACAGGAAATATTTCAAAGGAGATGTGATACTGCTCCCTAGAACTCTCTTCCCCAAATTATCTTAGTAAAGCACCCTAAGATATCAAGCATCACTCATCATTATATCCTGATGTCTATTACTATAACTCAATGTTTATGGTATAGGACTATTTAGAAAAATCCAGGCAAACCTTTTTTGACCTCTACCTAAAATTATTATTTTCATTTTAAAATCATTGGTCTGTTGCCTATCATTCTGCTATTAGTCAAGTAGACTAGAGGAAGCTGCTGTTTGTTAAGATCATTCTGAGTTTGTAACAATAGACTACGCCACCTGCATTTAAGAGAAGGCCTTTCTTCCCATTCTTTCGTAAGAGTGGGGTGGGGAGGGTGCAGTGCCTCGAGCATATCCAAAAGTGTAATCAAACAGTTATCATGTGAAGTTAAAAGATGGGGAAAATGTTTCCTGCTTCATCACCCTAACTTTCATGGCAGCACTAGTGGCTATCAACAGCTCTATATGAGTGTCAGTTATTAGAGCGGGGAGGGATGTCTGCACTGAACTCCTTAGGTTTGGCCCAAAGCAAGGGTGATCCTATAATTCATCATTCAACTGGGTCACTCTAGAGAAAGAAAGGGGACACTATTAATAATTAAGCCTAGACAACAGTCATAAACTGGGACTGTTCTGGACAAATTGGGACACACAGTCACCTTACCTTTAACCAATTCCTCACATGGAGTCAAAGGCCAAGGATGGCTGATTATACTAGAAACCTAATGCTGTCCTATCTAGCCACAGGTTGCTTTTTTGGTGATACTTATGACTAATTTTTAGATGTAGGTGAAAGCTTTAAGCACTCAAATTTAGAGAAAGCCCCTCCCCTAACCCCCGCCAATTCCTGTACCAATGTGAGGTACTTCTTCCTGTACCTTAGGTATTTGTGTATATGTCTATTTACCAATAATTTCATCTAAATAGCAGCATCATTGCTTATTCATATACAACATATGTTCCATTTTGATCATGAGACTTTTTCTCACAGCAATAAAGTAGTTGATTTCTCATGTATCTGAGTATGTATGTATTTGTTCCTAATTGTATTCTGTATAATTATTGAATTTCCATTTCATTTTTTAAGTTTTTTTCACAAAAAAACTTACATATTAGTAAATTCGATTCCTGTTTTTAAAAGAATTGGTAGCCCATGCCACCTTAATCTAGCTGTCACCTTAATTAATGATTGTTGATGTCAGTCACAGGACTGCTTAGTGTGACACATGTAAGAGGCTTCCAAGGTCATCACAACTACCCTTACAAATAAGCTCTCAAATCTCAGTGGTTTAACAAATATAAGTTGTTTCCCCCCTACCTCAGGTAAAAACCAAAATAGGTATTCCTAACCAGCAGAATGACTCCTCTGAGCAATGACTAAGAGACCTAGTTTCATTCCATCATCTAGTTCTTAGGACGGGCCTGGAGATGGTACATATCACATCTGCCCACCTTCTGTTGGCTAGAATTTAGTCCCATGTCCATACTTCAATGCAAGGAGCTTGGAAAATACAGTCTAGCTGTACTCAGGGAAGGAAAAAGACATAGGCTTGGTGAAAACCTAGGCAGTCTATGCCATACAAGTGATTTTTCTACACTGTTTGCCTGGCACATTGAGCAGGAACTGTACTAAGCACAAAAAGTTTAGAACCTAGTCTCTGTCATATCTCATTAGTGTGTAAATAGTACAGACCCTAAAGTTTTATCAAAGCCCTTGGCAATAGATCAAATAGACTCGGGTATGACCTTGAGTAATTCACTTACCCTCTATGAGCCTCAATTTCCTCATCTGTTAAGTTTAGATAAAAGTGCTCAGAATCCTTCTTGTGGCACATAGAAAGCTCTGGTAGCTAAGATGATTTCTTATGGCCTTCTAAAGGAATGTGCTATATATCAGTATTTTATTACATTATGACTTTATTTTGTTTTTGTGGAATATTTTCTACTAAGGAAGCTAAATTAATTGCTATTTAACGGATATATCTACCTTAAGGCATAATATTAACTCCCCAGTGCCCAGGGCTTTCTTCAGACCTCCAAGACTTTGTAAGCAATAACTGGTGGACCTCATGCCACCTTTATCCCTATAAAGTCCTATTGATAATCCACCTAGTTTCTCAATTGCATGGATCATTTTTTTTTTATTCTAGTCAGGTTTTCCACTTTTTCTTATGAAAAGCATTTGATTCTGAGCTATCTCAGAGTCCCTTTGTCTAATACTTTTATAGGACACAGTAAATATCAGTTCAAGAATTATTGTCCTTAGCAAATATAAATTGTTCAGAATCAAGAAGTGTCTTCAGGTTAGAGTCCCAATAAACACTTTTTTCTGGCACTGCATACATTGTCATTTTTATTTTTACATTTGTCTTTAGATAAAACAATGTCATGGACTCATGCATATAGTAGAAGACAAGAGGGAAAAAAACATATGAATACTCTATGGGCACTTACATACATTAACTTACTTTTTTCCAGTTTTATTTATATATAATTGATATGTAACATTATATTCATTTAAGGTATACAATATACTTATATATGTATTATATATAAACAGTAACTTATTCTATTCTCACACATTTAATGCTATTAGACAGGTATTGATATCCTCATTTTAATAGAACAGATAGGTGAAAATTCAGAGAGATCAGTTGACTTGTCTAGTTTTGAGGGAAACTTTAGGGCCTGCAGAAGATACATATAATTTTCTAACCCAGAGTTTCTCAAGGTATGGTTCAGAGTCTAGCTACTTTAAAATCATTAGACTCCAAGGAAGATCTATAGAATTCAAATCTCTGAGGCTGGCTCTCAGAAACATACATTTAAAATAATCATCACATATTAGTGTGAATCCATAAATATTGTTGTTTTTTTGGTGAACATGTATACACATTTCTGTTAGGTACATAGCCAGAAGTCGGATTGCTGGCTCAAGGTTATGTATCAGTTTTGCCTTAGTGGATATTTCCAAACACTTTTCCAAAGGGTTGTGTCTTTTGTACTACTATCATCATATGACAGTTCCAATTTCCCTTTCTCACCAACAGTTGGTATTGTTCATCTTTTTTTTTTAAGTCATTCTAGTGGGTATGTGAATTTAATTTGCATTTTCCTGGGAACTAATCACTAATCATTTTTGTACACACTGTTTTCATTGAGTTGGTCCCACTATCCATCTCTTCATAAGCTATTATAGAAATCTGAGTATTATCATTGTCTTGTTCCTTCCTCTACAATCACTTTTGAAAGTGCAGTGCCTGTCACATAGCAGGTGTCCAATAAATGTTTAAGGGAGGAAAGGATACAGGGATGGAGGAAAGAAAGGGAGAATGAAAAGATTATTTGCCAAATTGTTTATAGTTGTTTATGAGCTTCCAGGTTGTTTTTACTTTTAACATTGTATTTTTCTGTATATCCTTGATTTTTATTTTCCTCTGAGGAGCACGTATAGTTAGAAAAACAATAACAAAGATATTTTTATTAAACAAAGCTTTGTAGCTGGGTATATAGATTGGTCAGATTTGGGCATCTGTGAGAGATCTCAAAGTAATCCAAGACTGAGGAGAAAGGGTTTTCACATGGCCAACCAGCAAGAATGGGTTTTCACTTCAATTGCAATTTCAGTGCTACTTGCCACCAAAAAGGTCACCATTTTATCCTCAGGTATAAACAGGAGAGTTTCACCCTAAACTGGCAAGTGGTCCTGACAGTTCCCAAAGCCTGTTTTCCTGTGCCAGTGGAAGTCCTTTGAGCAAGCCAGCCCCATCTCAGCCTCCCATTCCAGGCCCTTTGTCTGTAGTATTAGCCCTGCCCACGGGATTTGCAGCGCTGATCTAAATTAAAAGTCCTCTCTGCCCTCCTTCCTCTCTCCCTGACCCCTTTACATAACCTTCTTTGCAGCTTTCCCCTCAAGTTACTGATTTCCATCTTTAGGTGTCCTAGGCACACGATCCAGTTCTAGTTTCTGCAGTAGACAAAAAGAAAAATGTCTGCCTGCCAAGAGAGGAAACAGTACGCCAAAGTGGTGCCTCGTTTGCCCCACATAAAGTGTTTCTGTCTGGATCTTCTCCCAGAATTCTTGGGAGAAGAGGCCGCTGCCAGTTGGGTATGCTTTGTCAGATGAGGTTTGGCGAGTCAGAGATAGTCTCACTTCCCTCTGTGCCGTGGGAACACTCGGGCTAGGTTACAGGAATCTGTGGTCGCTTTGGGGTTTGCTGTCCAGAAGCTGAGGCCAGTGCTCTGGTGTGTTATCTGCTCAGGGCCAGAGACAGACAGGCTCCAGGCAGCTCAGCTGGTAACTCAGCACTTGGCTTGCAAAGGTCTTTCCAACCTGATCTCTATGTCGACAGAGACCACTTATTCCCTTCTAAAGGAACAAAAGCTAAGTTTAGTACCACGTTTTCAAGCAAGTGGTCTTTGGTCTAGAGAATGGATGCACTTTGCCCTGGAATTGATATCTTGGTATCTTAATATATATGCTGAATATTTCTGTATAGGTCAATGTTTTTTTCTTTTTCTTTTCTTTGTTGTTGTTTTTTTTTTTTAATAAGCACAGTTTTTCCCCCTTTCAAACTGTTATTTTTTAACTAAAAATCTATAGCTTTGCTGAGATATAATTGGTATACAAGGGCTGTCCAGAAAGTATCCAGCCATGTAATATGAAAAATAGAGGCATTTATGGCTAGATTTTTTCTGGACACCCCTTGTATAACATGGTTTAAGTTTAAGGTATACAACATAATGATTTGATATAAGTATATATCGTGAAATGATTACCACAATAAGATTAGTTAACACATCCATCACTTCATACAGTTACAGTCTGTGTGTGTGTTGTGAAAACTTTTAACAACCACTCTCCTCGCAACTTTAAATTATACAACTATAGTCACCATGCTATACTTACTCATTTTGTAACTGGAATTTTGTGCCTTTTGACAAGCATTGTTTCTAATTCTTCTATTCATGCACTGGATAAACTCACTTAAAAATATAAAAATTAATAAACCGAAACTCCATTTAAAATGGAGTCAGGAAGCTAGGAGAACCCTCAAGCATGTGTCACTCAACCCACACTACGGACCCCAACAGTAAGAGACATACTTTGCATCTTCAATAGGAAGTGATAAAAGCAAACCTCGTTTTATTGTGCTTCACTTAATTGAGTTTCACAAACATGTTTTTTACAAAATAAAAGCAAGATTCTCAATCAGCAAAAAGATTACAGCTCGCTTTATTGCGGAGGTCTCTAAGCAAACCCTCAATATCTCCAGGTATGCCTGTACTACTTTACTGTCTCAGCAGGAGGAAGAAGTTTCCTCGTTGCCCAGTAACAGCTCAGCCAATGGGAGACTGCCATAACTCAGCAATGAAAAGTCACTATACTTTGAACCTTCAGTGTCCTCCAATGGACTCTTTGTTTAGAACAGGCCCCTACCAAGTCCTTAAAAGTCCTTTGTTTCTCTGGACTCACATGATTTGTCCTTAGACCACATGTCCTGAACTGCAATTCTTTGTTGTACCCAAATAAACCCATTTTCCTGGAGAAATATTTGGCTATTTGTTTAAGGTCAACAATACTCACTTTGAAGAATTATAGCACAGCGATTCTCCAAGAAGTAAAGCAGAAACATTTTATTAAAATGCACATCTGATCATGTTATTACTGTATTAGTGTGGTAGAAATAATGACCACAAACTTAACCTTCTAAATTGGATCTCTGTCATCTTCAAACAGGTATACACAATGGGAGAGGCTCCCAAACAGCAGTGACCCTGTGTTCCTGTGTGCTTGGTGTTTTGGAGTTACACTTGTACTTGCAGTTGCTTCTTGTGCAACTGGCTTAGTAGTTTAGGAAAACAATCAGGGGTATCCTTACGACACTTGTCATTTCTTGTTGTTAAGTTTCTTCTCCCAAGGACAGCTTCTCTTTTTTCCAAAATAAAAGTATTCTTTTAACACAGAACTTTTGGACAGGGGTTTATTAAGATTTTATATTATATAGGGCTTTTGGCAAAGCCTCTCTTTCCAAAAAGAGTGGGGAACTGTAGGCATTTCTGGTAGAGGAGCGGGTGAATGAGGACCACATCATTAGTCAGTATGCCTGGGTGCCCCTGCTAAAAACCTGACTCAAATAACTCAAGCAATTAGAAGGCTTTGGTTGGGGGTGGGGGTGGGGGGCAGACCTAGAGTGGAAGAAATTCCTTTTAGGAAGGGGTAATCAGGGAAGCTTTCGAGACTTCCCAGTCTAGAATGGGGAAATTAAAATTTGTCTCAATTCCCTCTCTCATCTCTCTTGGCTCATGCTTCTGTTTCTCTGTGTGTGCTCAAAACTGTATATTCTGTTCTAGACAGAAATAATTTTTTCTACCAAGTGGGGGAATATTCTCTGGCAGCACCACACTGTGTTCCTAGCTTTCTCAGCAGTAAGTATAGCATGCCTTCTTTGCGTCTGCCTGTGTTGTTACCCACCAATTCCCTGGCCGAGCACTACGTAGAGAGACCATATCTGGTGATTGGCCTACAGCTGATCAGTCTTAGGCTGCCAGACCAATCACCAGGGAGGCTGCAGAGGTGGGGTCATGATGTCTCCTCAGAAGATACCTGCTCTCATTCAGAGTGTTAGTTAAAGCAATTGGCCAGGAGTAGGGTAATGCTGAGTAGACTCCAAAAGTCCTCTGCAGCTCTCCTACAGAAGACTCTTCAGTGGCTCCTCACTCTACATGATTTTCTGCACACAGACACACTAGCTCTCTAAGTCTACGTTTGTTGTTCCATGCCTCGCTCTGTGGTTCTGAATGAATTTCAGTTCCTTTGTTAAGCTGTTGGCTCTCCTCAGCACTCCCCTGTATCATCTACTTAGCAAACTCCTATTTAACTTTCGAGATTCCATTCTGATGGCGTCCTTGGAGAGACATGCCCTTTGCATCATCCTTCCCCAGGCAAGTTCTTCTGCCAATGAGTTGACATAACTTCTATTCGCATTACTGTGGTTCTTAGTACTCATGATTTCTTTATATGTTTTACGTCTCTTCTCGATCATACACATTTCTGTACTCAGGGCCTAACACAGTTTCTGGCACTTCATAGATGTTTGTGGAATGAACAGGTGAATAAATTAATGGAAGATAAGGGAGGAAGGAAGGAAAACTCTTTAAATCTGACCAAGCATGTAAGTACTATAGAAAAGAACTTACAAAGGGTTCTAGAATTCCAAAGCCTGCATCATCAAAGCAATCTGTATTGGAACAATGTTTGTAAATTGGAGGGTAGTAGATGCAGAACATTCCCCAACATTGTATTTAAATTAATTAAGCTACACCTAGCTGCTGGTTTGCTGAGAGGAGGGGGAGGAAAGAGGGGAGGGACTTGGAACAGCTGAGAGATATAATTGAGGGTAAGAAAATCACAGGATTTTAGACAGAGAAAAGCATGTTTTGCATTTTCCAGGGTAGTTCTGATTTTAAACATTGCCCCATTGTGTCCTTAAGCATACTAGTTTCTGTTAGATAGCTGTTCTAATATTTGGATAGGGAAATATGGTAACAATATGTAAAATTAATCTGTCTAGTTGCTAATAGAAAAGAGAGGCATGAAAGTGAAGGCACTTAGGAATTGAAGGAAATAATGTGCATTTCTCCTAATTTGAAACTTTCAGCCTCGTAGAATAGTCTGTTCATATCAGGCAGAGAAAAGCAAATCCACAGAAATTATTAAACATTCAATGTTATTTAAAGATAAAGTATCGGGGTATCACATTTTATTGAGGCACCTGATGTCTTAAATAAATCTTCATTTTCATGAAAGTGTATTATTTCTCTGTTTTTGCTAGACTTATGGGAACCCTGGCCCTCAAATAAAAACAACTAACTTCTACATGTTGACACTATTTTTAATTCTGGAGGAAAATAAACTTAAAACAGTGGTTCCTAATCCTACATGATCTTTTAACTCTACTTCAGGGATACTCTCCCAGTCTCTTACCTCTTGATCTCTTTCCAGATTCTAGATCTAGATAGCTCTGGAGTGAGACCTATGTGAACCCTTTTAAATAAAGCATCCCAGGCAGTTTCAATTTAGAGGACTGAGCTTGTACGATACAGTGTCTCAGGATCTAGTCTTGGTCTAACCCAAACAGAATCATCTGAATGCTTAAGGGGAAGCCGATTCTCAGGCCCTGACTGGGACCTATTGAATCAGCTTCTGGATGGAAAGGTCAAGAATCTGAAATTTAATTATCTTCAAATAATTCTCAAGCATGCCTATGTTTGGGATCCACAACTAATAAATTTCTAATTTAGAATAAATAAAAACTGATGACTGCTAACATCTACCTAGTAATGTGTGTGTGTGTGTGTATATATATATACACATATATATAATATTTTACTAACCAGAACATCAGAGAATTGGGAATTCTAGTAAATTTAATTTTGTGGCAAATTCATCCTTGACTGAACTCGGAGAGCTCTCATCTTCTGTGCCTGCTGATAAAATCTGAAATTTCCAGAACTTCCAGAATAAGCCTCTCATGCTTCTATTTACAATCAGGACTCATGGGCCTCCTGGAAAAGACCACCTTAAAGGAAGTGAAGTTGAAGAACCCATACTTGGCCCAAAGTCAAGGGTTGATGCCAGCAGGGAAGGCAAACAGGGAGAGGGAGGTTGTAAAAGTATGAACTTTACTCACCATATTCTAGTAAATTCTAGAACACAGAGTCTATATCTATATCACAAGCCAAACACAAAGGAAATGAAGAATGATTTTCAACATTGAAGTGCCTAGTTAAATGCATGCTGTAGCACAAAGAGAAGGGAGGCTTGTGTTTGTCCAGTCTTCCAGATGTTGAACTGGGAGGGGACTGACACGTATGAGCACCGAGAAAGTCAGAAGAAAGTCCACTGTAGCTAGAATTTGAGGGGAAGAGCATGAGTCCTCTGGGATGCGCTGAAAGGATAACATCCTTCCTAGCACAGGACATGCAAGTGCTGAGGACTTCCTGAAATCATTAGGGGGCATTTTGGGAGTGGGTGGTTTTCTTGTAGTTACTAGATGTGCATGCAACTAGGGAAATACTCCTTTGCTACTATTTGTATGAGATTCATAACTCCTAAGGAAATAGGGAGTGTACATACATGGTTTCCTGGATGAAAATCAAGTTATGTTCCTGTCATAGCAATGGGTATAAAGAAGGCCAACCTGCAGTGATAAGAAAGATCACTAGACTGGTCCTCAGAAGCCCAGTATACTAATGCTGGGACTCACTCTCTGCTGTAAGACATTCAGCAACTTTTAGTTTCCTTTGCAATCTACCACCTGGGGTTCTGCTAGGATTAAATTATATAATAAATGGAAAAGTGCTATACAAAGGCAAGGTAGACTGGTTGCAATTGAATTTGCTCTTGATTGAGGAGCCTTGGTGAATATTGTACAGTTCTCTTGAATAGTTGTTCCAGGAGTTATACCTAAATGCCTATAGGACTTTTAAAAATATCAAATACACCTTGGCCCTGTATATTCTGAAATGGGAGAGGGAAGACATAAACATATATATATTTAAAATTCTTCAGGTGAACCTTAGGGACACCAGAGGCTGAGAACCACTGCTTTAAAGTGCACAGTGCTATGACAACCTGAGTTCTGGTTTTGCCGCCAACAAACATTTCTGTAATGTGGGAGGAAATGCAATAGGATTTTGAAAAAGTCACTAAATTCTCTATGCTTCATTTTCTCATTTGTAAAATGCATAGCTGGAGTCACCAATGCATATGTACCTTTTAAAAGCCAAAGACTCCTTTATTCAATGAGAATTTTACTTGGAAGCTTTAACATGGAGTACTACTAGTAGTAGTAGTAGTAGTAATAGCAGAACTGCTTTGATTTCTGTTTAGCAGCCCCCTCCCCAGGATTTCAGAAACCACTGCCCCAGCTGGAAGTTTTATTATATATATATATATAATTTTTTTTGAGGTCTGTGAATTAAGGCAAGTAGGCAGATAGAGCTGGAATTTTACCTGTTCACTGTTTTACCTTTTTTCTGTCCTGCTGGTTTTCAGATGCTCTTGCTACTGGCTGCCATCTAGGTTTGCCCAAAAGGATGCAGTGCAGAAATTGGAGGACAGGAGAAAATGTAAACCAGAATACTTCAACACTTCTTTTGCTGTGTTGGTCAATGTCTCTGGAAGACAAGAGACTTTTTCTCCCTCCTTCTGGAGCTGGCCTACTGAGGACAGGATTGTGCAGTTTCTCCTTGACTCTAGTAACTGCCCCTTCAGCCTACTTTATCAGTGTCTTATCAGCCCCTAGGGATGAAGGCAGCTTCTATCGATATTTGTGTTTTAATATCTATGTTGCTTCAGCACCACCCCTTTGGCCTCTCAGCTCTTTCCACGCCTTTGTACCAAGTTCCCTGTATTAATTTCCCTCTCTTGAACTACCTGGCAGGGACTCTGTTTTTCTGACTACTTCCTGACCAATAGCGGTGTGTTGGGATTAGATTATGAGGACCTTGACAAGCATGCTAAGGAATTTGCATTTTATGCCCTAATGTGAGGAACCTTGTGCTTAAGGAAAGTTAGTGGTCTCAGTGTGGAAACTGGACTAGAAAAACAAATGAAAGGACAAGAGGAACATAATACAATGGGACTCTTTCACTATTCAACTTTATCATGAAATGTTTTACCCATTTCCAGCTATGTGTTTCCTTGGGGAAAATTTTTTTCTAGCACATTGGAAGAATTCTACTGACAAATATGTCTTGGCTGCCTGATCCACCTTCTTTTTTCATTCTGATGTTCAAAACGAGGAATCAGATGGCACATAGGGTGACCTGGGTCATCATTTTAAAGGAATTCTATGGTAAAGGAGGTGAGGATATATGATACATACATATCCAAGATAAATGCAAGCATACACCCACACAAAGAATTACGTGCTAACGTTTTTAGCAGGATAATATCCCCAAATTGGCAACAACCTAAAGATCTAGCGACTGCTGAAAGGATGAACAAAATGTGTAAATTCATGTACTGAAGTACTATTGAGCAATAAAAAGGAACAAACTTTTGTTGAGGAATCCTACAATGTTGATGAATTTCAAAAACATTATGCCAGGTGAAAGACACTAGACACAAGAGACCACATATTGTATGACCTCATTCATATGAACTATCCAGAAAAGGCAAATCTATAGACAGAAAGTAGATTAGTGACTGGCTGGGGGCTGGAGATGGGGGATGGGGATGGGGATTAACTCATAAAATGGCAGGAGCAATCTCACTGGGGTGATGAGAATATTCTAAAATTGAGACAGCAGCCCTGTTATTAATCTAGGCTTAAAAAAAATTAGTTACTATGTCACTTTCAGCTACTTTATCCACATATCTATGTCATTTTCATGGACTTTCATAAAAAAACTGTATTGAGAGCTTTTCTGAAGTCTGAGTAGATGATCATTAGTCTTACGTACCCAGTCAGTTCCATCAAAAGAGATGATATGGTTTGGTGTAGTTCAGGCTCTTAAAAGTGTGAACTGATCAAAAACAAGGAATCATTTTCTTGGAGGTTCAGGTCTTTAAACTTTCATCATAATCTAGCCTCGAAATTGGTAGTCTAATATCAATTCCTACCAGAGATGTGCAGAAATATTAACTGGTGCCGGATAGTCTGTACTCAGAAGTTTAGAAAAGAATGCTTGCCTTTGTTCTCTGCACCTAATAGCTGGGAGATAAACGATAAACAAATGCTTTTTAAAATAATTTCTGCCCAACCTGGTAATAGCTTTCATTTCTGTGGTCTGAATAAGAAGCCCTGTTTATCTTGTTGCCTTGGGGCAATAAGGTGCTTGCTGTGAAAGGCCGCTGCTCATAAGAAAGCTCAATGACTCACATAATAATCTATTGATTCTTCCCACACTGGGTTTGTCATTACCTTCAGATTAAAGCCCTCTTTTCTGATTTCAGTGTTCGCAGATCTGCCATAAATAGCTCAGTGAGTACTGGACCACAGTCTTTGAAATGACTGAGCTGGATATTTAGTTTCTTAGTTTTATTGTTTTTCCATGCTTTCTCTCTGGGAAGAAAAAGAATAGGCCTCTACCCCGTCACACCCAAGCCTGTACCGCAGCTTGGCTCAGAGAGGAGAGATTTCACTCAGTCACAGCTCTGCCATCATTGATTGAGAGACCTCAGGAAAATTACTGGACCTTAGACTTCATCTACAAAACAGACTTCTTCCAGTGCTTTTCTCCTTCACAGTATGGTTGTGAAGAGGAATGTAACAGATGTAACCATCTTTTAAAAATATTTACTGGAGAAGAGATTCAGAGACCTTCTGATTCTGTGTGAAATCAAGCTGAATTTCAGAACTTGGGGGGTACATAAGAGGAAAGCAGACTACAGAATTAACCTGAAATTCTCAAGTGCTGCATGACTTGCAGATTCTGAAAGCTCCCTGCTTGGTGCTCCTCATGCTGGGATCCTTTCTGCTGACTGAAATAGTTAAATCCTAAGAGGGCTGACAACAGATACCATGATATCCCCTCCAGCCATGCATTACTCCCAATAGCAAGATGTCCACCCCCAGTCAAAATCCTATCCCCTACCTGCTTCCCTGTTACCTCTGCTCCTCCGTTACCACATCTAATATTCTTTTCATCTCCTTTTAATCGATGCCTAAATGGTCAGTGCCTGGCATAGGATGGCAATTCCTGTTCCTATGGACCTGCTGCTTTCAAGAAAGCTCAAAACAGACAGAGAAGGTGGAAAACAGCCTCCTCACTGGAAATCAAAAGAAGCGGCCTTGATGAGGACATCTGTTCCCAGCTCCAGTCGCTAAAATTCCCCATTTCTGCCTCTGTTTTTCTTTATTATGCACCCCCAGAAGCAATTGCTCCCTCACAAGGCAACACATACAATAGAAAAAATATTGATTGTATAACCTGATTTTGATAAATGCAACCAAAGTGGAGAGAATGATCTACACAAAGATGGAACCTCCTGATTCCTTTAAGGCTCAGGTTTTGTCCCCCATGGTGCCTTTATATTGCTGGGGGAATCAGGTGAAAGACACTAGACACAAGAGACCACATATTGTATGATCTAGATTAAGCCTAGATTAATAACAAACTATTTGGAAGAAGACAACCATTACCTGAGTATCAGCTTGTGTAGGTGTATCACATACTTGGCAGCTGTGTCTCAATCAATTTATTAGAATCAATGCATTTTAAAGTAACTAACACAAGTGTGTACTTTGTCATCAGGTTAACACAGTTGAGACTTTTTTTTTAGAGTATTGGTCTTCACTTAAAAACCCAAGAAAGCCTTTGTTTTATCTGCATCAAAATCTCACCTAATGTAAATTTCTGAACAGTCTGGAGTTTCTGGTTTGATCAGTTGTCTTCTTACGCCAGAAAGAAAAATAAAACATTTACTATAAAAACATAAGGTAACTAATACATGTCGGATGCAATGCTGGGCCCTCAGGAAACAAACATGACAAGGTCCTTGCTTTCCAGGGACTCCCCCTTTAGGAAGGAAGGCAACTATATGTAGAGCATTGTGCTAAGTTATCTACAAAGTGGAAGAAGAGCACAGATAAGGTAGCAAAGAACTGTGGCAGAAAAAAGGGGAGCTTGAGAGAAATATATGAGAGAAGGGACATCAATCCTGGCTTCAAAGAATGAATTGAAAATTTCCTGGTTGGACACAAATGGAAAGGGCATTTCAGTAGAGGCAAAGTGAATAAAAACCTCAAGACATGAAAGTGTCTGACATGTCCAAAGAAGGGTTATAATGCTGTGGGATCCCCAGCCTCACCATCATTTGTTGTGTTTGTTTAATTTTTCAGTTTTCTGAACCCCAGCCCAAAACAACTTGGTCCAGGTATCTGAAAATGGGGACCAGGAATCTGAATTTTAGAAGTGCACGTGACAAAGATTGAGAACCATCTGATTTAGGCTATTCTAGGTTAAGGTGGGGAATGCAGGGAAAGAAAAATTGACTTATGACTCTAGGTTGTACTACGGTTAGGTGCCTATATGCTCTCAGGCAGACTGGTGGAAAATTAGTTCCAAATATGCTCAATCAATAAACAGAACTCATTGTAAATTTATTATAAATTATAAAACTTCTGTGAACAGAATCCCACTTGTTGTAAATTGAAAGAGTCAAAAGGCAAAGATCCAAATGAGCCTGTTCAAAATGGGAAAATGTTGTCCAGACTGTTCTCAGCTCCAGAGAGAATCTTCTTCTCACATAACACTGGGGAATTGTGATTAAAATCTCTCCCTGCTCAGGATCACAAAACTCTGTCAAGGATTCTCAAAAGACAGTCATCTCAGGATTATTCACAGAAGTCCTTGCATCTGGGAGCTTAGCTGGATCACTATGCAGTCTTGTGTGACAGCAGTCACCGTGAGGAGGACAGGACAGAGAGAAGCTGGGAAGCTGATGGACTGACTCCTTGTCTGAGGCATGAAGCCTGGACCAGAAGGATTAGATGCTTCAGAGAGAAGTGGACCTCTTTTCAATGGGCACATCAGCATCAGTGCACATTGATGATCTCAGCCAAGCAGAGAAAACGAATCAGGCAGAACTGTACAATAAAGCCAGAATGATGCAAAATATTGGCAGCCACTCAAAGCAGTGCACTTTCTCCACCTGTCCTTAGGGTGATTTGCTGATTTCAGAAACATATCATAGTCGTAGCCACCTATCATCCCAAGAATTGCATGCACAAATACCTGCAATTAAGTTATTGGCTTAAAATTGATACATAATTCAGTCAGTTTTGACTTACTGTTTTCCCACAAAACCGTTTTTTCCCTTCTAAAGTAGTATTCTCCTGTAGTGGCCAATGTACCCCTCTGCCAGCCTCTTAGCTAAGCCTGTTAAAATGCAGAGACTTGGGTACTACCCCCAGCTTTCAGATTCAGATCCTCTGAGGGTAGGACCCAGGAATCAGCATTTTCACATGCTCATGCAGGTGATTCTTAAGCACATAAAAATTGAAGAACCTCTACTGTAAGGTCCTTGGTTAAACAGCCCTCTTCAGCTACTGTTAAAGTAAGATAATTGAACTGGGAGCCCTCACTGGGACCAATTTGATGAAACAGAACTGGTATGGGAGTCCAAAGGAATTGGCCCCCAAGCAGGCACAGTTCATTAAGGAAATGAATGAAACAGTCCAGCTGTGCAAATATCTGAAGATCTGATTACTTGAAAGATTCATTGAGTTATTTCGACATTGTGAAAACAGTAAAAATTCTGCTCTTTTCAATGCCTTTGCATCATTAGAGCTGAGTGTATTGGAGGGACTAAACTAAATCAAATATGGCTCATAAAGACTAAGAAGAAATCATAAAACAATGGAGCTGGAAGAGACCCTAAGGACAGCTTGAGGAGGTCAAGTGATCAAGGTTATCCAGCTCATTACTGCCCAGAACCAAAATTTCCTGACTTCTGGTCTGGGACTCCTTCTAGGGTGCTTCTCCTGAGATTAGAATAAAATCCCGCTACTAAACAGTTTAAAAAGTTTTATTGGGTTTTTTTTTTTCCTCCTTTAATCTTGTTATTTTCCTATTAAAAGAAAAAGTCACTGAATAAAAAGTACAAACTAAAATACTGACTCACGGACGAAAAGGAAATGCAAACGATTTGATGATCCCAGGAAAGTGATCTGATCATGTATTCATTCATTCAATAAGCACTATGGAATGACAGATCTCCTCACACCAAGAGAGAGCAGGAAAAGCTCCTGAGAGAGAGGAAATGCCGTTTGGTAAGAGGGCAGGACGGAGAACTTGCTGTTTGGTTGCAAGGCCTCCCTTGCCTGTCTTCGCCTGCCTCGTCAAGTCTTCTCTCTCACTGTTTTCAGATTAAGCTGTCCACCCCAGGAGGCCAGGCTCATTCTCGCTCCCACCTCTTCTCCCACTATGCCCCAATCTGTATGCCTTCCCATCCTCTCTTTGGTCTTCAAAGACCAAGTATAGGTGAGAGTCTTTGCCTCCTTCAAGACTGTTGTTCTCTCTTCTTGGATCTCAAGGACCTTCCCTTCAGTGAACTTCTGTTATATGTGCTCCATCCTGAATAACATATATTAGTATTTTTGTTTTCCCTTAGTTAGAATTTTGCTAGTGTGGCTCTGATAGGCAATAGGATGTGGCTGAAAGAATACACGAATTGTAGCTACACTGCTAGCTAATTGTTTGAGTTCCCTATGACACGCCTTAACAGGTATGCCCAGCTCAACACCTGTCCCACCCTCTGCCCACACTGGCAAACCTGCACCTCCTCCTTTGCTCCCTGCCTCACTAAAGTGTGTGCCACATGTAGCCAGAAACTGGGGGTTATCTTTTACCATTATCTCTCCTTCACATAGTCACAATCTTAAAGCGTAATCTTCCCTCCCAGACTTTATCCACTTTATTTTACCACCATTCCCACTACCATTTTTAGAGCTTCCACCCTTATTTACCTTGATTATTAGAATAGTTTCCTAACTCCAACCTTGCACCTTCAATTTGTTCCATTCTGCAACCAGGAGAATCATTCTTAAATTCTCTTATGGTCACTTCCTTTGATATTGTCACTTCCCTGCTTAAACCTTTTCCTTCTCAGGATAAAGTTCTAACCTCTTCAAAGTCCTTTCCTGATTGAGTCCTCTTCCAGCCCTCCAGTCCCATCTCTTTCTACTTTCTTACCTTGAACTTCACCTCCTTTCTGACCAAATTGCTTGCAGAGTACCTGAGAATGTGACCTCGTTTAGAAATAGTATTCTTGCAGATATAATTAAGTGAAGGTGAGATGATTAGTATGGGCCCTAATCCAATCCAACCAGTATCCTCACCAAAACAGAAAGATACCATGTAAAGATGATAAGTCACAAGGTCAGTGTTATGTGATGACAGTGGCATCACTAGAGTGATGTAGCTGGAAGTCAAGAAAAACCAAGGATTGATGGTCACCACTAGAAGCTAGGAAAAGGCAAGGAAGGATTCTGTCCAGATTCTTGGAGGGAGCATGGCCCTGATGACTCCTTGATTTTAGATTTCTAGCCTCTAGAACTGTCAGAGAATAAATTTCTACTTTTTAAGCCACCCAGTTTGTGGTACTTTGTGATAGCAGCCCTAAGAAACTAATATACTCCTATGATGGCACTTATCACACTATATTATATTGATTGAACATTTTTCTTTTTCTCCTTCTTCCTCAATGAAAGGTGGCTTTGAGTCTTAGATACCTCTGAAGTCCAGTGTACACCTCAGTCCCTAGGACATAGTAGTTGCTCGACAATTGGTGGCTAAATGATAAGTCCAGTGTTATAAAAGTGAACTAAAATATATTTTATTAAATTTGTTGGGGTGACATTGGTTAGTAAAATTATATAGGTGTCAAGTGTACATTTTTACCATGCATCATCTATATATTGATTGCATTGTATGTTCACCACCCTAAAATAAAATATATTAATACCTCTAGCAAAGTACCTGATATGAAGAAGTACGTGGTGAATGTCACTGCCTTCCCTTTCATCACCCTAATTGCTAAAATCTTCTCAGGAGCAAGCATTTAGTCTTTTTCTTCCTTGTGATCTTTCTCAGTATCTGAAACCAGTGCAAAAGACCACTGGGGCTCCCTAACCATCCATGTGCTCCCCCACTCTCTCCAGCTTCACTGCATTTAGGGTTAGGGTCATGTAATGGATTCTAGTCAATGTGCTATGGATAGAAGTGACATTAGTCAAATCCACCATGCTTAACCTTCCAGGGGCTTCTTCTCATACATTGGCAATCTTGGGGGTGCTATGGGAACCCAAGGATCCCACCAACAGACTGAGTGGAAGAGGATTACCCAATCTGCACTGGTTTTAATGAGAGGGAAATGAACCTTTACTGTGATTACTACTGAGATTTAGGGGGTTGTTCATGGTCCTGGCCAAGTCTAGCCTATTTTGACTAATACACAAAGCAACGCTGACACATGGAAGGTACAGAGATGTGTCTGTTGGTTGGCTAATTAAATCATCACAAGAAATAAAGATATAAGAGAGTCCTGACAATAAAAACTGTTGGAGAAATACAGGCATCTTTATGTTTCCTCTTGGCATGCTTTGCTTATTTGAAAAAGTGTCTGGGGCCTGAATGTTTTGATTGAGAAGAAGCTGCCCAACCACGACAGCTGCTGTGGTGAGGCTGTCTCACCATGACACTGGACTGATCTCTGGGCTTGGGCTTCAAAATAAATTAGTTCAATGGGACCAAAGTTAATTGAATACTGCCTACTTCACCATGCTCCTCTCTCTCTGCAACTGAAAGGGGTATAATGTTTATATCAAGCACATTTTCATAAGAAGTTATTGTTATGGCACAGCTCTTGCCATAAAATTAATAAGGATAGTTAATTAAGACATTAAAATCTAAGTCATAATAATTATTTGAAAGTAAAGTAAATATTTAGTGAGCTGGAAAATGGAGCATCACTAATAAAAGTCATAAACTGAGCATTCTCCAGTAATACAATTAAAATTTTACAAAGTAAACCAGATAGTCACTTGTTAACAAAAATGTGAATTAAAGCTTTATTTGGAAGGCAGCTATGCTCACCACTATACCACCAGCGCCACATTAAAGCTTTATTCGCACAGAGACATAAAGCTCTGAACATTTGGTCCAAAGTGCCAGTGCCTATTGGTGAATTGGATCCACTTTACTTGATTATGCATCAGATGCCCCTGGGATGAGAAAAGGGGACTTGATGACCACAGTGGTTCATTAATGCCCAAGAGCCATCAGCATTCATTTATTATGATGCACTCAGGAAGGGCAAGTACGAGTGTATCCTGCTACGAGTTCTCACTTTTAGTGAGAACTGGGATTGCAGTGGTACCATTCAGACCAACTGTTTTTCTCTTGTCCATTCTCTCTCTCACACACACAGATGACTAATTGTACCTTCTCCTTTCTCTTCAGGCTCAAACACCTCCTCCCCATCTTCACGTTCAGATAATGACAGTGGTTCTTATTTCACTAGGGAAACAAACACAATGACAAGAGACAGTCCACACATTTTCATAACCACACTAATTCACCTACCGGCATATCTCTCCCAGTTTATTCTGCCTTCTCTTCTATTACTATGGAAGAAATGTCCAAGATCCTGTATCTATACACTAGATTCCAGCCCCTTACCTGCTCAAAACATTGCTCCATAAAATTTCCCCCCTCTCTCCTCCATCAATAGTTTTTTCCCTTCTCTTATCAATACACAACTGTCAAGAAGTGTAAGGGACCTGAGATTTTATCCTGCTTGAAAACCACAAGTAGCCTGCCACAGTTTCACGGCTGCCTGGGTCAGAGACAAATGCCTTTATTTCTGATAGTGAGAGCAGTAGCCACCTGGTGATGTAAGGAGGACCAGGCGACACCTGCACATTCAGTGAATTCCATTACAAGAGAGGAACCCCAAGGCTTAGGGAGCTTGAATTGTTTACTATAGTGGACGGTCAACATGGCTGACCTTTGTTCTGGAGGGAGGTAGCCTCGTTGTCTTCAAAAGCTGCCCATCACACAAATATCCTTGAAAAGGATACAGAAGCAAGCAGTATCTCTGCTCGTAAGACATGCTGAAATGAAAAACCCGTAGAAAACTGCTTTGGAAACCACAAGCACGCTTTAATTTCTCCCATCATTGATAAAAACTTTGTTTTTTGCCCCCATCCTTTCTCCCACCCACCCCATTTCTCTGCCCCTCTGTACAGCTACAACCCTTGAAGGACTTGTCTACGGTTGCTGACTCCAACTCATCTCTTTGTGTCCTCTCTGAAATACACGGACATCAGGCTTCCGTCCCTACACTACTGTGTGAAGGCTACAGATGACCTTTGTGTGCTAAATCTAAAGCTCAATTCTCTTTTCGTGTGTGAAGACTCATGTGCAGAATTTGACACCGTTGATCACTTCCTCTCCCTTGAAATGCTTTTCTCTCTGGGATTCCAGAACATTATTTTCCTAATTTTGTCTTCTACCTCACTTACTGTTCCTTTTCAGTTTTCTTAGCTGGTTTTTCTTCATCTTCTATCACGTTGGAATGCTTCCGGGGTCAGAACTAGAGATGCTTCTCTTTTCTATCAGGATAGATATGTATATCTGTATCCAGAATATGTAACCAGGATTGGATATCCAGGTTCATGATCCGGGTATCCAGGATCATGGCTTTAAATCCATTAATGGGATGATAAGTCTACAGAATGAGCTTGTCCTTCCAAATCCAGATTAATATAATCTAACTAACTATTCCAGTGTCTCCTCTTGAGTGTCCTTTAGACATCTCAAACCTAGTGGGTACAATACAGAATTCATGATGACCCTATCCCTAAACCTGTCTCTCCCACAAGCTTGCCCATCTTATCAAAGGGCAATTCTATTGTTCTAATTGAGTAGGTCCAAATCATTGCTTCTTCTTTATCTTTTATATTCCACATTTCATCAGCAGCAAATTCTGTTGGCTTTCTTCAAAATACATCCAGAATCTAATCACTCCTCACAACCTGCACTGTTAACATTCTGGACTAAGCCAGCATTACCTCTTCCCTGGATTTTTATACAGGCCTCCTAACCTCCTAAGTGGCATACCTGTCTCCACTCTTACTTCCTTTCAGTTTGTGATCAGCCCAGAAAATCCTTTTAAAACATGTCAGATAATGTCACTGTTCCCACTCCAAACTTTCCAATGACTTTTCAATACATTTGAGAAAAAGCCACAGTCTTTACAGAACTTTTTGCTCCCTATCAAGTCTTTGACCATCTTCTTACTACTTTCCCCTCTGCTCTGCTGGCCTTCTGCTGCTCATCCCCAGCCATGATCCTGCCTCAAGTCCTTTCCACTTAACTCTTCTCTGCTTATTATGCTCTTTCTCCCAGATATTATCACATTTTCTTCCCTCATCTCTTTTACATCTTTGCTAAAATGTCACCTGAACACATAATCATAAATGGAAAGAACAACCCCACCCTAAACACTTCTTATATATCTTGTAACCTTATTTTGTATCATTAACATTAACTAAAATCTGATGCAATATATACAGTCAATTCTTGTTATTCATTATAATATGTTACTTGTGGATGCTGATACAACAAACACTGAACCACTGCTCATACGGTGAGCCTCGATCACAATGTTTTCTTCAACCATCAATATGTACTGATATCGGGAGTTCCCTGATGGTGTAGTGGCTTAAGGCTTCGGCGTTGGCGCTGTCAGTGCTGCGGCCTGGGTTCGAATCCCAGTCAGGGAGCTACCCACATACCAAAAGGCAAAAAAAATATGTACTGATATCTTTCTGTGTAAAGATACTTTACTTGATATATATTGTTGATTCATTAACATTGAACTTAATAACTTATGCCAGAACAAAGCTTATCTAACACACATATTTTCTCCATAAGGGACATCACAGACTTCTTGTACTAAGATATATTGGACAGCACTTGAGCACTATTCTTGGGGACCATTTTAAACAGTGAAATCATTAACAACACACACACACAAAATGTAGCACTAAATAGATCAAGAAAAGAACACTTGTTAGTATGAGAGTATGAGAGCAGAAGCAAGAAGGCAGAGTATTGTCTTCAAGCACTGGCCTGTTTACAAATGACCGGAGCACACTTCTGACTTCCTATGGTGTTTGACCAACTAAACACATGGCTGTCTTCCATTTATTGATCAACTGGGATCATTTCATTGCTCTGGGCAGTGGTTCCCAAACTTCACTGGGCATAAGAATCACACAGCAAGGTGGTAGCTACTGGTGTTGGTGGTTTTAAAATACAGATGCTCAAGGCCACACCATGGTGTTATTCACTAGAGCTCTGGTGGAGGCTGAAGATAAACTTTCAAAAATCTCCAGAGGTTATTCCACACACAACAATGTTAGATCCACTGCAGTAGAGACCAGGACCAAAAGTATCCATGTTTAAATAATTCCACACAGTGGGAAAGCTTTCCTTGTGGGCCTGGTCCCAGAAACAAACTCAAAGTTAAATATTATAACCAAGCTCTGCTGAGAAAACATTTTCATTTATTAACCTTTGGACTCCTCTTAAAAAGGCAAGTAAGCAAGTAACAATTTAACACATGTTAATGTTTTACTTTCACAGAAATTAGTGAAGGGAAACATAACCCATGGATTGAATTTCAAAATGGAGTATTAGCCAAAAAAAGGCCAGAGTGAGATCCACACTATGACTTCCTATGGTATTATCATAGCGCCAAGCAACAGTTTCATTAAAATGAAAATGACTCAATTAAGGAGCTGAGCAAAATCCCAGAAGAAAGAATGTTGCCAGGAACTCCAACTTTTTAGAACAGTATGTTCTCCAAACAGCAAATAAGAACAATTCAAATGCATCCTTAATGTTCAAAATCTCCAGTCATAAACAGAGTCTTCATTAATTACTTTTGCATTGATTACTGTCAAAATTATGCAGAGAAGCTAAACAGTCAATATCCAATGACAAACTAAACCCACAATCACTATGTACCATTTACAAGGGCTATCTGGAGGAAGTCCAGCCATTGTCAATATAATGAGAACGGTTACATGGCTGAATACTTTCTGAACAGCCCTTGTACACAGGACAGACTAAAACTAAAACCCTGAAGAAAGTTTTAGTGTTATTTTATAAGACATTTGGTTTAGTTTAATAGATGCTTACCCAGTGCTTCTTTACAATGATTTAAATGAGATAATGTATATAGAGCCCTCACCAATGGTATGCATTGTACACTAAGTGCTCAATAAGTCACCAACTTACCATCTCCGAATTCGGGGAGCTGGTAAGAAGTCTGCTGTGCAGGAAATGTCCCAGGTGACTGGACAACACTTTATGACTGATGGCAAAGCTTCTAAATACTATTTTAAAATTCTCAAACAAAAGAGAGGTGTAGACTGTCCTAATTTCTAACCTAGGAAGATAGAAATCTTTTCTAAATATGAGTTAGTCGAGAATCAGAACCACATTTTATCAAGACCTGCAGGTCCTTTCTATGTGTATTAAAGTTTGAGAAGAACTGGCCTAAGACACACAATTTAGTGCCCCTTTGCTTCACAGTGCTTATGGAGAATTCTGAATTGCACATTAGTAAGTTTATGGTTAATTCAGTAAACAACAGGGAGCTATGGAAAATTTTTAAGCAGCAGAGAAAGAGTGTGTACCTGAAATCTGTTCATCTTGATGGCCAATGGTAGTCTTATTGCACTAAGGTTTTTAAATTACTCTGGCTTGTGAGGGAATTTATGTAGAAGCTGAGAACATAATATTAGAACAAAAATCATGCACCTTAAAAAAAATTAACTGGCTTGGAATCTTTTAAATGAGAAAGAATGCAGCTATGTCAGGTCATGTGTCCAGTTAAGCCAACATCTACAATCCTGCCAAAGGAAGAACCCTCACGATAGGGTGTTAATCATTTTCAACTGCAACCTGAAGAGGTCACAATAGTTATTTTTCCTGACATGCTTGTAATTTAGTCTTATGAGTCATCCTTCTTACTAAAACAGAAATTGGATCTGGCACCATGCAATTGTACAGAAATAGCTCATGGTTCAACTCCCCAGATCTCTCTCTCCGTTTTGACTTTGTTTTTGAAAAGCAAACTCTAACATTATGATTTTTGACCCTAGAAACCACCAAGCCTAGATCTTCATTGAGCTTTTTTTTTTCTTTTTTTACAATGAACTGGCCTCATTGGTTCAGCAAACAAAAGCCAAACCAATCAACAACAGATGGTAGACAGAAGTAATACTTGCAAGCAATGTGACAAATCAGAACCAAAAGATGAAGATGTAAAGCACCAGGAGGCAAAGGGGATGAGGACATTGCTGATCCAGTCAAAAGGGAGAACAGGAGCAGTGGTAATAGGAGAAGCTAAAATTCTGACCTCCCTGACGTAAAGTTAGCCGCTGTAATTTGTTGCTTAGGCACCAGATACTTGATACATATATATTTCCCTAATTCCCTAATACCCCTGCGAAGTGGGCGTCATTATTTGTTCTTCATAGATGAGCACACCAAGACCCAGCGTTTACTTAACCTGCCCCAAATTATAGACATACCAAAAACAGAATCAAGATATTGTTCCAGGTTTGACTACCTCTGCAGCCATGATCTGTCTGTCCACTGTACCAAGAAGCCCCCTTTGAGTAAAGGGTGTCCTCCTATTTTCCTGTCTGTTAAGGGTTGTCTCATGGTGAGAGGAAGAGATCCCAGACTTCATAAACCAGCATTACCCAGACTGTGCTCAATGGAATACCAGTCCTGAGAGATCATATGTGAAACAGGGATTCCAGGGCCAGGGAAGGTAGAAAACAGGTTCACTTAGAGGATCCCAATGCACATTTAAGAAGGTCTTGTGAACTTATTTCTTGAAATATTTGTTCTAGCTATAGTCACTATTTTAAAGAACACAATAGGAAGTCTTACCTTAACCTCTTTGAGTTACCTATGTCTAAGTGCTTAATAACAAAACAAAACAAACAAAAAAGTTTAAGTATTATGGTAAAACTATGGAGCAATATCCTGAGAGCCAGATAAAGAACTCTTACATCTGTGAAGGACTTTCAAGCTAATAATTGACTACTGAACTCCTTCCTCTCCCCTCTCTCGCACTTCCTGAAGCTATTTAGACTCCTATACTGATATTTCTATGACCCTCAAATCTGACCTCTTCAACAGGCATAAAGTATCCCTGTTGCAATTGTTTTGTTTCAGAACCTTAATTTCCACATTTCATCTTCCACACTTGATTTTTCCAATCAGTTTCATTTTCCATACTTCATCTAGAAATCTTTCCAGAAAATTAAATCTTAAAAAACAAATCTGTGCCAAATTTTGTTTTAACACCTCCACTGTCTGTCTGCTGCTTACTAGATAAAGTTCAAACCTTTTAGTTGTCACATAAAAACGTCACACTTTGGTTTCAGCATGTTATCCTGATACTCTCCAATCAACATTGCTTCCAACACATTCTACGTCCATGACAATTCCTTAGTGCATGGTGTTCCTCTGCCCAGAACATTCTTGCCTCCTTTCTTTGCATAGCAAACCCCGACCCCATTCCTCCTTCGCACCCACTTTAATTACTGCATTCTTAACACCTTTTTCAGCTCTCTGAAGCCGTTTGCTACTTTCCTTTTTATGCTCTTACAGGCTTTTGTTCCTTTCTCTATAGGTTTACCACATAGCTTTTTAATTTCATTGCTTTCTTATTTCTCATCCTCATTAGACTGTACACTCCTTGAAAGTAAGAACTCTAATTTATTTCTGCAGAATTATTGTTAATAGGTGTTCATTAAATATAGCAAAAATTGAGAGCCTGTTACCATCAGAGCACCCAGATATAAACATTGAGCTATGGTACCTCCTGTTTTCTCTCTCATGATCTCTAATTTTCAAGTTCAGTGCCATCATACTCTAGATTTTTATGACTTCCCAAGTTTCATAATTACTTCTTTAGGACTCCTGCCTAAAGTGTGACAATCTATCACACTGTTTCTTTGATCATGCTGAGCCTCTTGAACTAAGCTTATCACTGCTTGTACAAGTGTTCATGATCGCAACCTTGTTCTTCATGTAGAGGAGAAGCTTTTCCTTTGGAGAGGCATCCAAGCTGTTTCCCAAGAACGTGAAAGTCAGTGCATTGGCACAGCTTCCCCTACAGTGATGCATTTCTCCTTTTGCTTATCTCAGAAATCCTCAGCAAGGCACCACTGTGTGTATGTGTGACAGCAGTTCTCAAAGTGTGGTCCCTGGAGGAGCATCGGTAGTACCACTTGGGAAATGAGAAAAATACAAAGCCTCTGGCCCCACCTCTGGCCTACAGAATCAAGAACTCCACAGGCAGGGCTCTGGAAGCTGTGTTTCAGCAAGCCCTCCGTGTGAGTCTGACACCCACCAACATCAGGGAATCACTGCTGTACGAGCTTGGGCTTTGGGGTCAGACCACCCACATTCAAATACTCATCCTGCCTCTGTATCTTGTGTGCTTCTGACACCTTCTGTGCTCCATCTCCCGTCCTCGCGGCCTGAGCTGTAGCCCCGGCCTTTGCTGTGACGGCTATGTTGACCACACTTTGCCTTGGCTGCACTCATCTCCTGCCACACAGGACATTTCTAGGAACCTGTTCAACACTCTAACGTGGGTGCAAACTTGAAAGTGCACGGGAGTTCACCACTTGTGGAGCAGCCTTTGACCCCTGGGAGGATGGGAGCCAGTTATTAATTAGTCCCTTCTTCTGCCTCTTCACGGCAGTTTGGTGGCTGCTGCTTCTTAGCTCCTTAGAGCATCCCAGGGGGACGGAGGCCCTCGGTGACCCTGTCAGCACAGCTTGGACTGGCTTTCCTGCTTCCCTCGCTCACTCTTCCCAGTTCCCCCTTCTTGTCCCTTGGGGTCACTTCCCCAAATAAACTATTTGGAAGGTAAGCCTTTGTCTCGGGCTTTACTTTTGGGGGATCCTAGGCTAAGACTTCAGGCAAGGTCCTTTAAGTCTCCAAACAAGCCTCAGCTTCCTAACCTGGATGAGCCTTCTAATTGCATTTACCGTAAAAGCTTTTTCAGAGCATTTAATGTGACAATGCGGGTAAAGTGCTTAGAACAGCACTAGAACAAAGTATCCACAAAAGTTAGGATTAACTATTATTTCATTCTTTCTTTAATTTTTCAGAACTATTTTGTTTTTATCAATGTTACTATTTTTATTTCTCATGTTATAGACTGAAATCCTAAAGTCTCCAGAAACCTTCTTTTTATTTTGGGGAGGAAATCAGCTTTGGAGCAAATCCCATCTTTTCTTCTTAGTGTCTCAGGGGAGCAAAAGTTAAAATGGGGAAAACTGTAGTTTTTGGAGTTGGAAAGCATTGAATTCAAATCTTGGTTATTCTGGTAGCTGAATGAATTTTTTTTAAAGTGTTAACCTCTTATGCCTTATCTGTAGACTTAAGATAACCTTACATAACCTTCAAAGTAATCATGAGCAGTAGGTAAGATAATGCATGTAAAGGGTCAAACACATGCTAAACGCTAATGAATGCTGTTTTCCCCACCAATTACATAGGCCGGTTTCTCTCCACTTACATTATCATCACCCTCATCCAAGCCCTCATCTCCTCCTGACCTCATCTCTTGCTGGACTTTTACAGCAGCTTTTGGGTTTCTTTTCTTGCTGTAATCTTTACAGCCTTTAATCCATGTTGTGTACTCCTAGATCTTTCTAGAAACATTACTGAATTTTTTACAGCCTTTAAAATCAAGTCCCAACCTACCTATATAGCCTTATTTTTCATTACTTCAAATTCTACTTTTCATACATTCTCCATTTCCTATCATATTAGGTACCCATATTATGCTCAGTCTTCCCCACCCATGCTTATACTCCTCCCAGACACTGTCATTTCTGGTCATTCTCTTCTCAAACTCCCTAATCTGGAATGTTCTTCCCTTTCCCTCTCAAACTATAGTGTTCTCATTTCAACAATTACCACCAGCTCCAACTACTCCTCTGGTCTCTTCCCCCTGTAACCCCCGCTGCATTTGTACCCAGTGACACAAAATTGGGTGCCTAAGCAACCATACTTAAGATCCATTTTCTCCCAGGGCTCAGTGCCAGGGCACTGGGACAGCAGGAAGGGGCAATGAGAGGTCACCTGAATGTGAGGAAGTTAGGGTCACTTATCCTCACTGTCTTCTTTATTTCACACAGCTATTTGGTCTAACAACAGGATTTGAAGTAAGAAATGATCGCTCACCAAACAAAAACATCCTAAGGAAAGCTGTCTGGGCTGAAGGATATGCCAGCTATTGCTGTCCTTTCACTTCCATGCATCTCGGAAGCAGTTCTAAAAACTGTGCACGGTCTGTATTCATTTAATTTGAGGAGAAGCTAAAGCCACAGTTTTCTGTTTCCCTTTCCAGAGGGGAAAACGTAAAAACGTACAATTTCATGGCTCTCTCTCCATGGTCACACCAGCTCACTTAATCTGAGCACCGTCCAATGTACAAAGGATCTGTTCATGGGTCAGAGCTATAGCAGCTTAGTGTTTCTTGGCTCCTTGACGGCCACTTTGTTTTGGTGGCAGACTGACTGCATATCTCAGGGAGATAACTTATGATTGCTGAAATCTTAATGCCAAGTATTGGTAATTCATGACCACTTATTTATAACTTACAATCTTCCTTCTTCCAAAAGTAATGTCAAGTACCTTACGATAAAAATGAACATATACTCCTATATGGAGTTTAAAGTAAATAAGGGAAGGACATCAAAAGTCACATAGAGGAAGGTCCCATGTCTCCAAGGAATTCACTGAGAGGGTAAAATCTTCCTAAAAATGATTGTTACTTTTGGGATCTTGGCTGACTCCTTGATTTAACCGGAGGATCTCTCCATCAGTGACCACTTCTTCAACCAGGTCCTCTAGGAAGTTAGTGGGAACAAGGTAAAAAGCAGAGAATTAAACACAAGATGAGCTAATGAAAGTAACATTGAGTTAACTCCAAGCTTTTGGCAGGTAAATCGAGAAAGAAAAAAAGGGGATAGGAAGGGGAGAAATAAACAAAGGTAGATATACATCTCATTCTAATAAAAAGGAAAAAAAATGCCTGATCTTTAGAGGAGATGAATTTTCTTTCCGACATTGAGTTTGGAGAAATTAGTCATAAAATAAGTGGCATGAAGCCAAATCATGGGAAATAGCTTCAATAGCAATTCTTCAGAAGCTGCTTTTTGATGGCCATTTCTCATATGAACTCACAATTTAAAAAGATATAATATTAAACTGGAGCTTGATAAAAGCAATTTTGTAGGGAGAAGTCTAGTACAGGTATGTTTTGGTGCTACAGACAGTCTCCTAGTGAGGATAATTCAACTTAACAATTTTTCAACTCTGAGATGGTGGGAAAGCGATATACATTCAGTAGAAAATGTATTTAATAAAGTGAGTCTTAATCTTTTTGCTGATAGAGGGTCTTTTTTTCAATTTGTAAAAAAATAAAAATAAAAATACAATATCTGTGAAGTGCAATAAAGCAAGGCACAGTGAGATGAGGTATGCCTGTGCTTGTTATTACAGTTTTTGCTGCTCAGCTGCTCAGTGGAAAGTAGGTTCCTATCTCTCATTGTGAAAGCCAAAAGGCTTGTAAAAATGTTACTTCAACCATGGCTGGACATCAGTTGCTATTGTAGATACAAGATATGGAGCTGTTCCTGGCTCTGCTATTTTCTGAATCATAGTAATCCATGTAATATTACTTCCTGAGACATGGATGGCAGTCAGAGTCTCATATGTAGCAGCCTCACTCATGTACCACATTGTCCCAATGGACAGGACAATATGTATTATAAAACTGAAGATTGTGCTTGCCCTGCCTCTGGAGTGGTAATGGGTGCTGGCAGAAATGAATATTGCACTTGGCAGAAATGCCACGTAGATCAATGTGAATTATGAGCTGGATACAATGAATTTCTCAATAAAGGAATGAAATAACATGCCAACCTTTGTCCTCATTTGAGGTATTCTATCTAGCTAATTTCATTTTTCTTGCAATTGCAGCCAGATCTTATTTTTTCAAAACCCAGAGATGCCACAACTTGATGGGATGATCCTCTCCATTAGTCATCAGAGGCCCCAATTAACTGTGGAGTCTGCCACAGTCAAAAGGAAAGTTGGCAATCGCTAATGAAAGCTAAAACCTCACTTAAACATTTTCTCTTTCAGAGATACAGGTACAACCCAAAAGGGTATGTGAGTTATATTTTCAGAACGCACAGTTTATAAGGCATCATTTCCTTGGGCACATAGAATCATTCGCTTTAAGATTCTACCATAGCAGCTGGTCCATATTATAAAGTTGAAGTAAAAAAGGAATAAGGTACAATATAATAGGAACTGCTGGGTGGAATCTGGTGTCCTAGATGTTGTTCTTAAGTATGTTGCAGAATGTCCAGGCCCCCACCATTTGCATCTGTTTTCAGATAAAACCAGGCTACAATAACGGTCTAGGGCAAACCCTGAAGGGCAAAATATTTTTTTCCAAATGTAATCTGAAAAGAATGGAAGGAGGAAAGGCAGTCACGTACCACGTTTTGGAGGTCACAAGCAGGAACTTCTTAGCACTATCTAAAGCTCTAGATAGCCCAAGTCTGCGGGCTGTGGAAATGAACCCAATTTTCCTTCCCTCGAGGCAGCTCTGAGTACAAGTCAACGTGACTGGGAGAGGGCTTTGGTAAACTGCCAAACATGAAAAAAACGCTGCTTCTGTGACATTCAATTTCAAACTCAAACAGGGGAATACAGAGTCCTGAATCCAGATGTGTGGCCCCCCGGATTAAACAGTGAGAAGTTGGGAAACAGCTGTCTCTTGGATTGATTTGTCTCCTCTAATTTTTCATCCAGCTCTGTGCCCACACCAAGATCCTGATGGAAATTCTTATTGTAATCTTCCTTCTTCTCTTAACTACTCGGTAAATGCTGGCAGCAAAGTAAAGTGATGAGAATGGCAAACCATAGCACTAATACGTACTTTGAAAAACCGAAACAGGACACTGATCACCTCTGATCTGCCACGTGACACCTGACAGGAGAGAAAAGGCCCGAGATGTCTGACTCCCAGACCTTCCTTATTATAGTCAGTAGCTGTTTTGACATGTAATCTCAACCACAAGATACCAAGACACAATCACCTACAAATTCTTGTTAAAAACAGATATTCCTGGTTCCTGCCCTTCACATATGGAATCAGAAATTCTGGGCAGGGAATCTGCACTTTAAACAAGTTCCTCGTATGATTCTTATGTACTCCAAAATTTGAGGACTTCTGAATATTTGAGAATCTAAGCACTATATTCCAAGCACTGTTTCACTCTGCTGCTTAAGCATCATAAACAATATTTCGATGCCTATAGAAAAAAAGTCATACATCATCTTTTGTGAACTGGTCCAAATTCACAACTTCACAGCTGCCTCTGTCATCCCTTCTTATGCTATGCTCCAGCTAAGCAGTGACACTTGAAGTTCCCCAATGATGTGTTAACCTTCTTGCATGTGAGCCTTTACATATGGTACTCCTCTGCCTAGAAGGTTCTCTTCCTTCTTTTTTCATGTTGCTAACTCTTATTAATTTCAGGTAGTCCTTTGGATACTGCCTCTGAAACGTCTCCCTGATACCCTCCAGGATTATTTATTTATTTATTTATTCTTCCTCTGATCTCATAGCACCTTGCTTTCCACATTAATAATGACACATATTTATCAGGGTCTTATCAGGAAACAGATGGCATACTTCAACTCGGCAGTTTGAAGACAGCTTAATAAAACAAAGGTATAGGCAGACTTTAGAGGAAGCGAAAAGAGTGCTAACAGCATCAGAAAGTGTTACTACCCTAAGCCTGATGAAAGAAAGGGAAGAGGCACTTACCACAACTCAGAGAGAGTACCTCACAGAGGTAACTTCACCTTATGAAGGCTACAGCCTTTGGTAGAAATAGACACAGCAACTGCACATGGAGAGAGCCCAGGAAATACATACCCCTACCTCCTACTCCTCATCCCCACCAAACTACGCCAATGCCTCCCACTGGCTAAATATAACCAGAAGCCAAAGGACAAATAGAGGAAGATATAAAATTTGTATCTGTAATGTTTAAAGGTCAGCCTCCTAGTTCACAGAACAGGTGTGAGAGAAGCAGAGTATGGATCCAGAGATACAAACACAAATTATCCAGCACAGCCAATGAACACTGACTTTACTTGACCAATGGTATTTCTAGTTCATAAAAGTGCCCTACATTATACAGACAGTTATCTCCATTTTACAAGTGAGAAAACAGGCTCAGCTAGCAATGCTAGCAAACAGGTGGCTGGGCAAGGATTCAAAATCCAGTTCTATCTGGGTGTGAAGGCTGAATTTTTCCACTTTCCTGTACCCCATTGTTGTAAACATTTTGTCTTACCCAGTAGACTGTGATCTACAAGGTTAACATTTCATTCATCTTTATATCACCAATGACTTGCACAGCGGTGCATGATAGGACATAATAAATATTTGTGTAATTGATTAACAAAACTAACAGAATGATTTAGTAGTTTAATTTATGTGAGTGGGGATTGGGTAATGGAAACATGCCAGAGGAGTTAGTGAATTATATCTGGCACGAAGGCACCTCTTTGTAATTGTCCTTTATAAATAACTGCCCTCCTCTTAGCATCATAGGGAGAAAGAACGTTTATCTGGTTTCTTAACCACAATGGAGAATAACAAAAATGACAAGAAGAGGGTTCTTTGTATGCTGCTCATTTTCCATCTTCCCCCTGACTTGGCTAAGAACCAATTAACTTTGCCCTCCCTAGTCCTTCCTCTATGACTTTTCTTCTGAGCTGCCATGCCCCTTTCTGATGGTTCATTTTCTTTTCCTTTCACTTAACTTGGCTTTTATATATCTGTCTATCACTGACTCTCTACCAGCTAGGATGGCTGGGCATTTTTTTTTAACTTTGAAAAGAAGCTGCCTGCTCTGAATATGTGCCGTTAGAGAGTGGGTTTTGGTAAGTCCTGAAGAACAGTTGTTTATGTTCTTTCAAAGGTTGCCAAGTAATAAATAGTTATTTGAAAGTGAAGGGTAAAGTGGTTTTTCATCACCCTGCTCTCTGCAGTTCTTGTGATGGCTCAAATCATAAAACATTGTGTTTCAACCCTCATTGGGAGAGCTCATCAGCCTGGGGTTACTGAGTGGGCAGAGACACTTGCTTCCCTACTCAGTACCCAGGGCATTACTCAATTCCAGCCCAGTTGGAACTCTGTGGGTTGGACCTTTGAAACTCAGAGGCTGACTGAAGTTTCTGAGCCAACAAAAGAGGCAAAGGGCCTTTGTACTTCAGCAAGGAAATGTTCCAGTTCTTTTGCACTTTCCTAATGAAGGCTGGCCTAGCAGCCCTAGTGTCCCTGGTGCACAGGAGGGGGTTGTAAGAAATAAAGACAACTTGACTCTTTGAGGTCATTGCTCTATTCCCAGGGGCTTTTATGGAGAGCCTTCCCGCCATTGAGGGGTTTGCTACTCATTCACATTTCACAGCTTTGGATCTGAGTGAAAAAAAAAAAAAGAAGAGCTATCTTCTATATTGCTGAATTTCATCAAACTTTCCAAAGTAGGAACTCTCACACATGCCTTGTCTTATTTACATTAGTCCCCACCTAGCTTCATTCATTTAGGTCACTTGACCAGTCTTGTAGGGATTTCCATCCCAAACTTAATTTGTAAATTACTTGCCTATGAAGATGTAAAGTATTTGCTACTGTTGTTATTGTTGGATTAAGTTAAAGTGTTTCAATAGTATGGATTCAGATCTTAACTCTAGTACCACATAATGTTTCCAGTAAGTTGAGTGAAAAGAGTCTTCCCCTTGACACAATTTTAGAAAATGTGAGATTTTAAAAAGCCCAGGACCCAAGTTCCAAATTCCATGTGACCTGCTGTATTATATATCTGGATAGAGAAACTAAGGTAAGTAGAATTGCAAACAGCAGGCCTAAAAGAGACTTTAGTATGTGATCCCCAACCCTTGACTTTACAAATAAGCTATTTAGGTCTCAGAGCGATTATTGGACATGAATTAGTATTTAAGATGATTAACAGTGTCCTATTAGACATTTCCAAATTTGCTGAAACCATTAGATTAATTATGATACAGCATGTGAGCTTACAATGAAAGAATATAAGGTAAAAGATGGTACTGATACCACTCATCAGACTCCAATTTTAGACCTAGTCCTACCTAAAGTTTCCCATGATTTATTATATCCCATCCTTGTCAGGTATCATTTCCAAGCTGGCACTGTAACAGGCAGGTCACCACTCTTTCAGGCTGGTGGCTCCCGGGTAGTATAGTATGAGACAGTAAATTCCATTCTCATGTGCTTACTGCTGCAATCCTTTGCCTTAAAATAGGTCTCTTGGTTAGTGCAATGTTATATGGTAAATAGATCAAACAGTCTCTAAGCCTATAGATGATGGTGCTGGCTGAGGACCTCAAGGCAAAGGAAGACTAACTCATAACAAGAGTAACAGCCGATTCCATAAAAATGAAACTCATCACTCATATCCAACATTGTACTACAGGTCCCAGTCATTGAAATATGACAAGAAAAAGAAATAAAGGCATTCAGATTAGGATGGAAGAGATAAAACTATTTGCAGAAAACATACTTAACTGTGTAAAAAGTGCTCAATAATCTACATAAATCCCTATGAGAACCACAAGGTGTATTTTAAAAGGTCATAGAATGTATATATAAACTCTTAGCTTACAGTACTCATATAATAATGAGATCAAAATACGTTTGCAAATTCAATAAAAACAAAATACAATAAAATTAACAGCATCATTTTGATGGGACAGGTTGTTCTTTTCTTTTTTTAACTTGAATATGAGACCCACTATAACATCCTCCATTATTTTGCCCATTTGTAATTTTGTTTCATGTGATAGCTCAAATTCTTCTTTTACTCTTTCTATTTCAACTATTTACATAGTCTTCTGAAATCAATTTGCATTTTAATTGGCTTGAATGCTTTATTTATTTGTTAATTCCTGATGAGTAAGCACAAATAAAATTAATACAACTTGGATGCCCCACCATCATAATCAAAACTACCAATGTAAACTTTGACACTGAAATATTGTGACAACAGCTATATGTTATCATCAAAATCATCCAGAACATAATTATATTAATTAATTTTTAAAAGTTTCATTAAAAATGGACCAAAAATTACATAAGGACCTTCCATAATAGTACATCTGTGGATTATACAAAGATTCATGGTTCTCAGTTTTGAGAAACACTGGCAAACACCACTTATTTGATAGTAAGCCAATATGAAGTCTGGTAATACCTCTTGCATTGTATTCTATACATTAAATCTAAAATCTTTTCAAGGTTTTATAATATAGAGAGTATGCACAGTGAAGGTTTATTTCTTATTTCCTAACACATAGTGGGTACTTAGTTATTATTTATGTTAAATTATGACCAAACTCCTCTTCAGTGGAAACAATGTCTTTGAGCTATATAAAATGTTTAGCTTCAAATTTTATTTTCTCTTTGGTTGTAGAAATGGGGACATTTCATATGTGCTATCTAGTTTAAGGAGATGCTCAAATTAATATTCCCCAAATACTAAGCATTGAATATTTTTATATATCTCATGGGAATATGAGTTTTATCTCATTTGATCCTACCACACCCCCATAGAGAAAGTAATATTGCTATTTCCACTTAAAATGCTCAGGAAAGCATAAAGCCCTGAGGCTTAAATAGGGTGAACAATTTGCCTAACATCCTCTGGCTACTAAGCAGCAGAGCTAGGGTTTGAACTCAGGGAGATTGGATTTTGAACCAGAGCACTAGACCCCCATGATCATTAATAATGCTCAGTGATTGCTGGAAGTTTCTTAGATATCCTCGATGACATTTGCCTCATGAGTTCTTCAGTTTGCCCTCCATCTAATTAAGTTGCTTGGAATGACTGTTACACAAATATAAGTGAGGAAACCTCATTTTTAATCCACGAAGATCCATAAGGAAATGAGCTTAATTTCTCAGTGGGTTTAGTAGGTTTATTTCTACTCCAGAGTTTTGTGCATCTATCTTTTTTTTTTTAATAACTTGATCTGGGCAGCAGTGGCATGCTACTAATGTGTTAGAAGTACTCACATATTTAGGTAAAGGAGATTGACTTTTTATAGTAAAGAAAGAGATTATTCTGATTTTCTCTGATAATCAAAACTTATCATTCCCCCTTAAAATACTCAAGGAGAGGAACAGCTTTTCTATTCTTTACATTAATCCAATTAGATTTAATTAGATAGTGCATTGTGTGAATATTCTTATTCCTTTCTAGCCTCTGTCACTAACTAACCTCTCAGTCTGTTTTTCTTTTATCAAAATAAAAGAATATCTCCTCTGCTAACTCACTGGGTTTTACTTTTACTTAGGAGATCAATGATAAATCATTTGGAAATGTTTCAAAAAGCACAAAGCACTGAAGAATGCAAAAAATTCTTTTGGACCAAAGATAGGGAGTATGGCATTTTGAAGCTCTAATCTTGTAGTCCAGTATCTCTGTATCACCTCTTAACAGCCACAGATGTCTTCTATCATGCAATTAGAGTTTGCCTTTATCTGCAAACTTACCCTTCCTTTCCCATTTCCCTCTGAATATTTCAGAAGTTGAAATATTCAGGCATGTTTGTAGAAATTCAAAGAATTATTATTGATTCCATACTGGGCTGAGGATTTCAAAACAGTTTAAATGATAGAAACATAATCTACATAGTGCTTGCAATTAGCCAGCTGTAGCTCTGTGTAGGAACCAGCTTCCATTAGGGGAAATTTCATGTGGATTAAATAATATCTGTGTGCAGTTCCCTAATTCTGGCCCCAGTTTGGAAGTATAGTGACTCTGAACAGAGTTTACTCTGATAAAGATATTTGCGACTATCCTTATTTAATGGCCAAACATTTGGAAATCTGGGATAAAGAGAGTCAACTTAAATACATTTCAACTGTTCACTAGGCAGCTCATGGTAGGAGGGGTGAAAAGATTCTGTATCTCCACTGTTCCTTTGGGAAGTCAGAGGAAGACAAATAGACAAAAACAAAGAAACAAGCAAACGAAAAAGCACCACCAACAACAAAAAACCCCAACACATGAGCACTGAAAACCTAGAAGCATCAAGGATTTTTTTCCAAACTCATTCTTCTGGGAAACTTAGTCTGATGTAGTAGCTGGAAAGCACATTTTCATTAATTTTCTTCTCTAGCATCAAACTTTAATTTTGTATTTTTCTAATTTCCTTAAAAAATATTTTTAAGTATTATTACAAAGATGATGTGTGGTCTCTGTACAAAAATCTTACATCTACTGAGAAATAAAAATGAAATGAAAAAAGCAATCAACTTGGACAACTCATGGAGTTAATCATCATTTTTGCTGAGCTGGATCAATAAAGATTCAATCAGATAAGTGACTTGATAGTCCTTCAGATGGGTCCAGTTGAATGCAGAATAGTAAGAGCTAAACCTCACTAAGAGCTTACTGTGTACCAAAAACTGTTCTGACCCCTGTGTCAGTGTCCTTATAGACAATCCCAAGTAGGGACTGTTATCCCCATTACAGAGATAACAAAACAAAACAAAACTCTGAAAGCCAGTAATTAATCAAGTCAATACCAACATATGTTTATTAAACTCGACTTTGAGAGCTATAAAAAAGATAAGAGAAAGATAAGATCTTTATTTTTAAGAAGAGTAGAACCTTGCTGTATTAAATATAAAGTTAATTCTCTTCACCAACTGGGTTTCTGAACAAGTATATATGAGGCATTGTTTAAAGCACACCCTTCCAGGTTATTCTATTCTATGGGTACACTGAGCCTTTTATTGTCTTTGGATTATTTTACACCATAAGTTGTAGATAACTAATAGCAGTACAAAAGAATTCTTGTCTATAGATATCCAAATAAATTGTGTCCAGTGGAAGTTCAAAGACTTCCCTCCTCCATTGTGAAAGCAGTCAGTTTTAGGTCCATTTGCAAATTCATTTCAACATTCTTGATTCATAATCATATCTGTTCTTTGGATATTCTTTTGAACTACTTATAACAACTTACCAGTTCTCTCATTTATATAATGAGTTAAATAAAATCTTTGACATGTGTTCATTTTATATTTGTTAAAAAAAATTATCTTTTCGCATGAGCTTAGGATCTAGAGTCAGCCAGGCATAAATCCCAATCCTAGCTTGGCCGTTTACCAGTTATGTAATATTAGGTAAAATCTTAGCCCCTCTATTAATAACTGCCTCATTGAATTGTTATAGGATTATGTGACATGTTGCTAAGTTTCTATTCAGAAACTTAGAAGCACTCAACAATTTTTTTTTTTTTTAAGAATCAGCAGAGCCAATAAATGGAGTAGCTAATGTGTAACAACAATAAAGTGGACACATTCAATTAACACCCAGGAAGTACAATGAATGTGACTTCTTTTTTATACCTCTGAAGTTCCTGCTTTCAGTTTTATGACTCAACTATCGAAATAGGTGAAAGTGTTTTTCAAAACCATATAAATGAAACGGGCTCATGACTTTCTAATTCCAGCTAGGCATATTTAATATGCAAAGGTTAATCAGTGAGTAATCTTTGTGATTATGTTTGTACAGGAAGATACCCATAATAGTCAATTTTATACATTTTCTTTCTAAATAAGTTTTCCTGAAGTTCTTGCTCTAAAATGCAATTCTCATCTAATGCACATTAACTATGAGTTCTTTTTCAACAGATTAACAACACAGGCTGTCCTCAAAAGATTAGTAATCCTTAGCCTTAACTCTAGCTCAAATCATGACTGTTACTTATTCCTCCTACAATTATACTTTGCCTTTTACATTTAGAAATATTTTTAAAAGCCCTACACTTTGAAATTGAAAGAAATCATTAATTCTTTTTTACATGGTAAAGAGCCAAGTGAAAAAAGCTGAACATATTATTGTGTGGTACTATGTGCCATCTATGTAAACAGCCATTAATTCCAATTTGAGGTCCCTTTCAAAACCCTTCAGAGATTAAGTAGATCTCTGGATTTTAGAAGAGTTATTACCAATCTTCTTAACTTCTGGAACAAAATTATTCCATCCACCAAACTTCAACATTTCCTACCGATCTAGTCAATTCTATACTTATATACATACAAGCAGTGTTTCCTAAGTGAGAAACATGAGTGTCTCAATAAGCTCTGTGTAAAAGTAACTGTGGAATGCAGTATACAACATCTCTCATGAATATTCATGAAACATTAGATTACTGAAGACTCCGAGAATGTCTTGAGCAAATCCATGTTTCCCTGATGCTAGGCCTCACTTCACATGTTGGTCTCTCTTTGCCATCTTCCTCCAGCCACGTTTACCTTCTTTTATTCCTTTATGTGTTCTACATCAGAGCCTATATAAATGCTGTTTTCCCACCATACCCACACTGGATTAACTCTGGTGCACATTAGAATTCTAATTCCTTGTCCTAAGGTGCATCAGGTATCAGTATCTGGTTAAAGTAGCCCACGTGCTTCATGTTCAGCCAGTATTGAGAGCCACTATCTCCTGAGCTCCAAGCTCATGAAGGCAGGCCTGCATCTGATTTTGCTCACCATTATTATTCACATAGTAAATAATAAACAAAATTGTCAAATAAAGGGATAATGAATGAATAAAAACATTTGTCAAATAAAGGCTGAATAAATGAATGAATTTGTCAAATAAAAGATGGAAGAATAAAAGGGGCAAACAATGTTTTTTGGAGAACACTGCCTTAGGAAAACATTTGCTAAATAACCATAGTGCGTGGTATACATTTTTTTGTAGGCAGGGCAAGGTAGTCCAATTATGGCACTTCAAGGACTCGGCCCTTTTGGACTTCTTCCTGCTGGGCAGTTCTAGGTTAAACTATTCAGATTTCAGCTTGAAGTTCAAGACAAAATGTGGTCCCTGTTATATTCTGGGATTGAGGATTGCTGTCAGAGGAGACCTTGGGTGTTTTCTGCAGCTACTGCTGATCTAGTCTCCTTAGGAGCTTCCCAACCATAGAGATTCATGTGATATACTCCCCATACCCAGACCTCTTCGAACTTCTTTCCAGGGCCAGCGGAAATCATAGCACCACTTGATAGCTTTCTTTGCTCATTACTTCTCACACTGCTCTCTTTGTAAATAGAGTAACTGCAAAACCTTTGTAAATACAATTTATTTCTCTAAAGTTTCAATCCTCAGAATAGTTCTTGGAGGTAATACTATTGTTATTTCCAGCTTAAGAAACTGATGCTTAGAAGAGGTAAGTGACAGCTTCAACCTTACCAGACCGCTGTACCGATTTTTCGGTAATTTCCGAATCTGCCGCTATACCGCTGTACCTAATTTTCGAAATGAAAGGTAGACCTATTTTCTACAATGACTCCAAGTTCCATCTCACTCTAACCACTTGCTTGCATGTACTAACATTTTTCTATATCATGTTGGTTTTTTCTCTTTAATGCTCAGGGGCCCAGGTATAGGGGACAGTTAGGTTCAGGGCCTCAGGTCTGGTAGGGTTAAGGAAGAGTGGTATGTCTGTAGGTACACATTGGACTTGGGGAACAAGCCAGTAACCTCTGAGGAATTCATTTTCAGGCCACTTGTCAACATTTCTCAGAAAGTCAGTGTTTCTTTCACTTTTTTAGGTCTCTTCCTAGGTCATAAAGGAAGGGCAAACTCCCCCCAGAAGTAGCTGGGCAAAACTCTAGCAGCTGATCTCTGTCCAGCAGCCTATGGCCACCTTCTTTGCACACAACATTGAAATTAGTCCTTGACTACTTTGTGCTCCTTTCAGTAAGAACTAGTCATTTTATTCCTATTCATTTCAACATGATTTCTTTGCCATTGGACATAAGAGTTTTATTTAGGAAAAAAAAAGCATTGAAATTAATGTACATTTTTTTCTCCTTTCAAAGGTATCTTATTTTACACATGAAGTTTGAGGTTTCTAGAATTTCGTTTCTGAGAGTCACACCTCTGCAACACTCTAGTCAAAAGAAACTCATTAACTTTCCCCAAATGGAAAAGTTAGAGGCATCACATGCTTATTTGAAGCCAAAGTTTTATTCTAACAGAGGACACTGCACATCATATGCTGGGTGGCTTGAGATCCTTTTTTCGAGAGCTATGACTGAATACTGACCCCAATTACTGGCATTTTTTGTGCTTCAGTGGTCATGTTTCAGAATAAAAACCAATAGTACAACCTTACAGTGAAGCTTTGTAAACTTCCTCAGTGAGTCTGTAGCTCATTTCTCTTTTTTTCATAGTCACTGAATTGATTTTTCCTTGTTGCCTGTACATGGCGTTCAATCATAGTGAACTGCAAGAATCAGATGACAATCAGCTACCAGAAAAACTGTAGAACTTGAGGGGAAAATATGAATTTTGAAGGCTTCACCATTGATAATGTCTCATCCAGAGAGCTTGTCATCATTTTTAGGTTGCTCTATCAAGTAGTTTCGATTTTGCCTTTTGTGAGAACATATCAGTTGCCAATATTAAGTGTAATGTGTACAGTGGTTTAATTTTCTATTTGGGGGTATCACTAAAATATAAATGGAGTTAATTGTTTTTTTCAGGGGTCCTTTGGAGTTTATCTTAAAATCAGGTAATTAAAAATGAGTTAGCTTTCACCAAAACAAAAAAGCAACACAACAAAAAAGATGCCATAGGCCCTGGTTACAGGATCTAACACAGGGAAATGACAAAAGATAACAACTGTTTGGTACTTTTTTTTCTAGGAAACCAGTTTAAATTGAAAGAGGAGGCCTAAATTGACTCTAGGAAGAAAGTAACTAGAAAAAATAGAAATGAGCCAGAGAATGTAGAAAGACTTAAGTGTAAATTCAGAGAAAAATGAATTCTTTACAAAGATTCAATGAATACCTCTGAGAAGAACAAAAATTATGTTCAGCAAAGGAAATAAAATTGCATTCATGACTTGGCCTAGCAGTGAATTAGATTTACATAATTAAATAATTAAACCTTGAAAACATGAAAATAAATACCAGAAGAAACAGATATTTGGAAGCAGTTCCCTTTGGAGAGTAGGGTTAATGTGGCTGGGGGTGGGGAAGAAGCTGTCTTGTTTAGTATGAGCTATTTAGTACTATTTGACTTTAAAACTTTGTACCTATGTAATTTTGATAAAAATTAATTTTAAATATTTAGAAATACAAGTTTTTGTTTCTAGCTCTTTCTAGCATAAGTACAAACTTGGCAAGCTTTCCCCAATGTTCTGTGGAGCAGGACAAGGGTGGATGGCTTTTTAAGCATACAGAGTAGAAAGGCTTTGGTGGGTTTGGTAGAATGGAAGAAGAACCTTAGGATTGGAGTTCTGTCTCGAAGGGCCCCAGTCAAATTTTGTCAGTCTCTGTTGGCATTGATTTAGTCCTGATCAGTAAGGAGAAGAACTTTCACAAACTTCAGAAAGTTGAGTTCATTTGGGCTGCTGAGCTTCTCCTTAACATTATTGGCTATTAGCCCAAACATATTTTTCATTTTGAAAAAAACATTCCTCTGGGTGTGTGTCAGACTTGTGTTTAAATCCTTGATGTATCAGAGCATCCTGATGGATGTAACATCTTTATATGAATATGAAAACAAGTAGCTGAGGAACCAGAACACATGGACAAGCATTTACCTTGAACTCCTGTGAATGAGCAGAAATGCTCTATAACTTCTTATTCCTCTTTTAAGCTATTTTTCTCCATTTGTAAAATAGAACCCAAGGTAGCATGGTAAGTTATTACATTTTGTTTTTTCTTTAAATAAGTTTCTAAAATCTTACGTCAGTTGGGTTTTGTACCATGGCTAATTATATGCATGCATCAATGTTCTGCCATGCCTTAGTCATTCAAACATAGCAAAAATGTTTCTGAGACTGGTGACTAGTCATTTGAATTGAGGTATGTGATTTTTTTACTATCTTAAATATGTGAAGTTGTTTGCATTCAGGTTAAGAATTAAGGGAGAAACACATTCTAATTTAGGCTCAGATTAAGAAGGAACAGAGAGTGACATCAGTTAAGCATCTACTATGTACCAGGCACTTTACATATCTTATTTCATTAATCCTCACCAGAAACCTTGCATTATTCTTATTTTAAAGAAGAGATACAGAGAGGTCATGTGACTTTTCTAAGCATTTCTAGCTCATAAATTGTGGAAATAGGATTTAATCAAGGTTTAATAGCAACAAAAAAGGAGAGAGGTTGAGCGATTTTTATCAACATAAATCCACTTGCAGTGAAATCTCTTGTAAAACATGTTAAAAAGTGGAAATTGTGAGGCTCCACTACAAAGCTACTAAATCAGATTTTCTGAAAAGGAAGGTCAGGAACTACCCTGTAACTTTTGTGTACCCTAGTTTGAGAACCACTCTATATCATAATTATAAATTATGTTCCAATTATTTTGCAGAACACATGGTATTATTCTGCAATTAAACTCCCTTGAAATTTAGATTTATTTTATCACTATTTCTCAATCCCTATGTATGTACTCAGAATTTCTGAAAACTACATACAGAAAATGTCACAAGATAAAATTTTAGACTCAAATTGGGCCACAAAAATATAGCATTTTCCCCTTAGACAAAGCTTATGGAGTAGTCGTACAAAACAATAGTGGAGTGGGAAGAAGAGCTGACAAATTTTCTGTGTGAATTCAGGACAAGAGCCATGACTAAGCTGCATCTGTTTACTTTGTTTTCTAAATGATTGATGCAAGCTGTAACTGATGCATGTGCCATTTAAATGGGGTTTCCCCCACCCATTGTGATGAACTGATGGCTCCATGCTAGTGTTCTTTTTTCTTCTCTTCTAGTAGTTATTATGCATAGTTAATGCCTTGAGTAGCTTAGAATTTGAGAAGACTGAATGAATGTCCCCAGAATTCCTGGAAAAGTTATTATCAGAAACTTGATAAAAAACATAGAGATAGACAAAATAAGTGCAGCAAAATTTTGAAAAGACATAAGAAAAGGGGAGAAAAGAATGGGAGAGTTTTTATTGGGAACATTTTTTCCACAAATCCAAATAAATGGACCATGCCCTAAATATTAATATGTTATACTTAAGCAGAGATGACAGGATGAAAAGAGAAGAAAGCAGTTAATGCTCTTCCTACTTGCCTCTTCCCAAAAACGGAACTTCGTTAATGTATAAAGGTGGGAGGTATGGGTTTTGGCACCAGAGTATGTTTTTTTCTTTTGTAATATCTCCATATATTTTAAAATAGAAGTGTATAAACCCACCAGCTCAATCTGGAATATTCATTCTGAGTTTAACAAATATGTATTGAATGGTCTCTATATTAAAGTCCTAAGAGTTCTGAAATACTGAACTCCTACACGGGGTAGTCAGGAGACAGGAGTTCTAGTCTCAACTAGTTGTGTGACTTCAAGGTGATCACTCCTTTCCTCTGACACTCAACCTTTTTTCTGTAAAAGCATGCTAGAGATTTCTGAGGTCTTTTCAAGCTCTGTAAGTCTATATATGTGTTTACAATTGTGCCAAAAGAAAAGCCTGATTTTTTTTCTTTCGTGGATTAGGGGATTTTTGAGTGATGTTATCATCCCTAGTCAGCATGTGCCTGTTTCTGAGACAGTTATCAAGTTAGTGTTTCTGCTGATAAAATAAAATGCTAATGTTTAAGGTGTAAAATAGAGAAGAGAAAGTAATAAAACATTTGCATCCTGATCACCCTGCATACTATTGTATTCCATTTATTTTTGAATAGCTTTATGGAGGTATAATTGATGTAAAAGAAACTACACATATTTAAATTGTGCAATCTTATAAGTTTTGACATACGACATATATCTGTATGTTCAATATGACCTATGAATTCATCACCACAATAAAGATTTGAACATAACAAGGTCAGACAATTAATTTCAATAACTCATCCTAGAAAAAGTGATACATACCTCATAGCTGAATATCACTATTCACCTTTTAAGTAGTTTCCTTTGGAAGCTATGCACGGACACTAGTTCACCTTTCAAAGCAATTTTGGAACTCTTTTTCTGGAATGGCCATCAGAGTTGTCATCGTACCCCAAATCTGACAAATTAGGTTCGCAAACTTGCCATCGTGTACTTATGTTGGCAGCACCAAGTTGTCTGTACAGTGCTGCCAATGTAAGTGCCTGATGGCAAGTTCGTGAATTTAACTGTCAGATTTTGGGTACAATGACAGCTCTGATGGCCATTCCAGAAAAAGAGTTCCAAAATTGTTTTGAAGGGTGAACTAGGCTCTGGTGTTGGTGCATTGTATACTTCAAAGGTGACCATAGTGACATTCAGCAATGAGATATGTAGCACTTTTTCTAGGATGCATTTGTGAAATTAATTGTCCAACCTCATACATAGCACTCTAAAGACTTGTGCCCTTTTGTCATCCCTTCCTTCTACCCCTGCCCATAATACCCACTCCTTCTCATCCTCCTGACAGTCAATGATCTGCTTTCTGTCACTATACATTAGTTCACAAATTCACAGAGTTTTATATAAATAGAATTATATAGTATGTGTATCTTTCTTTTGTCTGCTGTCTTTCAAACTAAGTGATTATTTAAAGATTCATCCATGTTGTTGCATGCATCAAAAGTTCATTCCTTTTATTGTTGAATTCTATTCCATCTTATGAATATAATATATTTTGTTAATTTATTCACCTACTTACAGACATTTGTGTTGATTTCAGTTTGGGGCTGTTATGGACATCTGTGTAAGTCTTTACATGGACATATGTATTCATTTCTCTTGGGTAAATAAATACCAAGGAGTGGAATGGCTGGGTCACATGGCAGATATATGTTTAAATTTGAAATTTCAAACTATTTTCCAAAGACACTATTCCATTTAACATTCCCTTCAGCAATGTATGATTCCTTTATTACAAAATGATAGTGTTTGCATGGCATATCTTTTTTCATACTTTTACTTTTGATTTATTTTTCATTATATTTGTTGTTATTGTTTTTTTTTTTTGGTTTTTTGTTTGTTTGTTTGTTTGTTTTTATGTGGGTAGTTCCCTGGCTGGGAATCGAACCCAGGCCGCAGCATTGACAGTGCCGAAGCCTAGCCACTACACCACCAGGGAACTCCCCTATTTTTCATTATATTTGAAGTGGGCTTTTTGTGGGTATCATATACTTGGGTCTTAATTTTGTATTCAGTATGATCATCTCTGCCTTCTAACTGGGATACTTAGACTCTTTACATATCATGTGACTTAATATGGCAAGACAGTTTGATCATTTCTGCCACTGCTTTCAATATTTCAATTAGGTAAGATTTGAACACTCTTTTGTCTAGGTCTAATTATTTCTACTAGAAACAAGACTCTTGTGATTACTCTATCCAGTGGCTCATGAATCATAAGGTTTTCCTGCCTGGCAGGGGATTGGGCACTATTCCTACATGTGGGATCTCAGTACTATTGTCTAATCTGTTTGAGTATTTCTTCCCCCAGGTTCAGACAGTTTCTGCACATGTATACTCTGATCATTATTTGGCTGAATAATTGAGGATGACCCTCTGCCTATCTCTCCAGAGTACTCTCTCTTTGCAGCCCTCTCCTCTCCAGTACTTTGCCTGTAAATTCTAAGTGACTTGGTCTCTCCAAACTCTCAGTTCTGTGTTTTCAACTCAAGTACTTTGCCAGGCTCTGCCTGCTTTTCTCCTGAGTGTGCCACAGACTAGAAACTTTCTCACATTAACAAGTTTTGACAGTCGCAGGGTTCCCTCATTTGTTTGCCACCTCTTTGAGATCTCTGCCCTCCACTGCCTGATATCTAATATCCTAAAAATTGTTTCCTCATTTGATAGTTTTTTATTGTTTCAGCCAGGAGGATAAATTCAATTCCTGTTATTTCTTCTTTGCCCAAACCAGAATTCTTCTTTTTCTGAAAAGAGTAACCTAACAATGCTAAATAGAAGAGAAGGTAAGCATACAGAAGCCACTGGGTTAAAAATTCTACAACATTATAGGAAAAGAAATAACCCTAATGAGTCTGAATGAACAAATATTTGTTTCAATGTATGAATGAAAGAATTTATTATAGTCTTTTAATTCATTTTGCAGAAAGGTTCAAAATTATCTTCAAGAAATATATCATTCATAATCATACTTTGTAAATATCTTCCCAATATTATTATTTTAATATATTTCTCAATGCAAAATATTATTTCAGTCATAAAACTCTGTAGTTTTAGAACATATGACTACTTCCTCTGTCCCAACTCAGCTATGCTGACTCATTTACTACGCATTGGGTAAGGTGGATCTAAGGACACTGTAGAAAGCAATGAGGTTTTGAATGCTTTCACCTAAGACCCAAGTTTCATCTTTGCAGGATAATACAAGTGATCATTATTACTGATGAATTTTTAAATAGAATAATTATTTTGATTGCTCTGTTGAAGTCTGAGTCAGTAAGGGAGCAAAAACATTTTCTCATACAGAATCCTCAACAAATCTCAGATTTCTACCAGACATATTTATGAGAAAATCTTAAAAATGTCCAGGGTTTCACATAGTGGTACCAGGGATACCATGTGACCCCTTGTTCTTTGCCATGGTCTATGGGTATTAAATGAAAAGAGAGAACAGAGTGTTAGAGAATGAAATCAGGGAGATTAAAATCAAACCTCAAATTTCATAGTTGACTCACATTTCTATCTCTTTTATATTTTATTCTCATTTTCCCATCTCTTTTGCTAATTCCTGTTTTAGCTTTTAGAAGTTATTTGTTGTGCCTTAAGTTCTTTTGAAAAGAAATGGGCAATAATATTAATATTTTTAGTACATGTAAACAGCAATCTAGTTGGCTACAGTAGGTGGCTGAACTGCTTGGAGGGCAGACACTTCACATCTTCAGTGAGCAGAGAATCAATCATAGCCTGATGTGATGCCAGAACTGGAAAGACCTTAGCCATGGAAGGCAAACATCTGGCATGAGGGGCCTCATTCCTCTATCCCATGCTTATGGCTAATTTGTCACAAAACACTCTCCCACTGCATCAGGATTCATCTCAGCTGTCTCATTACCCCAAGCAGCCATTACCAATTACCCAAAGTAGGACTGTAAGATAAATTCCAGCTGAAATTTGGCACCTAGTCCATTCTCTTAATTTTATAGTTAAGGGGACTGAAGCTTCCAAACAGTGGCAGGGCTTAGATTGGGATCAGGTCCCTAATTGAGCACAGTCATTCTAGAATGTCTTCATAGCCCTAGAGGGTGAAACATTTTTATGTGAATACATGGTGACAAAGCAGATGTGTAGACACAAGATGACAGAGCTGACCTGGAAAAAAATATCAAGAGACTTCTAACCTGTTCTGCTTATTGCCAGACTGAACCCAGGTATGAAATGAAAACTTTTACCAAAAGAACAAAATAATTTTCAACTGACTTAGAAACTAATCCTGTTTGTCAAGCAACCTCGAAGCAGAGTAACATAAAATTTTTGTTTGTATTTCTTGCCTATCCATCTTTATATAGAGCCAGAGACGGAAAATATCCATATAAAATAATTCGAGAGTCATTGGAAGTCTCCACATTTGTGATTCATGGGAAGAGGTCAAAACATCAACTTTGGGGATCCTTGGTGGTCTAGTGGCTTCGGTGCTCTCACTGCCATGCCCCGGGTTCGATCCCTGTTCAGGGAACAAACCAAAAAAAAGAAAAACAAAACAAAAACAAAAAACAACATTAACAGGATTTTGGATACAGTTGATTCTAATCCTCATGGATGACGTTCAAGACTTCAGTAAAGGAAATAACCATAGATATGGTGGGAATAGCAAGAGGGCTAGACTTAGAAATGGGGCCTAAAGAAGTGACTGAACTGCTGCACTCTCATTGATACGAATAAAACTTTCATGAATGAAGAGTTGCTTTTTCTGGATGAGCAAAAATGGTGGTTTCTTGAGATGAAATCTACTCCTGGTGAAGATGCTGTGAAGATGGTTGAAATGATAAAATGTTTAGAACCTTATGTAAACTTAGTGGATAAAGCAGTGACAGAGTTGGAGAGGATTGACTCCAATAGTAAAAGTTCTATCATGGGTAAATTCTATCAAATAACATCAAATGCTACAGACAAATAGCTCATGAGAAAAGGAGTCAACTGATGTTGCAAATTGCACTGTTGTTTTATTTTAAGATATTGGCACGTGCACCCCAAGCTTCAGCAACCACCACCCTAATCAGTCAGGAGCCACAAACATGAAGGCAAGACTCTCCACCAGCAAAAAAGTTATGACTTGCAAAGGCTCAGACGATGGTTAGCATTTTTTAGCTATAGAGTATCTTTTAAGGTATGTGCACTTTTTCAGTCATAATGGTATTGTACACTTACTAGACTATGGTACAGTATAAACATAACTCTTATATGTACTAGGAAACCAAAAAAAAATTGTGTGGCTCATTTTACTGCAATATTCACTTGATTGCAGTGGTCTGGAACCAAACCCACATATGAAAAGTTTACCTTAATTTTTCATATGTATTATCTCATTTAGCATTCATAGAAAACTTATAAATTATTTTATTATCTCCACTTTACACATAAGAAAGTTGAATCTTAGAGAAGTTAAGCAATTTGCCTAGGGTCTTCTGGCTAGAAAAAGAGAGATTTGAAGTCTTTCTGATTGCAAGCCAAACTTCTAATCATTACACTAATGTGCTTCCAGTCTTAGGAGAACCAAATAGAAGAATCTTAGCTTTGTTTTGTATGTTCCTCAGAATTAAGAATGCAATTGTGGGACAATATATAAGAATTCTAAGGAGTTTATATTCTTTCTTCACTTTTGCTAAAAATCAACAACAACAAAAAAATGTAAAAGGATATCTGATGTATGATCTTGAGAAACACCTAACCACAGACATCAACAATGAAACTAATGTCTTGACTAAATTTATGACTTTTTATACTTAAAAAAAATGTGCTCAATGATACAATTGCATGTTAAATACATTTGTTATAAACCTCATCCTCCTATCTGTTTGCACACATACCTATTTACAAACACAAGTATGACACCAAGAATATGCAACTAACTTCATACCCCAAAGGCCTCCTCACAGAACTGTGTAAGTTTTTTCTCTGGCTAGTTGAATGGGCAGAGTTCAGCCTGGGATATTTTAAAAGGCTGAGGATGACATGCAGCTGAATGTTTCATTAAGGCTAAAGTCTTTGGGATACTGGTGGTGATTTTCTCTAAATGGAAATTCTCAATAGGTAAGCTGTTAGAAGCCAGAGGAAGTCAGAAGAACCTAGATGTAATAAAGAGCAGGGTTTGGAAATGAAGAGCTGGAACCTGGGGCTCCAGTGTTAGAAGAATTAGTGTTATTTTTACTTGGCTGATGGAAAGGTCAACAATTTCTTAAACTGAGTATCAATAAAGAAAAGCTTTTGAGAAATTTCCCATTTCTCCACTTTCGTGACATAATCACCTCCCAAAGGCTCCAGCTCCAAATACCATCATATTGGAGGATCAGGATTTCAAAATATGAAATTTAGGGGGATCCAACATTTAGTCTATAGCAGTCCCTAAGTCTTCCAGCCCCGTCTGGGAAGGCAAGAGAGACTATTCATAAAAGGTTTAGGCAGAGGACATGTCTGTTTCTCTGTTCTAAGCAGTGTTTTGAGAAGGATGAAATCATACGGGGTAGAGAGTGAAGTTACTACCCGTGAAAAGGCACGTAAGTTGGTAAGGGCTATTCTTGCCTATGGGGGAACTATTAAGACCCTCAATCTCTACTTACACAGCAATTTAAACATGTAAGTTGAATGATCCTGGGTCTCTCTCTGTGAATTAATATAAAATCACTTACTATTAATTTCTTAATCATTTGCTAATGCAGGATTTCTGGTTCCTTGCCAGATGCCTTAAGAAGGTGATTAAAAAATGTGTGGAATTAGATGGTGGTGATTATGAATATCCTAAAAGCCACAAGTATATACTTTAAAATGAATAAAATGGTAAATTTTACATTATGTGACTTTTATATCAAAAAATAAAACATTCCCTTGAAGTATTTTTTTTCTTTTTATTGTTAAATTTATTGGAGTGATATTGGGTAGTAAACATTACATGGGTTTCAGGTGTACAATTCTACAATACATCATCTATGTGTTGTGTTATGTGCTCATCACCCAGTCAGTTCTCTTTCTATCACCATGTATTTCAAACCCCATCCCTTCTCTCTACCCTCCTACCCCCATACCCTCAGATAACCACTAACCACTAAACTATTGATTGTCCCCATGAATTTTTGTTTCTTTGTTGCTTTCAGCTTTGTGTTCCATAAATGAGTGAAATCATATGGTTGTTGTTTTTTCTGTCTGGCTTATTTTGCTTTGCATGATGGTCTCAAGGTCCATCCATGTTGTCATAATAAATAGTAGCAAACAGAATACAACGACAATGCATTGAAAAGATTATATACCATGATCAAGTGGGAATCATCCCATGAACACAAGGATGGTTCAACATATGCAAATCAATCAATGTGATACACCACATAAACAAAATCAAAGATAAAAATCATATCATTATATCAATTGATGCAGAAAAAGCATTTGACAAGATACAACATCCATTTATGATCAAAACACTAAATAAAATAGGTATAGAAGGAAAGTACCTCAACATAATAAAGGCCATATATGACAAACCCTCAGCTAATATCATACAGAATGGGGAAAAATTAAAGCTTATTCTCCTAAAATCAGGAACATGACAGGGATGTCCCCTGTCACCACTGCTATTCAATATGGTACTGGAAGTTCTAGCCACAGCAATCCGGCAAGAGAAAGGAATAAAAGGCATCCAAATTGGGAGAGAAGAAGTTAAACTGTCACTTTTTGCAGATGACATGATACTTTATATAAAAAATTCTTAAAGACTCTATCAAAAAACTATTAGAGATAATAAATACAGTAAAGTTGCGGGATATAAAACCAATGTACAGAAAGCAACTGCATTTCTATATACCAACAATGAAATTTCAAAAAAAGAAATGATGCAAGGTATTTTTGAAACTCCTCAAACTGTGTTTTACAAATGCTTGCAAAACCAGTGCAAGACTCCTGCTCATTCTGACTTCTATATAGCATTGCTTTTTAAATTTTTTAAAGAACACACAATAAAGATTTCAAACATGCAGAAAAATGCAAATATCCACAATTCAAAATCGTATCCCTACCCAGAACCAACAAATATTAACATTTGCTCTATTCAGATTATTTTCACTTCAGGTAACATACAGTTGAAGACTTTTCCAATCTCATTCTTCTCTCACTCCAAAGACAGTGACTCTTCTGAAGCTTTTTGTAACATATTTAAAATTATTTACCACTCATATATCTTTTCATAAATTCTATACAATATTATTTGATAAGGTTAAATTTGATAAATAAATAGTATGCACACAATTGTTATTCCATACTATTTTCAAAATTTTTGTTGAAACATATGTGTTTAATTCATTTTAATTGCTGTATAATACTCCATCATTTGTATATATTTGTATCAAAATTATTTATCCGTCCCCTATTGATGGACATGTAGATTATTTCCAAATGTTTGCTGTTGTGAACAAGATGGTACTCATCATCATTGTTCATGTCACTGTGTACACATTTCTACCAGAGTTTCAAAGATATCTAGATAAGAATTAAATTTTAAAGATATTACCAAATTCCCCTCCAAATAGGTTGATGTTATTTTCTCACATTTCCCCTCACATTTAGTGTGTTTGCATTTATTTTTGTTTCCCTCATAGATGAGAAATAGCATCTCCTTATTTATATTTCATTAATTATTAGTAAGTTTGATTATTTTTCTCTTAAGGTTTTTGGCCATTTGTATTTCTTACTCTGCAAATCTGTAGTTCATACCTTTTGCCAGTTTTCTGCTTGCTTTTTGTCTCTTTTACTAATTTGTGGAAGTTCTTTCTATAGCTTGAGTTCCACTCCTCTATTGATTATACATCTCCAAATTTGAGATGTACAATAAAAAAAGTAAAAGTATATGTGTATATTTAACTTCTTAAGAAAATGGCAAACCATGTTCTAGAGTGGCAATGCCACAAACGATGTATGAAAGTCCCTGTGGTTCCGCATGCTTGCCAGAACTTGGTAATGCTAATTTTTGTGGGGTCTTTTTTTGTTTTGCTTTATTTTTAAAATTTAGATATTTTATAATAGGCATGTGGTAGTAGATAGCAAATAAGCACAGAAAAAGATGCTGAACATCATTAATCATTAAGAAAATGCAAATCAACCTCTTTTAAAACTTATGAAAAGGATAGTAGGTTTTATACTAAAGAGACAAGAAATATTTCTTTCTGGGTGGTAAATAGTGTAACACTGTTCAAAGTATGACTCTCAATTTGAAATAGCCTATGGATGGGGAAAAGAAAAAAAACAATTCTGGAAGAATGCATGGTCCTAAAATAAAAAGACACACTCCCCAATGTCCTGAAGGTCACATGCTGGATATTTCTAATCTGTTGTTGGACATCAATTGTAGAATTGATTTTCCAATCATGGATTTTTGACAGTTGTTAAAAACAAATGAGTGAAGTCATACAGTTCTTCGTTTTTTCTGTCTGGCTTATTTCACTAAGCATGATGATCTCCAGATCCATGCTAACAGATGTCACCCCAATAAGTCTAACGATCAAAATGAATTAAAAAAAAGAAAAAACAAATGAACAAAACCACAGGTATCACATTTGCCATTGAAAAGTGCAACTTTTCTGTGATGTCTGAAAACTCAATGGAGCCTTTACTACAAAAACAATGTTACCTATAGATAGAGGGAAGCTGAATTATTGGACATTAGTCTCACCAATGGGTCTCATAAAATTGAGACCTTTCAGTGATTTGTATAAGTGCCAGAAACTTGAGGTGAAATTACAGCCATAGACCTAAAATCATGCCAGAAACCTTGCCGCCTGCAAGTTATCCCCCCTACCAAGTTCCAAGAGCCTGTGTTCTCTTGGCATTCACTAGTTTCCCCTCAGCACTTTGGAATGGTGCACCTTTCCCCGCTACTTCTTCCTGAGACTTGAAGGACTCTCAAGTCCAGGCCTCCTGATCTCTAGTCTTCTTTTGTGTTTCGTCCTGCCTCCGACTCTTCTGAAGCCTCAACCCCAGTGTTCTAGCCAGGGACTTCTCACTCTTTCAGCCAGGCAGGCTTCCTAGGGATGAATGGGGCTATTTTTCTCAGCAGTGCCTCTGAAGGCTCCCACAGAGCTGCTTGAATTTTGCTTTCTTACCCTGATGATTTCTTCTCCATTCTTTTGTCAGCCTTAAGGACATCTTTCTCTACTTTGAGTTTTGGCAATACTGTTAGCTAAACTGAAATTAGTGTTGCTTGAGTTACTTTTCTTTTTCTTCAGGTTGCAGTAACTTTTCAATTAGTTTCTTCCTAACTTATCTCATACCGTCTCATCAGCTTTCTTTGACCACCTCTGTACTGATACACAGTTGATTATTTATTTAAAATCATTTAAGTCTGATCTAAATTGAGAGCCTCACTGCTCAATGAATGGTTAACACATTAAGAATGCTTATGTTTTCTATTTGCTTCATTATAGGGTCATTTCTATGGTACATTGCATCAGAAAGATACTTCAGAGTCAATTATTTTGATCTATTCATTCTGGAAATAAGAGATAATATTATTTGAGAAGAAGTATGGCCTGAAAGAATTTGGGACAAGAGCTTGGCACTTCAGACACAGGCTTGTAATACTTATTCTGTTGTTGACTCATGATAGGACCTCAAAAAAGCCACTTTGAAGTATGCTTGTCTGTTAAGTGAGGATAAGCTGCTTCACAGGTTTCAGATGAGGGGTAAATTGCTAAATCACTGTCCTAACACACTGTGTTCTGCAGATCGCCCATCGTCAGGGACCTGAGATGAGGAGGAGGGAAATGGCTTTCCGGATATCATCACATAACCCTCAGCGGTGAGTCAATTCTCTTCGGCAACGGCACTTAAACATAGAAACTTCTTTAAAAATCAAGAAAAGTTTTATCTAAAATATGTTAGCCTTCAGTTTAGAATAATTTATGGTGTTGCAAAATTCAGTTCATCTATTAAGCCTGGAGCCCATAAGGCCAAAAAGAACTTCAGGGTAGTTCTCCTTGTACCACTGAGAAGCACTGTAATTAATAAACCAATGATTTAATATCTATCTTGCTAACAGACTGCAAACTCCATCAGAGCAAAGCTGGTGTCCTGTTGTGTATACAAATGTATACAATGACAATATGTGCACTAAATGAATAAATAAGTGAATAAAGAAATTTTTAATTGAATATCTAAAATATGGTTAAAAGTGAAACTGATGTCAGGATTTTGATATGTCAAGGATTCTGACACACTTAGAAGTTAAACATTCAATTTTACTTGTCACGTGTTATTGACATAGCTGACAACTACCATTTGGTGTGTATAGACAGACACAGATTTTTAGATGATGTTGATCTAATTTTTAGTGAGATAGAAGGTTCCTTTTTCTTTTTCTAAAAAATTATTTTTATTTATTTATTTATTCATTCATTAATTCATTCATTTTTGGTGTTCAAGTCTTATAAGTCAAATTTAATGGCCTACAAATGTTGGACCTGAGGTATAAAAACATAAAAGACTCTACTTGGGTAAATTAGATTGAAGGTCTAAATTGGGTTAAGTCCACAGAATTTAATCAGTAATGAAATACTCATATGCGTATTTCCATCAACTTGGCCTCTACTCAGTTCTGTATGTGGAAGCACCTAACTTTTTCTAATGCATAGCTAAATGTATACAATGACAATAGTCTCTGTCTACCTCCAGAGTTTTGTTTTGTGCCACTAGAACTACAAAAGATTCCAACTGTAGCTGTTCCACTCCCTCTGGACACAGCCGTGGCTCTGCTGGAGGTGCATCATGAAGCCCAAGACTCAGAAGTATGCTTGTTTTAATCTCAGTGCTATAGTCGTCACTCTCGACAGCTCAGGGGCTAACCTCCTCCATGGTAACCTGGAATGGCAATCCCGTATCAAGCAGAATCCTCACTTTGCTGTGTACTGATCTTGAGGACACTGTCTCACCTTCCTCAAATGTGTCTAGGAAGTGGCTGTTTTTCTCTCCGCCAGCCAGCATCCCTTTCATCTTCAAAGTAAGTTTTGATAACTTTTCCATCTAAATGCCAATCCCCAATTTAGAGATCAAAACTACTCCACACTGCTTCACATCCTGAACCTCAAACTCTCGTATGTGAGGATGTGCCACTCACGTTCAGATGGAAAGAATGAGTCAAATCAGAGAGGCAAAAGGGAGAATGACTGAGGGAGAGAATGCATATGTCTAAAGGACAAACAATGAGTGACATTCAACATATCTGGGTAACGAGGATGTGGAATCAAGAGTTTAAATATGTAGGTAGGGCAGGAAATGGGGAAACCTGGAAGCCACTAAGGGATTTGGACTTTATCTCAAAGCTATTGAAGGATTTCCAGCAGAGTTGTAACAAGATAAAATGTGTTATTTGGGGAATATCAATCTGGTTCACATGTAGAGATTTGAGAGAGGGAAATTATGCAGTCAAGGAACCTGTGTAGGAAGATGCTGCAGAAACCTGAGAAAGACATGATGTTGGCTTGAACTTGAGTACTACAGCAGGAATGGAGAGAAATAAATGAATCAGGGAGGATTTCATGAGAGAGAAATTGGCAAGCTTTGGTGATATAAGTAGAATCAAAGGGTGAAAGGAGAGGAACTTACTAAGATTGACTCCCAGGTATGTAGTTTATGCAACTGGATGGTGGTTAATTTAAATTTAGAGAAGTTGGAAGCACCTGTCAGAAATTCAAATAGAAATACTCATATGACATTTAAATAGCTGTATCTGGCTATTATAGAGGAAAGGTTTAGGTTAGATATGAACTCATATGTAGACTGGGAGTTTGTGTGTATATAGATGATATTTAAAACCAAGAGAGTAGATGAAATTACTAATAGTAAAAAAGAGACAGAGATGAGAAAGAGAGAGAGAGAGAGAGCGGGAGAGGGAGGGGGGAGAGAGAGAGAGAGAGAGAGAGGAGAAAAAAGAGGAGGAGGAGAATATTTATGTATTAACCTTAGTTCTACAGAAAGCAGAGCCTCAGGTAGGAGCTTCTGTGCTACTACTTTGTTAAGGTGTACAATCCAATGGAAGCAGGAGTTGAAAAAGGAAATGAATCAAGGAAGACAGGAGGATTAATAGGAGCTTGCTTTACTCGGCTGGCTGCTGCTTAATATCAAATGGGACTACTTTTCAATACACCTGAGCTCAGCACTGTATGAGGGAGGGGTCAAAAGAGAAGAAGAGTATTTATCAAGAGGTCATTTCCCCTCCTCAGCCCACTCATGACCCCTCTGATACCCTTCCTTTTGGGCTACTGCTATCTGCGTATATGTGGTAAACTCCTGATTCCTCCCATGCTTTGGCAGTCATAGAGGACTTAGGGGTACTTGCTGATTGTAAGTTATCTAAAGGGTAAGATCATTGTTGATAATCTGCATTCAGAGGTGAATAATGTAGTTAATATTTCAAAGCCTCAGTTTCCTCATCAGAAAGGTGAGAATAATAATAATAATATTTCTTTCTTAGGACTATTGTTAGATTTAGAGATAATGCATGTAAAGCATATAACAAAGTAAGAGGTACTGCTCAACAAAGAGAACTATGGTACTGATCATCACAATACATTGAGTTTTACTGAGTCAAATTCTTCATTTTATGTTTAAAAACTAGACTTGAGATTAACCCTTAGAGCTATTAAAACAATATACAAAAAGTTGCTTATGTATCACATGGCTTTTGATAGGGGTAGCAATAGGTAGGGGAGTTATCACATACTATGGGAACAAGCATAGGAGCATTTTGCCTGAATATGGATGGTGAGAGGCAATATTCCATCCTTTATCTTCCTAACCTCCCAGCCTTCCCCTTTCAATGACTAGGTAAATTATGCTTCTCAAATGAAAAGGGATATGTTTAAATTTAGTTCCTTTAAAGTTCTAACTCTACTCAGGGACTTGGGCTGCTTCCTGTTAAGAAGTGCCCATGAAAGGGTCAGGCTAACGTTCTTTCCAGAATTGAGTTTTTGGTATGCTGTTGGCACTGACAGTCCCTATGGTAACACATTCTGTTAGCCGGAGCACTTCCCGCAAGCGAGCAGAGGTGTAGGGACCAGAATGGAGGAGGCAGCAGGCAGATGCCCACAAGCAATCTTGTCAGGGGAAAGTAATGTGGTAGGAATGATAGATGGAAGAATGGCTCATGAGAAACACAGACAAGCGAAGGCAGAGGAATAATAACCAAACTGAAAAGGACTCTGGATATAAAGGGGAAAAAAAGAAAGACTTTACCACAAAAGAACAAAGGGATAAAAATATAGTAATTATTAAAACAAAACTCACAATGAACTTTAAGTTCCTGTATCATTATGTGGAGAAGAAAGGATATTTATTTTTGTGAATTTAAAGCATTTAGAGTTATTTCATAGTTCCAAATAGTTTTTCATTAAAGTTGGGAAGTCAAACTTATTTGATGATATTAATTTTCCCACACTCCCAGCTCCAGAGAAATGGAGAAATGGTTCTTCTGTTTTTTGGAATCAAGAAATACTTTTATAAATTTGATGAGAGTTGTAGGCTCTCCTCCCTAGGAAAAAATACACCTATAAATAAAATATTACATGCATAATTTTATTAATTTGTGAACAGTCTAAAATTTATTCACAGACTCCAATATTCTCTGATAAAAAGACAGGAATAGTACTTTTTAACCCTCATTTGAGTGATGCCTTAGCTAAAAGAGCATTATTTTCAGAAAAGCATCATGATATTCTCAAATAGTAATCATGAGAAAGGGTAGAAAGTTATTATTTAATCCCAAACTCTAAGAAAAATATTAAAACTTTCACCCTGTTTATGTTACAATACAAATTAAATATAACATTAACAAACCTGTCAGATTGACTTGACAAGTTCTGCTTATGTGTTTTCCCCAAGCGTCCAGATTACGTAAAAGAAAGTGAAAATTGCAGTGAAGTTACTTTATGTAGACAGTGTGTCTGGTCAGAGGCAAAAGGAGGCAAGGAAGGAAGAAAGGGGGCCAGAGAGGGACTGAACTGGGGAGAGATGAACAAAACCTACTGTGGATGGGGAACAAACAGTGAATGCAAGATCAGAGAGTTAAAATCAGGAAAGGCAAAAACATACAATTGACTTGATATAAAGGCTTTGTTGAGCATAAATCTTAAGACTCAAAAGAATCCTGGGTTGGAGCCTAGAATAGAAAACATTCATCGGTGAAAAAGCTGGGAAATTTGAATAAAGTCTATGGTGTGGTGAACAGTATTGTAGCAATGGTAATTTCTTACTTTTCATAAATATTATGATTATGTAAGGTGTTGAAGTTAGGGGAAATTGAGTACTATCTTTGCAACACTTCCATAAATCTAAAATCATTCCAAAATAAAAAGTTAAAATTTTTAAAAAGAATTCTGAATAGAGAAACTAAAATAAATCTTGAAAATGTCATCAAATCATCAAATATGATTTTAGAAAATTAAGTGCTGATCCATCCTTCTTTAAAAAATAGACTCTACCTGGTTCCTCAATAAATCTACCCTCCCATTTCAGCTCCCTTACTGTCACAGCCTTAACTTTACATTTAACTTGGTTTCTCTGAGCAGGTTTCTTCTCATTCACAAGGAAAGGAAAATGTCTTAAGCATTTCCTATTCTTGAATTAGTGCTTCCATTTCCTGGAGCAAAAGGTTTCTTCTTTAGCCTTTCTCATCGACAAAAGTAACCCAGCAATTAGTCATTTCTGTACTATTCAAATTTGCTTGAAAATTTCAGTTCCCCCTAAGATCCTATCTATGCTTACTCATTTTAATGAGATGGGGAAATATCTAATGTTTACTACTAAATGCATACCTTAGTGTATGAGCGGTGGGGGAAGAAAATACTGCTTTTCCAATGTTTAAGCAATTATATTGGCTGGCTTAATAAAAACAGCTCCACTGAACATTTTTATGGAATCCAATACAAAAAAATGTTTATTGAGAACCTTTTATGAGTCATGTGCTGTGTTAAACGATGGAAAAACAAGGCTAGGATGAAATCCCCGATTTTAAGGAGATTCCATTTTAGGAAGGAATCCCCAAATAGAGAAAGAAGTAATTTCAATATATTAAGTACTACGAGAGAAATATGTATGGGTCTTACAGAATTGTATGGGAAAGGCATTGGGACTATGGCCAAATGCATGTTTAATCATTCTTTTGTCCAGTGTTAAACACCTATAAAACAGATTAAAATGGTGTCTTTCCCTTGGCTTGAAAAAAAAAAAAGATGCTTTTCTTCCTATACACAAAGGATCTTTAAATTGTTCTACTCTAGACAAAATGCATCTGTGACATGACATTTTCTGTGAAACACATTGCTGCACTTTGTCTAACATGTTATTTTCCCAATGACTATTTATCATGTACTCTACGTTTGTCTAATGAACAAAAAGTGTGAGGCGATGAAATAAACCTCAGCTAAACAATGAAAAGGCAACCATGCATCATCGATTTAACAGGGCTAAAAAAGGAACAAATAAAAAGAGCATAGAGATTCAGTTGCTTCTAAGTACCAGGAAAAGCCATCTGTGTTTTGGAATAAGTTAATAGCACCAACTGTGCCAACTATTTAGAACCACTGAGAAAAAAAGAAAAAGCCAGCCACATTTTAATACAAAAAAAAAAGAAGAAGAAGAAAGCAAGAACTATATACTGTATGCAGGTGCTCCAAGAGTATATAGCCAATCAGTAAGCCAACAAAGTAGCCATAAGATTTCACATGTGTCCACTACCACTAATTCAACCAAGGGAAACTGACTAATATCTAGAACTACTCATGTATCCATGGTATTTTGTTATGGCCACTTGGGCTGCTGTAACAAAATACTACAGACTAGGTTGCTAAAACAGAAATTTATTTCTCATAAGTTCTAGAGGCTAGGAAGTCCAAGAACAAAGTGCCAGAAAGGTAGGTTTCATTCTGAGGCCAGTTCTCTCCACTTGTGCGTGGCTACCATCTTACTGTATACTCACTTGACCTCTTCTTTGTGAATTGGGGTTGGGGGCAAGCTCTCTGTTATTGCTTCTTATAATGACACCATGCCTATGAGATCAGGACCCTGCCTTTATAACCTCACTTAAATTTAAGAGTTCTCTTAAGGGCTCATCTCAAAATATAGCTACACCAGAGGTTATGGCTTCAACATGTGAATTGGAAGGGAGCACAAACTTTCAGTTCATAACAACTCACAAAAGAAAAGGGAGGTGGAGGGGGCAGGGTAGAAGATAAACCATCAATTGAAAACAATATAAAACCACAGGTTAAAAGCTAGTTCCATTATACCTTTGACAAGTAGTGTTAACTACAGCAGTGACATGTATAGCAGCGTTTTTTTAGAGATGTCAGTGCCTTAGGCATACCTTCCTGATTGTCAGAATGAATACACTGTCCTGGGAAACCGGCAAATCACACATGATAGGAAGTAATGTAGTGGTCGGGTGAGGACTAGAAAAAATGCATTGGGTGAAAAGAAGGTGACAGTAATACAGTCTCCAGGAGACTGTATTTAAAAACCTGAAAAATAGTAACCTTCAAAACCTATGTTTGAATTAAAATAATATGTTTATGACTTTTTGTGCATAGATTTGGAAGCACATTTACAATGCTTTGGAAGCATTTTAAGAGAAACTGTGGGGTTAGGGGTGTGTGTGTGTGTGTGTGTGTGTGTGTGTGTGTTCCCCACTTCTATCCTGAATGTGTGCAGTGCTCAGAGGTAGAACATTTTAACTTTTCTGTGTTTAAGCCTCCACATTCATTCTGTAGAATGGTACTGACAAATACACAGTTTTTTTAATTTTGGGGAAAGGGACTCTTAAACACAAATACAGCTCATACATTTGAAAAATGCACTTAATATCACTAGTCAACAGATTCTTCAATTGTAAAACAAGAATGTTTAACTAAAATCTGATCTCTGAGATTCCTTTGAATTTTAAGAAAAACTAGGTTTTTTTCATTTTTTGGTGGTGGTTCCCTGGCTGGAAATTGAACCCAGGCTGAGGTGTTGAGTGCCAAAACCTAGCCACTACACCACCAGGGAACCCTGTTTGTTTGTTTGTTTTAATGTGATCGAACTTACAGGTATAAAAACATTCCAGGGAGTCTTTATTCTTAAGTAAAAATTTAAACCTATTTTCTTACTATTTAAACTTAAAATGCCATTTAGCCTTTGTGTATATTTTAGGCTTTATAAAGCAATTTCTCTCATTTTATATATTTTTCTCACTATACCCTGTAAGTAGGAATTCAGTCTCCATTTTTCGAACAAGGTAACTGAGTCCAGAGAGGTGAATTGGTTTGCTTGAAATTATATCACTAGTAAAATAGCAAAGACTCAATCCTTCCTTTTGGCTCTAAATCCAGTATACTTTTTACTCTACCTGTCTAACAATAAATTCTACTATTTAGTCCACATAAACAACATTTTTCAAATGGAAAATGAAAAATTATTCTTCAGTCAACCATATTATTCCATAAATATTCCATTTATTGTACACTTATCATACACTAATGCTGGGCTTTGAATTTATATTAATTATATCAGAGTCCCTGCAAGGTCCTTTTCTACAAAACAAATATAAATCTATGGACATGTTTGTAAAACTGAAGTTTCCACCAGTTTATAGTATTTTCCACTTACTTACTTACCCACCTTACTAAATTTTAGTCTTCCTAATTTCTATCTCTTTATATGCTATCACAGAAATTATGCCCTTTTTGACATTACTTACAGTTTACTTACAAATATGCACTGACTTAAAGATGTGTCAAGAGGTAAATATACAAGAGGAAGGAGTAGTGTTATACATTTATATTCTGTGTGTGTTGTTTCTTGGCTCATACATGGGAACTGGCTGCTTTGTGCTATTAGGCTAATGTAAAATGATGGAGGATAAAGATTAACTCTTGGATGTGTTGGCAGTTTTCCAAATAACAGTTCTAATGATGGTAAACATGAAGTTCTGATGAAATGGAACAATTTCACAAATAAGAATAATTCACTAATGGAAATGCCATAATGGTGTACTGTCTTGACATGACTGAAAGATTACCTAATCCTTGTAAGTTAGACCACTTCAAGTTGAACATGCAGGGCTAGTGGTATATTAACCATACAGTATTTCTGTTTTCTGAGCTACTGATAGCTGGGAAAAATTTACAAAGACAAATCCTAAATGATATTTCTCTTCATTGTTAATAGAGAACTGAAAATATAGGGACTTTAAGAGAAGAATATAACTTAGTAGTTAAGAGCTCTAGCTGGGCAGATATGGTGATATTCTAAATGATGGTCTCAGAATGGAGTTGGATTTGGAAGTGCATGATTGAATTGTACACTTGAAGTTAACAAATTGAGGCAAACAAAACTCTCTAAGGCCTGAACTAGGCTGTGGCTATAGGGGTGACAGGAAGAGATGGCCTGGACTTCTGATAGGGGTCACCAATGAGACAATATTAATTGAGAATTCTCATACCTCCTCAATAAATAACTCATTAAAATACATTGAGGAAGGCCACATTCTGTTCAAATATCTCCACATATTTAAAGCAAGCTTTCTAGAAAGTTTTATTTCTAAATCCTTCAGGCAAGACAATTTCATTTGTTAATTTGGCAACTGATCAGAGGAGTGATTCCCTGAGAGTCTGGGGTCAGGGAATATTTCTAAAAGTACATTTCATGTCTGGCCCAAGGGACCCTAAGTGATAAAACGAATTACGTGGTTTCATTTGTAGACAAAAAGAACACATTTTACATTGCTGAAACACAGCTGAGAAGCATTTGTATCAAATAATTCTTAGGCATGAGAGAAAATACAGGTAAGGGTTACTTTATTAGCATTGATTCTCTGTAATCATTGGTTCATGACAAAATTAGGAAGGAAAAAATAAGGCAAGAAAAAAAGAAAAATGCTGTTATATTTGTTTTGTGTTTTTACAACACTGTATACATATCTAACTATGCTTACATAACATTAGGTTATATAAGAAAGACCTTACATAATTGTTAGTCATATTATATACTCTCTTGTTTACCATGAAAAGATCTATATTCTAGATCCTAAGGCTATGAAATGCTATTTTATGCCTTGAAGAAAGCGAGTAATGAACAGCCTAGAAATAAGTTTTAATTTCCTTAGAATTTATAACTAATACTGATGATTTCTTGGATGTCCTCAAAGTCCTTTGATAACAAACAGTCTGATTAAGGCAACTCTACCCACACAGGAGACATGTGTTTCCTTTCTAAAATAACATTTAAATTTTGTTCCAGTGTGGTTAGCGTAGATTTAAGTGATCCTGTGTTTTAATTTCAGTATATCTATATTTAAACACTGCTTTATTAATTTGATCTTTCAAAATTTAAGATTTCTTTGAACTTATTTGGTTTTATTCTCCTGTTTAGACTTATATTTGAAAACATTACATGTATTTTGATTTTGCTTTTTACTAAAAGTATCTTGTTTTGTAACATAGATGTTGAACTATTACTTTAAAAATTTGGTAAAATAACTAAGAATAACTTAGGTAATTTCTGAAATAGTCGCTGGAGATAATCAATGAAACTGTTAAATCCATGATCCAGGGACTCCAGCCATTTTTAATCCAAAATTGAGAACATGAGCTGTGACCACTGCTTGGTTAGATCCTAACTCTGAAGAAGGATGAATGGGCCTGGTTTTTATTTTATTTTCTAGGCATGAAAAAGCAATAACCATGGGTAAATCTCATGTGATTCAACTAATGGAACTTGGAGCTTTCAGTGTTAAGAATGAGAAAGTCCAAGGAAAACAGGGTTGAGGTGGAAACTCCATCAATTTCCCTTGCTTCTTTCTCCTACCTGGAAAATCAATGTAATGTCCAGGGATATAACTTTAATTTGGAGACTGTAAAGACAAAAGCTTTATGCAGATAAAAGTACAAATAGGGAAAATCTTAGGCCCCTAATGCCCTAGCCTGGGCTGCTAAATCAGCTTTGAATTGACTATCTCTAAATTTCATATTAGGTGAGAAAACCAGCCTAGTTTTGGTTTTGTACAAGCAACAGTAGTGGTATTTCCTGTTAAATGCAGCCAAATACATTCTGAACTCATGGACACATCCAGTTGAATCTATAGATTCAGAGAAGCTTCTTGGAAAAAGTGATGATTAAGCTGAGTCTTCATCAATGAGTAAAAATTAACAGGATACATAAAGGTTTTTAGCCTGAGGTGCAGCCACAGTAGGCACTTCATGGAGTAATGAACTCCAATACCAACCTCATAGTCTGTGAATGCAAAGAAGAACCACAGGACAAAGTCCAGGACAGTAACCACATGTGTGACAGAGGAGGATTACATAATTTGACAAAGGAGAAAGAGAAAATACTGAAGGCTGCCAGAGGAAAATGACTTATAAACACAGGGAAACATGATTCAAATGACTGCTCACTCCTCCTCACAAGCAATGGAGATCAGAAGATGGTGAAACAAAATTGTTACAGTGCTACAGGGAAAAAAACCTGTCAACCCATAATTTTATATCAAGTGAAAATGTACTTCAAAAATAGGCTCACCAGATGTACCATTTCAAACAGGACAGAAAACAACAATACTGTCCCATTTCAAATGGTACGTATGGTCAGCCTACTGACACCTTGAATTTAGCCCAGTGAGACTAAGCTGATCATGTGTAGCACTGAAAATGGGACAGTACCATTGTTTTCTGTTCTGTTTGCAATGGTACATCTGGTCAGCCTGTTCAAAAATGAAGATATTTTCAGATAAGGGAAGATACCACATTTTGTCATGTATAATGTGCACTTTTTTGCCCAAATTTGTGAGGTAAAAATAAGGATGTACATTATACATGGGTAGTGCTAATTCCGTAGCTATATAAATGTTTCTAATTTTTATTTATGCTTATAAGTTAAAAGTATTACATAAAATTTCTTGTACCATACGTTTTAAAAATGCTAAATTTCCTTTATGATACAAAAGAAGGTACCTAAATACAAACAAATACAAATTTAAATTAAAAAACTAAAATAAAAGGTATTTTTACCCCTGGAAGTTTGGGCCAAAAACATAGGTGCATATTATACATGGGAAGGCATGATACGTGGCAAAATATGGTAATTAATTGTCAGATGACCTACGTTATAAGAAATGTTCAAGAAAGTTCTTAGGGTGATGGGAAATGGTATCAGAAGAAGAGAATCTGAAATTGTAAATATACTAGTAAATAGAAAAGACTATATTTCCTCTTATTAAAATAAATGACTGTTCTAAAAAATTACACCATTGTGTTGTAGGGCTTAATTGTGTACATGTAATAATAATGACTATAATATAAAGAATGGAAAGTTGTAATAAATGAGTCTTTACTTTTTGTATTAAATAATGTTAACTCTAAGCATGCTGTTAAACGTTTACTGTGCATATTTAGAGGTATAGCTAAAAATTCAAGATATATTACAATGGAATTCTAAAAAAAGTTCAAGTAATTCAAAAGAAGGTAGTAAAGAAGGAACAAAGGAAAACAAACAGGGGGAAGCGAAAATAAAATACAATATGAGATGTAGATCTAACCATATTAAAAATTACAACAAATGTTAATGAACTAAATGCTTCAATTACAGATAGTCGTAAAGGATTGACAAAAAAGGCCCAAGTATATGCTCTCTACAAAAATGAACTTTAATGTACAGACACAAATTGGTTGAAGGTAAACAGATGGGAAACAGTAAGTATAAGAAAACTGGGGGACTCAATATCAGATAAAAGAAGACTTCAAACACAATATAAATGGATATAAAAAGGAACATTTTATAAAGATAAAAATTTAACTTATGAGAAATAACAGTCATAAATTTGTATATATCTAATAATAGTTTCAAAATATATGACAGATTTAAAGGAAGAAAATTTCATTATCTAAATTAGAGATATCAACACCTCTCTCTCAGCACTTTATCAAATTTGCCTAGAAGATCTAGGTAAAATTCAGTAAAGGCATAAATGATATGAATAGCACTATCAACCAATGGGCTTAAATGATACTACCAACAACTATGGAATACACATTATTTTCAAGTGGACATGGTACATTCACCAATAAACAAAATAAATTATACAATGTATGTTTTCTGACCACAATGGATTAAAGAAAAAATCAGTAACTATGAGATATCTAAGAATTTACTAAAGGGAGATCAGAAAGATAGGACTAGTGAAACTTATGGTCAAATATTGTCACATGCAATTATTATTTATCAAAATAATATAATATTATAAACTTCAAGTTTTGGGTAATAATCAAAGCTTAGAAAGGATATCTAAGTGTGAAGCGTCCCAAGTTAAATGTGGGAGGAAAAGGAATAAACTATTAAATTGATTAATTAGCACAAGGTAAAAATGTACATTCCTAGGACAGGTCAACAGTGGCCATTTCACTCAGAAGCCCTGCAGAATGTCTGTATTAAGAGAAAGGAGCTTCACAACTCTGGTTCCTATTCAATTTGGGGAAAATGGGGAGTATCAATTCAACTCTTTGTATTTTAGTTTCCTGTTTATTCTTATCAAACTTGGCTCTGGGCTCTTAGAAGAATAAATGAATCAACAATCTGTAACCATTTGGGGTTATTTGAGAAGATGGTGTTCATTTATTTAGGTTTTATGTCCTGAGAGTAGTACTTCTACTAGATGTTCAGTGGTTATATTGTAAGCTTTTTTTTTCTAGAGCAGAAGTTTGTGAATGCAATTCTTGTCTGATCACAGTCTCTTCTATCTGGTGGTGCATAAAGCTAAGATTTAGTCTGAGAAGTCTATAAAAGGGAAACCCCAGGGATTAGAGGAACAGACTTTAGTCATCTCCTGGCCAACAGACTGAGTGATAATTTAAGAGTTGGAAAGGAGGTGGTTAAATTTTTGTACCTAGAATGGGTTCCTTCATACTCAGGACTCAGCTTCCCAAGCATCCTTGTTAACCAGTTCTTGACTAAAAGCTAGAGCATAGAATCTCTATATATTATGCTCTGAAAGAGCATAATAATGATGGCATTATAGAGGCGAAAAGTGCTGTGTATAGAAATCAAGCAAAGTTTTCATTTCTTCCTTGGAAAACTTATTTAAAAGTATAAGTGATTTGAAAATGCATATTGATTCCTTAATGCATCACCATATTTGGGTGATATTCATAAAATAAATTTAATTAAGGTAACTGTGAAATTTGTCTAAAAACCTGTAATCAGGATTAACTGGACTAGATAAAAATCTTTTATCTATGTTTTCATAGTACCATATTCCTTGAATTTATTATAATTTTATAGTTGTTTTATGATTATTTGAGTAATGCTTTTCCCCTCTACTAAATTTTAAGCTAGTTGGATGGTGAAGCAAACCCTTATTGATCTAATGCATAAACTATGTCCAATGACTTACTGCCTTTTTGTGGGATTCAAATCAGGCTTAAGTCAAGTTAAAGACTTACAGAGGTCAAGACTACATCTGGTTGTTTTATCCTGTGTACATAAGGTTATCTACTGTTATATAACAAACTGCTCTCAAATTAGTGACTTAAAGAAACAACCATTATATTTGCTCAAGAATTCAGATGGAATTCAGTTGAGTAGTAGTTCTTTACCATGGACTATCAGCTGGGGTAATTCCCTTGGTTGCATTCAGCTGATGAATCACTTAGAAGCTACACTCAATTGCAGGAATGGGTGAGACTTGAATGTCCAAGATGGCTTCACTGACATATCTGGCCACTTAATTGGAATGATTGGAACAATTAGAGGATGAATGAGCATCTCTATCTTCAGTATGGTAGCTGGATCTCTTTACATGGTGGTTCAGGGCTCTAAGAAGGAGGAAGCAGACCCTCTTTTAAGGTCCAGCATTGGAAGTTATACAGCCTCACTTTCACCATATTGTTTACTAGAGCCAGTCACAGGGCCAGCTCAGAATCAAGTAGCAGAGAAAGACACTTCACTTCTTGATGGGTGAATGGTAAGGTCTCCTTACAAAAAACAAACAAACAAAACCACCACCACAACAAAAAAACATGTGGAATAGGAAGTATGGTTGTGACCATCTTCAAAAACAAAATCTACTATCCTTGGGTACATTTCCCATTGGGTAGTTTTCTTTGATTAACTTTGGGATTACTATTATCAGGAAAGAATCTTAGAAGTTGCCTAGCCTAACATGTCAATCAATTAATAATTCTATATATAACATTCCTGGCAGATTGTTAACCTCTCTATGCCCAAACACAGCATTTCTAGAAGCAGTTCATATTTGAACTACTCTAATTTTCTTAATCAGGATTTGAAGATCTTCAAATTGCATTTGTTTGATAAGTCTCTCAGATATCTTTTAATCAATAACAAAATTTTTTTACCTTCATTGTTACTTGCCATTTATTTGCTAACAAGACTGGTTCATTCTATCTTACAGAAATTACCCCATTCTAGACTTGGCTTATTGCTTCTTTGGGTTGGGATTTAGCATGTGCCTCTATTATGTATACTAGTATTTTCCATAAGATAGTAATTGATGGCTAATTGAATTTAATTTTCTTGGTACAATTACATCATAGATGATGCTGAATACTTTAGGTCAAGTCACGTCAGGAGGCACATAATGCCTGGTTGTCTCTTTTTTGGGGATTTAAAATTTATCAATGGGTTTAGGTTCTGTCTGCCTAATCTCCCCAGTATGAAGTTCCCCATGAATCATTCTCTTAACTGTTTTAGAAGTCAAAATGCATTATTTCATTAAGTGTTGCAACCCTAATTAGTTTCTGATTTTTGTCATTCTATATTTATTAGCTGAAATTCTTCTACTAAGAACTTGCTCATCAACTATTTGGTTATACAGTTTGTATAGCAAGAGAAAAATGCTTGGTGACACAATTTCTATAAGCAAGAGAAAAGTAAATGCATTTTTCCCTTTCATTTTCCAATTTTTAGTATATCCAGTGCCCTAGCAACCTTTAAAGGTGATCAGCAGTTTTCTTTAATTTTAAACTCATGCATTTTAATTTACTTGCTTCAATCCATTGGAGTCATTATTGGCTTGTAACAGTCCTTTCAAAGTTGTCTCCTGAGTCCTCTTGCCACAACCACAGTGGTTTTTGATCACTTCCATGCTTTCTAGCATGATGAGATGTTCCATGCCAAACTTGTACATTTCTTGCCATCAGTCATTTCTCCAAGGAGAGTTGGTTCCTTTTAGCAAGAATGGGTATTTAGAGATCTCAATCTGGGCTCAGAGATTATTGTTACTGTGTCAATATTATCTCCAGGAATTTTTCTGTGGGTAGAGCCAGGAACCAAATACTTTTAAAAGGAAAAATGTATCATGACTTTACCCTGGTATTAACAATTCAAATTTAAGATTAAGGATTTTTTCTTAACTCATTTGATATCAGTATTGTTAACTCTTTTCAATTACTCTGAAATAATTAATTCCTAAATATATTAACATAATTGTTTATGGGTAAAGTAAATAATTAAGTTAATGAATTACATAAGCACTTAATACATAGACATATTAATTATAAAATAGTAGCACCAATATAATTACTAATTATCTTTTACATTTTCATTTTTGTCTTTTTGTCTTAAGGCTATATATCCCAGGAATGTACATTCAAATTACTGAGAATTTTTTCAGATTACTTTGATCTACATTAATTATATAAACCCTGTTTATATTACTTTTTAAAACAACTTTGAGATATAGTTCATGTAACATACAACTCACCCATTTAAAGTGTACAATAAAATGCTTCTTAGTCCAACCACCACCACAATCTAAGTATAGATAATTTTTGTTCACCCAAAAATAAAGCCTACACTCATCAGCAATTACTCCTTTTTCTCCACTGCCTCCATGCCCTCAGCCCCAAGCAATCATTAATCCACCTCCCATCTCTATAAACTTGCCTATCCTGGACATTTCATATAAATGGAATCATACGATATGCAGTCTTTTGTGACTGGCTTCTTTCATTTAGCATCATGTGTTCAAGGTTTCCATGTTTTAGTGTCTATCAGTACTTTATTCCTTTTTATTGATGAATAATATTCCATTATACAGATATTCCATTATATATATATTCCATTACGTGGATCATATTTATCCATTCATCATCAGTTGATGGACATTTTGGATGTTTCTACTCTTTGGGTATTAGGAATACTACTACTATGAACATTTGTGTACAAATTTTTACATGGACATGTTTTTATTCTCTTGGATATATATCTAGGAGTGAAGTCTATGTTTTTAAAAGGCATGTTTCTTTCTTAGTAAAAAATAAGTAGTGATACTATTGTTTGTCATGTTATGTCAGACTTAATACTAAGGACTTAAGGGTATGTATCACCTTATGCAATCAGTCAGAAGAAATAATCTTGGGGAAGTTGTGCCCTTTTTTTCTTATTTAGTAGAGGTCGAAAGGAAAGGAGTTGTCCCACAAAAACAATAAAGAAAAATCCCCTTACAGTTCAGTTATACCATCCATGCCCCCATTAGTCAGTCTGACAACACTTCACACATACTTCATCTCAGGTTTTTGATATGACTTTAGCTTTCTGCCCACAGCTCAGAAATACCTTTTATGAATATTCATTTGTATATCTCTTCCTGGTTGTGCCAAACTATCAAGGATACTCACTAAAATAGGTAGAGGAAATGGAGAATTATGTAGTGGAAAAGACATGTGGTTGAAAGTCCGAGATCTTGGTTTAAATCATATTTCTGCAATTCAGTAGCAGTGTGACTCAGAGCAAATTACTTAGTTTCTCTATGCTGGGGTTCCTTCTCTTTAAAAAAAGACAATACAGACCTCACTAATCTTTTAAAGATTAAATTTAAATGTCGTAAAGTAAATAGGATGCCTCACATGTTCTATATACCTGATAAATACTGGTCATAATTATTTTTTATTGTATAATTTTAGTTTAAGGATATAAGTCATTTTAATTTTTAGTGAAAAGAATGTAGTAATTTCATCGTTATTCTCCAGGCTATATACTTTATTATCAACAATTCAACAGAGGTTTAGAACTGGCATGGTAGTGAATTGTGCACTCGGTTGCCTTAACAAATTATTGTGAGAAAGTTGTAAATGTTCTGTTTCCAGCAATTTGTTTTCTTCCTTTCTTTCACATGTCATTAATAAAAAACTTGGAATAGTTAAGGTAACAGATGAGAAGGAGTCCTTAAAAGTGAGTACAGATAAGAGTCAAGCAGCTTGGCTGCTGCCCAGAGGTTCCCATTAGTTAAATGTAAATACCCCCATTCAGCTATCTCCATTGAGACTTAAATCTCTTCTAGTAATAACATCTTATATGCCTGTTACCCTTAGGAGAAAAAAAAATTAATTTCTCTGAGTTGAGTTCCTATTAATATCATAATAATAGATCCTTGTATTCAGTCACTAAATCTATGTCAGTTGGTCATGACCCAGCCTCATTTGTTTCAAATTATAATTATGTTTGCCAAGTTAAGTTTATTCATAAACCCTCCCAGGTGTCCAAAGGTCCACAAAATGCTTATGAATTTGTTAAGAATTGGAATATAAATTTAAGCTTAGCATCATTTTAGATATTTTCATTTATTTCATTTAACATCGTGCACTGCAGAGCTGGCAAAAGCCAAAACATCTTTCATAATTCTGACAAAATCACATTTCACTATTCACTAATTTGCTCTCCTCTTGACACTTCCCTTTTGATAATGGAAGATAGCATAAGATTTTCTGAAATAAAGTTGATTCTATAGCAATAAATCTTTCAGAGAACTTATCATCACTATTGTTTTCATAATTAGAAATACAAAGAAATATTGCCCTGTAACTAGGTCCACTGAAGGAATCATTGTTTATCTCCTAATAATAAAATATACCATGTAAAAAAAAAATTTGGCAAGATCAAAATGCATAATTTTAGCAGCTCTTTTGAAGTACAGTCAAAATACAATAAATGTACATGCCTGAAGAATACAATTTTATACATTTTGACATATGTATATATGAGGGCTGTCTGGAAAGTATCCAGCCATGTAATATGAAAAATAGAGGCATTTAAGGCTGGTTACTTTCCAGACAGCCCTCTTATACCCCAGGAAACCCTCAACGCAATCGAAATTATAATCATTTTCAATAGTTTTTCTCATGCTACTTTGCAATCCCTCCCTTCCACTCCTCTCCCCACTCTCACACTGCCACTTCGTCCCTGGGCTATCGCTGATTTGCTTTCTGACCCTACAAATCTGTCTGTAATATAAATGTATTATATGAATGAAGTCAATAGGTACTCTTTTTCTGTCTGTTTTCTTTCAATTAGCATAATTATTTTGAGATTCACTCATGTTGTGATATGTCAGAGTTTCTTTATTCATTAGCTCATTCATGGAACATTTAGGTTATTTTCAGCTTGGGTTATTACAAATAATGGTGCTGTGAACATTTGTCACAAGTCTTTATATGGTCAAATCCTCTCATTCCTTTTAGGTAAATAGAAGGAGTAGAACAGCTGAATCATATGGTACACGAATGGTTAACTTTTAAAGCGACTGCCCAACTGGTTTTCAAAACGGTTGTACCATTTTACATTCCTATTGGCAGTGTATCAGAGTTTCAGTATATCTACATACTTGTTAACGACACTTAGTGCAATCAGTCTTTTTAATTTTAGCCATCCTCCCGGGTGTGTAGTGGTAACTCATCGTGGTTTGAATTTTCATTTCCCTACTTCATAATATTGAGCATATTTTTAGTGTTTATTTAGCATCTCTATCTTTATTGAGTTGTGGAGTTCATCACTATTGAGTCTGAGTTATTTATATATGCTGGACACAAGTCCTTTATCAGGCATATGCATTTAAGATATTTTCCCTAGTCTGTGGCTTTCTTTTCATTTGCCGTAAAGTGACTTTTAAGAGCTGATGTTTTTCATTTTGATAAAGCTCAATTTTTATGGATTATGCTTTTGGTGTCAAGTGGAAGAAATGTTTGCCCAACATTAAATCACAAAAATCTTCCCTATTTTCTTTTAGCAGTTTTATAATTTTAGGTCTTAAATTTATAATCCATTTTGGTTTAATTTTCATATTAGTGTAAGGTATGGATTGAAGTTCTTTTGGGGACTGGATATAAACTTCTAATTTTCCCAACACCATTTATTAAAAAGACTATCCTTTCTCCATTGAATTACCTTTGAACCACAATTTACAATCAGTTCTCCAAATATGTGTCTTACTTTTTTTCTGAAAAAAAAAATGGGACAGTTTGCTCCAGTCAATCTTTTAGCTCATAAATTTTCTGATTTTCCACTTGGTCCTCTTTTCCCTGGGCAAACACACCAGTTATTTCAATTGCTATCCCTAGTCATGATACAATGATAGGTATTTTCCCTGGTTGGGAATGAGAAGAATGAGAAAGAGCAGCAATCTGTTTACTGTGGACATTCATTCTGTTCCCTTTTGGTATTGCTTGTTATTTTGTTATTATAAATGTAACAATTTGGTGATTGTTGCCCCTATGTGTATCATTATAACTAAGGTACGGAATGCATTGTTTAATGTCAATGAGACACAAACTGAGGAATTAAATGCCCTCTTGTACATGGATGACATCTCTTCAGAAAAATAAGGCTAATATGGCAGAAAGGCACATATTTCACAAATCTTTTCACATGTCTGCTTATGGAACCAGCCATGCAGATGAGTCCTCCCTTATCAGGACAGGTCAAAAACATGCACAGAATTGAAAGCCTTATAAATAGAGAAATAGGAAAAAAGGTATCCCCCGCAAAAAAAAAGAAGACAAAGGCAATAAGAGGGGGACAAAAGTAGGAGTCTGTCTATTCCTAGAGCATATATTCCTGTAGAGTGTCTACTCCCAGAGAATCAGCAATCCCTGAGATCGTACGTATATATTCAGCCTTTCACAGGACAATGATAAGATCATGGGGCTACCGTAAGACACCACTCAGAGTACTCATATGTGTGCATGCATGCACACACACACAAAAAGACATATCCCAGAATAAGTTCCTGACACAAACATTTTGGAGTCACTTAGGATAAAATTCTAATAATGACATTAAATTGATGGTTAGCTCTGGTTTTTCAGGGCCTTCGCCCTACTCCTATGCCTTATTCATATTAAAAAATACATTTTCTTCCTACATTCAAATGCCTATTTGATGAGGGATAAAGAAATTAGATAACTCTACAAATGAAGCAAATTAAATAATTTGTTCAATTTTGATTATGTGTGCTAAACACATGGTAGAAGAGAAGAGAGTCCATAGATATAAAATAATACTTCCCTAAGTCATCCACATGAGTCATACCGGCTATACACATAAATTCAGCCCTAACCTAGTGTGGTTTTACTTATCTATTGTTTTCATTATCCAAGGTATTTTTGCTCCTTAGCACAAAATGTTAAGAGTTGGTGTCAGAATAAAAATTTTTGTTTATCATTATAAATCAATAATGATAATGAGTTGGCCTACTATTTTATATCTAAACTTGGTCAGGTGATAGTATAATAAGTATGAGATTCCTGTTTAGTACAACTTAGTGAACAAATGTCCATAATATTCCTCCTATGGAAATACATAACCTAGGAAGCTATATACCCTCAAGACATATTATTAATCATAATCTCTAAAAAAGGGTAGACTAAAAACAGATTATAGTTTCAGCCAATGGGTCTCTTTATAGCCTAAGACAAAATTAAATAGTTCACATTGTCATTGTGATTAGTAGTATTTCATAAAACACCACTAAATTGCCCTTTGCTTTATGTAGAGAGTTTTCCATGTTTTTAAACTATGGTTACATCTGAAACTTCAAATCAAATTATTCTCACTCATAACTACTTTTGAGTCACTAGATAATAGAGAAATGTTTAAAAAAATAGGGACAACTCCATTGGGATCCTGTATATTTAATTATACAATAACTATTAAATAATGAGTCACAATTTTTAAATTATACTTTAAAATATTATCACTATACACTTTAGAATAAGTCAACTGTGCCCTTTTGGGTTTTGATCCCAAGTAGGTCATCCCAAGGGCTTTTCAACATATAACCAGTCACCTGCTTGCACAGGACATCTTTTATTTGGCTCTCCTAAGAAATCAAGTAAGTCACTGCACAATTGATTTATATGAGACACATTCAGATAGATTAAATAAATTTGCCAGTTCCATTATGTTTGTCCATTTTCCAACTGAAACAGCTCATATAATGTGTGTATAATTAAAAATTTAGAAATAATAGTTAGGGACACACTTATCCCAAGTTTAAATTTTTCTATAGAATGAATTATGAACTACCTTAGATATTATTGATGAAACAAAGTTCTGATGGAAAGTGTGTAAGGAATGAAAAACCCACCTTTCTGTTGTTTGGGGGTAGAAAACCTGTCTTTTGTTATAAAAATAGAATAACTACAAGTATTTACATAATATATGTCATGTACCAAGTAATTTTCTGCATGTTTACATTCATTACATTTATTATTACAGAACAACTATATGAAATAGATCCAATTATTATCCTCATTTTACAAAGTAGAAACTAAGGCACAGAGAAGTTAAATAACTTGCTCAAAGCCTCACATTAGTAATTGGCAAAGCTGGAACTGGGATCCTAACAGTTTGACTTCAGAGCCTGTGCCATCAACCATTAGGCAATAATGCCTCTCCTTCCTTTTGCCTTCTTCTTATACTTTCCCTCTTGTTAAGTTTAAGCTTTACTCTTGTTTTCCACAGAGACTTTTCACCACTGCTGTCTCTTTATTAGTGTGCTCTCTTACACATACATTGCGGTGGGGATGGGCCAGGAAATAGTTGAGTTAAAAGAAATGAGTTCTGTGATCAAAAATATTTTTTATGAATTAATATAAAGAGATAATACAAAGTGAAATTTCAATGAGTAGGAATAACAAAAGTTTGGGGAAATCAAAAATAGAAGTTGATGATTTAGTTTCTCCAAACAAGAGGCAACATTACTTCTCTGGATTTGATAGAAAATAAAATGGGCATTTTAATCATCTATCTGAGAAAGCACGTAAGTCCTCATTAAGCAAAGTGGGTCTCTAATACTGGCAAATAATGTTTTAAATATATTTCTGAAATCTTACAAATGGCAGGTCAAGTGATAGTAATAAGGTATAGGATTAGCACTGGGGTAGAGTCTGTTAGCTTCATGGTGGTGTGCTGATAAAGATGTAACAACCAGCTGGGGGGTTAGAACAGAGCTGATTTGTAGCATTAGTTAACTTATTTCCATGAAATAAATGCTCCCATTTCGGCCAATTTTAACTATCAACTTGGTGTCACTAAACATGGAGTTTAGAAGAGATATGCAATAGCACATTGTTCTTTGGTGTTTCCTCCATACAAATTAAATAACTGTCAGTTAGTCTCAAGTACATTGATAACAGCAAAATGTAGCAAAATAATGGGTTTGAGTATTTATAACCTTTGTTTATATTTTATTTGTATGTTTATATAATTTAATTCTAATGCTAGCCGTTTTTAGCAACAGCTTGTAAAACTGCTGAAAATTTAATAATCGACTCTTGTGGGGTGATATGAGCTGACTATAATACTCTACCACCAAAAAATGTTTAGATGTTTAGATGACTTTGCAGGCTATAATGCCTAAAAACAAAAGTCCATTAAATTTCTCAGGCCTGATATCAAGTAACTAATTATAGGTAGGACACATTCCCCAGTTGTCTTACTCTGGAGTCCAAAAGCAAATTCTATATTCTAATCAATCCCTGAGAAGGCAAAAACATTCATTAAGAACATTCTCTTGCCTAAGAATATTTAATATAGAAGATGCTGCCTGGTAGAAAAATTATTTTCCAGAACTGCCTTAACTGAAACAACTCAGTGTTTAGAAATTCTATAATCACTGGAAAAGGAATACAGATTCACTGTCACAGACTAATAATAACTAGGTGATGATAACACACCATTGATTCTAAGAGATGTAGTGTAATATTGAAAACCATGAACACTATAGTTAGATAACTTGGCTTTAAATCCTGACTCTTGCAATTATCATCTGTGTAAACTTGAGCAAATAACTGCTTTGTGCCTGTTTTCTCATATGTAAAATGGGAATCAAAATAATATCTGCTTCAAAGGACTGTTGTCAGTATTAAATAAGGTAACACCTGTAAGTTCTGAGAATAGTACCTATGCGTAATACACAGTAAGTGCTCATCTAGTGACTGCCTATTGTTAAGAATAAAAAATGTATCCTTTTACTATTTTTTCCTATTTCTTTTTTCCCTAGTAGTCTAATTCTTTTCCATCATTATCTTACAGCAGTAACAACAGCTACTACTTACTGAGTACCTATTTTTGCTAAGTCTTTTATGTATACATGTGTGTACACACAAGTGTATTTGAATTTGGTTGCTCATAATTTACAACAAAACATAAGAAAGACACATATTACCCATTCTTTATAGGTTTGAAAAATGAGATTTAGTGAGGGAGCATGACTTTCACAGCTGATGTAGCTAGTAAGTGGTGGAGGTAACATTTAAATTCAATCTTCTGCCTCCAAAAAATGAATGTGCCTTTTCTCTACCACTGTCTCTCTATGATCTCCTGTCATTTGATGCTCTTTATCACAACCTGTTGCTTAAAATACTCTTTCCTTGATTGCTGTGACACTTAATTATGTATGATTCTCCTAATTCTATTTCTACTTAATCATCTCTATCTCAGTGAGTCCTACCCACACATTATAAACCATATTCACATGGTATTTATTTACTCTGTATGTGTCTATTTCTGTGTCAAATTTGTCCCTTTCTATAAAGACACCAGTCATATCAAATTAGAGCTCATTCTAATGACCTCATCTTGACTATACCTACAAAGAACTTGTTTTAAAATAAAGTCACATTCTCAGGTACTGGGGGTTAGGACTTTAAAATATGAATTTGCAGGGAGGATAGTTTCAACCTATAGAAGTCTATTTATCCCTACCCTTATTTTCTCATAAGGAGACTTCTATTTGGTCTTTTATTGTATACCCATGCTTTTTTTTTCTGGGCTTTCATTTTAAAATGTTTAGATTTGCAAAAAAAGAAAGTGAAACAATCAATTATAATATTTATTTATATCCTACCTCTTTCAAAGGTAATTTGCAGTTATTTACAAAATATATACAGTGAAAAAATAAACTAGATATATAAAACAATATATGTGAAGATAAAATAAGTATAAAATCTAAATCTAGAAGATTATTTTTATTTTACATGCCATATATACTACACAGTAACTAAGACGAGTTGCAAGTATGGATTATAACAATTCATTATTTTAAAGAACTTTCATTATTATAAAAGTAACATGTATTTGAAAAATACATTCAAGGCATTAAACCCATTCTTAATTCCACTACTATCACCATTTTGGTGTGTATCATCCCAAACTATATTATTAACTGATTCAATAGGTAGAGATTTGTATAATAATTTGGAAGTTAGTGGTATATACAATTTTGTAAGGTTTTTCATTTATTATATTGTGAACATCACTTATAGTTTACTAATACCATAATTTAGTTAACTTGTGTGATTTAAATTTTATTGTAAATGAGTGGCAAAGGGCAATATAATTTTTTCTGAATTTGACTAAAGACTACAGAATCAAAACTAGATGTTAAAGTTCACTTTTACCCAAACAAAATAGGCAGTGCTGTATATAATTTAGCAAGACTCCACTAAAAATCTAAATGACCAAAGACAGAGTTTCAGGAGAATTCATATAGAAAAGGGGTATCAATAACATATGAAAAATCCTCACTCCATTTAATTCATTGATAGCTTTCAGGACATAGATTGAACAAACTGACACAGGCATATATGTTTAGTGGCTTTTCTTTAAAGTACTGTTTTATTCTACTATTAGAACTGTTTCTTATGAACAAGACATATTCCTCTACTACTGTCAAAAGTATGTGAAAAGTCTGAGATTTTACCCTGTTAATAAGTTAATAAGCTAGTCTGCTGTGGTTTCATGGATGCTGGCAGAAAACATGAGATTCCTGGATCAGAGAAAAAGGACTTTATCACTTATGACAAAGCAGTAGCCAGAGCTTCCTGATGGTTTGCTTTGGTTCCCCATGCCCTTCCAAGTCCCACAGAAATAATGTAAGTGGGTCTAAATGGTTGCCTTCAGAAGCAGCAGGCTGCATTTAAGTGGAGGGATGTGGGAAATTTACAACTTTCATAGTAGGCCAGAGTAACCCTGCTCTTTGTCTAGGAAAGATGTCATCTCATCCCTCAAGCCTGCTCATTGCAAACACAAAAGTTAGCAATGACCTGGGCAAAATGCTGTCAGGGCCTTGCATTTTTGGCATAGCAAGCCGGAAACTGCAGGAACCCTCATGGGCCATGGCAGATTGCTTTCCTCACAATTTCCGTTTTCTAGTGATAGGCTAAATTTCATCATCAAACTATTTTCCCTCTGGAGTCTAAATATTTGGTTTACTTTTTTATAGGCCTTGAAAATATAGCCATTATTTAAAAAGTTTTCTGTAGCTCTGTATACTCATTTATCCAATCAATAAATAGTTATTGAGCACATGCTGAACTACCCTTGTTCTGATTCTTAGTTCTGAAATTTTCTCTCAGGAATTACTGGACATGCAATATGATTGTTTTCTTTTTATTATTTTCCAAAGTATCTGATTTTGAGGGGTTTTTTCATATTTTTCCTCAAATTTGATCTTTCTTAATTGGATTAAGTTGTTTTTAATGCATGCTCTTCCCAGTCTTTCATTGCCTACCATTTCATGTCTTATCCGGAATTTATCATTATAGGATAACAAATCATAAAGAAAATAAAACCCTATTTTCTAATAGCGTCAGCACAGCAGTTTTAAACTTTTGTATCTGCTTTTTGTGCCAGTCACAACCTTCAACTTGAGATCTAAATCCATCTGTGTCCCCCTTAGTCTTCCAGTTTCCTTCCCCAAACTTCCAAGTCACTAAAATTATATGCCAGGTTTCTTTTGGCTCCCTCTATCCTCCTATATAAATCTGTCTCCGTGGAGAACATTTGGTATGTTTCGTATATTTTGGCAAGCTACTGATGCATCTTAGGTGCTTACTCCAGGAAGGGAGCACACATTCCAAATGACAATTCAATTTTAGGCCTATAATGCCTACCATACTCCACTTTTCAATAAGGAGCTACATACTACTCTATTTTTCTCTCCCTCTAAGAAGTGGTAACTTGATTCCAAACATCTGTTATTGACTATGGCCTCCTCTTCTTCGGTCTACGAAGTAAGAAATGTTGAGCCATCTTCATAATGTACAAATTCACAATTAACTGTACAGAATTTCTATTCCTCTCTTCTTTGTGGCAGGTTCTTCTTTCATATTAACCTCTTGGCATTGGTTTTGATTGCCCTTTATCTCTTGGAATTTTGTTATTTTTCAGAATTAACTTTCTGATTTTTTTTCTCATTTTATCTAAGAAGCCTTTATCCTGACTGGTAAGCCAGAGTGTTGACGGGTATTCAAGTCCCTCAGTTTCTCCCTTAGCAAGAAAGGTGTCCTGCACACATATGCAAGAAAGAAAAGGAAACACATCATATCCCTGCTAGCAATTTAAATATATCCCCTAAATTTATGCTTATAGGTCCCAAGTTGAAATTTTCTCCTTAGAAGTATTAGAATAACGATTTGATGGGCCTGTTTTCTGGAGATTAAAGGGACTCCTACAAACATTGCCTTAACCTTATTTTGTCACTCTGCTTCCCTCCCAGATAATCTGTGCTAACATTAAAAAATAATTATTATAACTAATTTTACCACAACATCAACCTCATCTTTCCTTAGTAAATGAATAGCTGTCTTACATGATACCATTTCATGAATACCTAATTTGTGCCAGGTGCTTTATTTCGTTTACCAAATTCTAGCATAGAATCTATGCTATAAATGAAAACTTTCTAATTTTAAGTGTTTTCAAACATTAAAATAATAGAGCTGAGAATCAACCTCAGGTAATCAGATGCCAGATCTGTGCCCTTCGCAGCTGAGACAAGGGCTGTCCAGAATGTATCCAGCCATGTAATATGAAAAATAGAGGCATTGATGGCTGGATTTTTTCTGGACAGCCATCATGTATGTGTGTGTGTGTGTGTGGTCTCTTCATATCACTGTAACAAATCATCATAAAGAAAATAAAACCCTGTTTTCCAATAGCATCAGCATAAGCAATTTTTAACTTTTGAATTGTGCTTTTTGTGCCAAAGTCAAAACCTCCCACTTGTGATCTAAATAATCTGCATTTATATATGCAGATATAAACAGACATATGTAAATACAATAATATATATAAATACCTCAATGAAAACATTTTTAAAATGTATTTATGTAACATGTCCACATGGCTCCATGGGGCCTGCTCATGCATCTGTACTCAGCAGTAAGTCAGGTGAACACATTTCTGAGCCTGGCTGGGCTCACTCACCTCACATATCTTGGGACTGGTTGACTGTCAAATGATGTAGGGTGGTATTAGTTACAATGACAAGAACAATTAGGCTCTGCTAGCCTAATTATGTTCTAATGGCAATGGCAGAAATTCAAGACAAAGAGTGGAAATATGACGGTCTTTTTCAAGCTTTCGTTTATGTTATGTCTCCTAATATCCCACTTGTCAAAGAAAAATTCACTTGGCTGGGTCCAAAAGACCAATGGAAGGACACTATAAAGTTACATGAAAAAGAATGTGGATACATGAGGGGTGAAGCATTGGGGTCATAATATAATCAATCCACTGCAGTCATTGTCACTGAGCTCAGTGACAAAGTCACAGAATTATACATTTACTTGTGTGTGAGAATTGATTTCTAAATTTTCAGGAATTTTGTGAGCCAGTTGTTAAACCATTGGTAGCTTGAAATCAGCCCATAGTGAAAGTATTTATAACACAAAAACGAGTCAATCACTGCAAATCAAGGCTTTATGTTATCAGTTTATCAGCATACTGTTATATCTTAGAACTTTCAATTTAATACTTCTATGTATAGAAAATTCCAAATGATGATGTGATGAAGTTACTTTTCTATTTTGTATCAAAGAAATAATATGGGTATTATGATCAAGATGCCATTTTGTTTTGTTTTCCTTATTGACCTTCTATGTAGGCAAATAACCTAAAATTAATAGTTCTAAAGATAGATGGCTCATCATTACTTGAACAGGTACAGTAAGAATAGAAATTAAGTAAAAATCATCACATAACTTATGAGTCTAAAATTTTCAATTTGCTATTTTTAAGATTATCTTAATTCTCATTTGTTGTTTATTTTCAGCAAACCAGCTGTAGATAATCCCAGCAGCAATAGCAGGTTATAGAATCCATTAATTTTTGCCTATAGTCAGTTGAAGCTGTAATTAGGCTGACCTAGAATCACAGATCATATGTGGAATTTCTTCTATCACTGAAAGCATCTGAGCATAGCTCTTTCTTTTTTCATAAAAAATAAAAAATTTATTCTATCTCAAATACAAGCTAAGTGCTTCATAAACTGTAACTGATGAAGATAGGTGCACAGGAAATGCAAATCTTTCTAACCTCTTAGTCATTCCCCAAGTCTCTATTATTCCATTTCATCATCATCAAAACAAATAAACAGAAAAGAAAAAATGTTCCCAAGAGGTCATTATTCAAATCATATAATAATGAAAAGAGTTGAACATATTGGTGTTTTTCTTTCCTCAGAAAGGGTAAGGAAAAACAAAAAGGGTAAGGACAGTGTGAAGTGATTTTTCTTTCTCTGTGTAAATTTTAACTATAGTAGTAAGTTGTGAAATTGTACCCAGTATTTCTTTCTTATTAAGAAATGATTTCTTAATATTTAAAATTTCTTAATAGTTAAAATTTTTACACAAAGAAAAATCACTTCACACTGTCCTTACCCTTTTTGTTTTTCCTTACCCTTTCTGAGGAAAGAAAAACACCAATATGTGGTCATTTCCAACTCTGATGGAAAGAGAACTGACACTGGGTGGTGAACACATAATGTAACACACAGATGATGAACTGTCGAATTGCACACCTGAAACCTATGTAATTCTTATTAATCAATGTCACCCCCACAAGTCTAACAATAAAAAAAGAAATGAAAACACTTAATTTGAGAACATACACATATATTCTCTCTTCTGCTCTCTACATATATATGTATATATACTCATATATTAATTTTTTTCTTTTTTTGCAGAATGTAAAGACTATGCCTAAAGCTAAACTGTCTCAGTGCAAATGTAAGCTCTGTGACTTTGAGCAAGTATTTAACTTCTGTGTTCAGTTTTCCCATCTGAAAAATATGAATAAAAACAGTATTTCATTGGGTTGTTAGGAGTATTAAAAGCATTAATATATTTAAAGTACTTAGAACTGCTTATATAGTCTTAAAAAAATGTTACCTGTCATTATTATATGAATCCCAAACCATTTTTGTTCAAATAAGTTTTTAAAAACTAATAGATTAACTGAGAAAGTTTAATTGGATTAGGTGTCATTAGTTAAGATGTTGCCTTATTTCCCAAGGATTTCTGTGCTACAGGAGTGAACAGACATAGTCTGAGGAGGGCATCAACAGTTCAGGCTTTGGGTAAGGAAAAGGAACTCCTACTTCAGCGTTAAAGGCCAAGTATATTAATACATATGAGAATGTATGTAATAAAGACCTTATGCAAACATGTGATATCTGTGTCACTTATAATCCCATATCCCTGAAATTATAAGACATAGACTAGACCTAAGAGTGCTTAATAATCATCCTCCTTTTAGGTATCGTTTAACTAGGGAAAAAACTTAGATGTATTGGAAATAATTATCTGTATTTTTATCTTCTAATATCTGTAACTTCACACCGGGGTCAAGGTTAAAGTGTTAATTGTTATCTCTTGATGGTATATGCCTGGCAAAAGCTCTGAAGACATAATGGGAAAAGAGAAGAGTGAATGGTCCTGGTAATAAAATACAAATTACTATAAAAGATTACTATAATTTTTTAATGTACTAAGCCAAGATACAAAAACTGTTCTATGTTTTGTAGGCATGGAGTGTAATTATATAATACAAAATAGATAACTGGAAATATCACATGTACAGAGACATGCATATCTAAATAAAAATTCACTGAGGTAAAAATTGAAAATCAAAAAGTTATGTTCTATAAAATGATTTTATTATGCAATGCTTATAGGTAGAACAAAATAGGTATGACTAGTTTATACTGTTTATAAATCATGTGCTATTGTAAGATTAGGCAGAATCTATAAGGGAAGTCCTATTTCTTTTTCCAGGCTTTATTTGCATATATATTGTTATGTAATATGTATTTATAGCTTGTTATTAAATGTTAATTTATTTTTATATTTATATTTTAATTAAAAGAATAATACTATTATGTTAGTAGGAGATTCAATAGTCTCAGATACTTTCAATATAATAGTCATGAAATATCTTGTAAGGAAACAATATTAAATAATTTTAATTTTAATTTAAAAATAATTTTAATTTTAATTTAAAAATAGGTGATCACTCAAAATCAGAGTTGATTCAATATTCAGAAGCCCAGATTTTCAAATAGCACTGCCAGACCAACCTGAGTGATCCTTGTAGATAAAATAAAGAAGACTTTAAATATTAGCCTTTATAATAATATGAAAGTGTTTTATAGTATACACAGTAGTTTCATTATATTAAATGAAATTAAGGTTGTCTTTATAAGTGGCCTCATTATTCATCATTGTTAAATGGTCTCTATACATAAAGCACTCACCCTCTGCTCATTAAAAGGACCCAATCTAACTATGTATTGTGTCAGGGGGTACTAGACTTTATCAGGGTGATCACTTCATATATTATATAAATGTCTAATCACTATGTTGTACACCTAAAATTAATATGATATTGTATGTCAACTGTAATTGAAAATTAAACAATTATTAAAACTAAATAGATAAATAAATAAAAGGACCCAAACTAAAAGAACAACATATCAGGTATGTTGACATTGGGCCATTTAATCAAACAACTTTTTTCCTGATACATCTACAGAAAAAGAAAAAAACCTTTTCAGGGGTGAGATGAATGCTTTTGTGGATCCCTCCGCAGGTTAAAACGGTTGACTCAGCAGCACTTTGAGTACAATGTAGCGCCTACAGAAGCAACCTGATGGCACTTTAGTTTATTGTGCTTAACAGCACTCAGGACAAGTGTTTTTATTCACATAGATTTCCCCTAGCTGAAATTAATTTCTCCCTTCTTTGTGCTTGCACAGCATATGATTTCTTCCTCTTCTACAGCATTTGCCACATTTTGCCTTACTCTAAGCTCCTACTTTTTTGTGTAAAAAGGTGAAACATCAATATTTACAAATATCTTCATAAAACTTTAAAACTTTTTTCTATTTTACCCTCCTTCTCCATATAGCCTCCCTCTAAATCAATGCTCTAAAGCACATGCTTGCTACATAGAATGCTAAGTATAGGTCAAATGATATCACTATAAAACACACTACCAAAATGGAAAATAAAAGAAGAGTGAACTAGGATAAAGGTTTAGTCTGTACACTGGCATGCTAGAAAACTATTCATGTTTGTTTCTGACTACAGAATGAAAAGCAAATTAATTGTGCGAATTTGAGGTCTACTCAATGGCAAAAGACTGTTATTTTCTTATGGATGAATTCTATGTCAGAATAAAGTCTTATACTTCCTGTATCCTATAGTACCACATAGAAAGTACTAAAAATCTTGTTTAAATTGCATTAATCAAGCCAATGGAGTTTACATTTGTTGATTCTAGTCTTTATGACACTGGTGTGGCAAACTTCGCCCTTCCATTCAGTATCTACAGGCCACTATCATCCCCCAAAAAATGAATAAATAAATAAAATAAACAAAAGAAAAAGAGAAGTTTTTAACTGACTTAGCTTTAACTGTCTTCTTTGCAGTCTGGAGGAACAGAGAGCAGACAGATCTAGTCAAGGGGTCAAGATTCAAACTTGAAAGCTTTAAATTATCTTATAACTCAGCTGTAAAAACAATTCCACAAGTTTACCCTTTCAAATCACTTAGAGGTCATTATCTCAATTAAGGCACTAAAGGCTTAGGAGTGTGAAAGAAAAGACAAGAACCTCAAAATAGAACTAATATACCCATATACCCAAATTAAGTCTGCATGTGAGGTGGCAGAAGAAAAATAATAATCATAGGTGTTAATGCAGAAGGATTTTGCTGCTCATCATAAGAATGTGAGACCAGTAAGACCTTGAGATCATGTGTACCATCTACTATATATTCACAGCCTCTTATGAAGACACAGAACAAAGTTATGAGCTGTGGTTTAAGAAACTCTAGCATGGTTTCAATATGATACTTTAAAAAGTAATTTAAATGTATAAAACAAATTAGATGCTTGATTGGTTCATGTGATACCAAATTATTTTGACTGAATACATATTGATATATTTCCTGAAATAAACAGTTGTTTGGGGTCACATACAAAGATATTATTAAGAGAGAGAAATAAAAAAGCTGATTAATAAGGACCTATAATGGTTCCAAATAATATTATATGTATTTTTGTGTTTGTCTTCTTTTGCTTCTCCCCCATCCCACAAAAGCAATTGGCTATTATGATATGAAAAAGAAAGAAAAAGATATAGAAAGAATGATTGATTCATGGATGTATGACAGTGAAATAATGTGAAATAGAAACCAGGGCAATAGAATGTAGTGTGGCAAGAATGAAACTAAATGTGCCTACTCTGTCTTAGAAAGCTCAATTTTGCCAAATGAGGACTTAGAATTTAACTTAGTACTTGTATCTATCTGGTTCCTTGGAATAGTATGACCTTTTCTGTATGCTTACTGTCTATACAGTGTCTCTGTAGACTTAGTCTCTCTTTGGTTATGTTTGATTAAGGGCCCATTTTTCCCTTGGTTTTGTGATATTTTAAACAGTCAAACCACCATTTTAGCTGCATAACTTTTTTTTTTTTTGGTTGATTCCCTGAGCAGGGATCAAACCCAGGCTACAGTGGTAAGAGCGCTGAAGCCTAGCCCCTACACCACCAGGGAACCCCGCTGCATAACATTTTTATGGAGGAAAAAGTAAATGCATTTGGGAATGTGCAGTAGTACCACATGAGAAACCAAAGAAATAATCTCCCTTATCATTATAGCAGCATCAACTAAATCCTTACAAGGCTGTCAGGTTTGCTGTGTGAATATCTGAAATAAGAGTTCCTTGTTGCATTTTATGGACTGTCAACCCCTGCCACACCATGGAAGATTAGCCCATGATCTGTCCCACAAAATGTGTGGATCCACAGATACTTTGTGGTTATATGACACTTACCATAAATAGAAAATCTTATTATCAAGATTCATGACATATCCTGATTTAAAAGTCTTAAGGACCATAGAGTAATCAAGAGTCTATATAAAATGTAACTAGACTGCAAGTTATTTCATTTTTGATATGTTATGCATAATTAGCTTTAATGTCATCCATGATTTGTAAAAATGAAATCTATAGTCATTTCTTTCAGCTTAGAAATACAAAACTTCAAGAAGGTTGTCATGATGAATAATAAATGAAAATTACTATGAAGAACTATACAAATATGAATAGCCATATACTGTCAAAAAATAATCAAAGAACATTTTTAATGTGAATGTACTGATAATTTATGTAAAACCACTTATTTGTAATCAAACAGTTGCTTTAGTGTGATCAGACTACCCTGCCCCTTATATTGTGTTTAGTTTTGGCATTATATTTCAAGAGGGAATTATGCAATTTCAGAGCATATTCAAAGGAAAACAAGGACTCAGTATCCTTTGAAACAAGCTATAGTATTTGGAAAGATTAAGACTGAGAAAGGACAAATCAGAAGAGATACGATGTTTTGAATCACACACACACACGACTGTCATGTGAAGAATTAACTGTTTTTTTGTGTGTGTCTCTAAGATAAGTGGAGAAACACTGAGAATAGGAGGAAGTTTTTGATTATATATGATGTCGACTCTAGATCTTTCTATAGATAGACTAGGCTACCTCAAGAAGAAACAGTTTTCCAGTTGCTAGACATATTCATATACAACTTGGCTTAACTATTGTGGAGAAGTTTCAAACAGGAAAGGTAGTGGTTAAAAAAAAAAAAAACAAACCTTCCAATCATTAAAGCATTTAACACCTTTATGAATATCATACAATGAATATGAACACATACTGAAACAATAAATAATCTAATTTATGTGTCCTAATGATGAGGACATTATTAGGAAGAGCAAATGGTAATAATAATTATCTTTCTCCATGGCCCTCACTATTGCACTTTCTAGGTGAAACTCTTACTATGAATAGCTACTGTGCTAATTTTTATGATACCATCTCCTCTTGATAAAATTAGTTAACCAAAAGCAATTCCATTTCTCTGCATTCTAGAAAAACAATAACTTAGGGTTAGGGCAAGATGTTGGCATGGAAAATGTCTTTTTTTGTACCATCACAGAAAGTTCAATGGCCACTCAACAATGTGCATTGATTTCATTCATTCATTCATTCATACACACATACTTACATACATGGTTGAATCACTAGTGGATGTTATTGACTCAGTAAGCTTGTTAAGCTTCTACCCACCCTGGAGTTTTTCTCATTATGGGATCCTGGAGCAGGCCTAATTTGGACTGAGTTGGGAGAGTTAAACTCTAATTGAATGCATTGGGATAGTTTTGTTAATAAATATTAACAGAGAAAGTCTCAAGAAAAGATCTGTTGAATTAGGCTTCTTATCATACTAATGAGTATATTGCAAATGTGAGCTATATAACATCACGATGTTAACAGTACAATTTAAGAGATGGTTGGGTGTTCAGAAAAATGAAAGGGCTTTCAGGGATCCCATAGGCATTTTTTTAATCTTAGAAAGAACTTTGAGAAACTAAAATGTATTAACCATAAAAGTCACAGCTCTAATACTGCTGAGATAAAAGTCCTAGACAAGACTCATCAGGAAATTTCTGTGGTTAGATTTAAGGGGACACTACTAAATCAGCATTTCAGGAGAGATTTTGAGTTGTGTTCAAGGGGAACAGACTAGAGATGCTATTTGTCAATAATATAAAGATGTAAGTAAGTTTCTTTTGAGCCTGGTGAAAAACTCAAAAATATAAAGATACCTCTGAAAGCAAGAACAACTCAAAACTTATGGCAAACTGATTGTGGCTATACACTTATAAGTCTGTAAAATTTATTTTCAGGATTCCCTGCCATGGTACTTATGGGGGGCTGTGTATGTGACCACATTCTGAAAACATTCAATTGTGATACATACTGAATAGAAGGGGAAGGACCAGAGAAGAGAAAGGCTTTCAATCAAAGTGGTGCACTTTATAGAAGTTCTTTCTTCTTCATGCACCCCAAGATTTCTTCCCCCAAACACAACTCCTTTTAAACTTTGACTAGTGACAACACAGGGTATTATACCAAGACATGTTATTCAGAAAGCCATTTTTAGTTGAGCTTTGTTTACAAATATAAAATAAAGACTAGATGTTGCTTTAGTTCTTAAGGTTAATCTACTTACTTATCATTGGAAAATACTTGCTGGATTTTTAAACATAGAAAAAGTATGTATAATACATTTTTCTTGCTCCATATGCCATATGATGCTGTACTGTAGTATTAATATTTCTAGCATATAACCATCAGTATTTTGAGTAAACAATATAATCATTCAAAATATCAAAATATTGAAGGACCTCTCCTTTTTTATTTTTTTAAATCTCAGAAATAACAGTGTAACATCACTCTCTCAAATCCACTGCTTTCTTTCCACTCTCAATTCTACTGTCCTAATCTACTATACTTTATAAATTCTTGCCTGAAGTATAATAATCTCCTAAACTCCTGACTTCCTTGATTCTGTTCATCCTATAAAACATGAGCAGATTAATATTCCTATAACACTGAAATTGTCATATACTTGCCTAAAAAGCTTTAGTAGCTCACCACTAATGATAGAACAAAACCAGGAAGCCATTGTAATTAATTAAGCAAGTTCCGGTTGACAAAGTGTTTTAAAGTGTTGATTTTAGTAGGAGCATTGATTAAAGAAGGGAGGTAGAAAGACTATGAACATTATAATTTCAATAATTGGGTCAAAATGACGAGAACCTAAATGTGGAGTAAAACTTATAATTCAGAGGGGGAAAAAATCACACTTCCAAAAAATATTGCAAACATCTGATTGATTTTAGAATAGTTTGATTTAAAGAGGAGAAGAAACGAATAACCCATAGACACAATCAATAGTTTAATGTTTATTTGGGGACAAGTAGGATAGGGAGGGGAGAAAAGGGAGGGGGTGGGGGGAAGCTAAATATAAGGTGATGGAAAGAAAAGTCACATTAGGTGGTGAACGTATTATACATCAAGTTGACAATGCACTGTAGAATTGTATACCTGAAAGCTATGTAATCCTTGCTAAGAGATGTCACCCCAATAAGTCTAACAATAAAAATAAATTTAAAAAAAAGAGGAGAAGAGAAATCCAGAAAGCTGGGTGATACTGGGTGACTAGGAGGATCCTGCTGCCAGTGACTGTAATGAGGGAAATCAGAAAAGGCAATCAGTTTGGGGGATGAATTGATTAATTAGAAATGGTTATCAGAATGTAAATAAAAACATTCATTATTGGAAATAGGACAACAGTTTTGGTTTAGAGTTGGGGACTTGAGATAGGGATTTGACAATGAAGGTGAGAATTTAACATTAAAAAGACATTAAAATTCATGGGAATGCATCCATTCTCAGTGGAAATGGCTTTAAACAGGGAAGAACATAATGTCAGGGGTTGAACTTTAAAGAACACCTACCCTTAAGAGGGCAGCTTAGATGCTAGAGTTGATAAACATTAAGCATATGTGTAAGAACAGATCCAGAAAAGTTCAGTGCTACAGAAATTCAGAAGAAATAAATTGCTAAAATATCAGAGGACATAGATGATAGAAGGCCTTTATATTGGTGATGTGAAAAAATCTCACCAAATCCAAAGATGGCATGTGAAGAGTAAGAATCAGAGTGGTGAACATGGTTGATAAATTGTATGAGGATTAAAAGTCAATGGAGGTACTGAATAGCACTTCACAATTTATAATGGGCTCTTGCATACCTTACAATGTTAAGAAACTGGATAGAAACTGTTTGGTTCAAGTAAGATAGTTTTTTAAACTGAGGAAATTTGACAATCTTTAAAGACAAAAAAAAAAAAAAAATGTCAAGAGGAAAACATGGCCAAAGCAGCTGGAGTGGGTAAAACTAAGAAGTTAACTCTGTTCTGCAGTACTCAGGCACTGATGGAAGAGCACGTAGCGGGGAAGAAAAACTAGCAAGCTTTACGAGGACCTATTGAGCTAAAAATAAGAACAAAATGAGAAACCTCATGCTGCCTTCATGTTTTTCCAGGAAAGAGAGGGAGAGATCCTCTTTTGAAAGTGAGAGTGGAGCTGGGCGTTTCAAAGAGAAAAGTCTGCAATAACCACTGAATTGTCAGGGAAGCTGAATTTTGACAGCATGAATTTGTAATGAATCAAGTCATCCGAGATCCCCAACTTTTGCCATCAAGTGATGATACAGAATTAGAAGTGTAAAAATCAAATATTGGGGAGAGATTCAACCGAATATTTGCTTATGGTCTTGGCAAAAAACCTACCATGGAGGTAAAACAAAAAGCAAACCTAATGTGATGTAATTTTTAAGGGTCCCAACACATGAAACTATAAAGATACTCTAAATATGGAAGTTCTTAATGTTTTAAAATAACTATTAAAATAGTTCCAGAAATTTGTACTGTAAAATTGACTAGATATCCTTTCTTAATGGCATTCTTAGTGTTCCATAATAACAATATCCTAACTTTACGAGGTGCCCTACAGTTCATACAACATTTTCATGTGTATTATCTCATTTGATATTCACAAGTCCAGACACTTCAATTTGAGTCAGGGCAAACAATTTAGAATATTTGAATTGCTTTTAGCTTTGTCAATCAGAAGCTTTCTTTCGCCCTACCATCTATAATAAGGGCTTAGGAAAATTTATGAGAGGAAGAAGAATATTTCATTTACTATGTATGTACAAGAAGTTGGCTTCTATCTACAGCTTTGGTTCTCAACATTTTGCCTTCTGCCTAGCCATAAAAAATTGGTGCCTAGAGCTGTCGTTCATCTAAGAATGACCCCCCCATTAAAGGACTCTGTAACCTACTTTTCTTTGGGTTTGATAAAATTCTAGGCTAGCTGTAGCAATATAATTAAACACATTGAAACCATCAAAGTTCAATCAAATAATTCAGCAAAGTATACTGAATAGCTTCTCTATGAAAATACTATAATATGTGCTTAAATTTACAATATCACAGGGGAAATAAGAAATGTTCAGGGAAGCAGTATAGGTTTTATGATTGCAAACTTGGGATGTGTGAGCTGAGTGATATTACTGTCAGAAAAGCTAATGTGCTTGTGGGCTGTGTTACAAGATATTTGGCACATAGAGCAAAGAGGATGATAGACTACTACTGTGTTTTCCTTTATATTCTTATTATATTTCCCACCTGATGTGTTCACCTACAGACACTTAGAAAAATTGGAGCTATCCATAGGAGAGTGTCCACAGGATAAAGTGACTCAAAGCAATGTGATATCCGAAGTATTTGAAAGAACTAGGACTATTTAGTCAGAGAATTAAATGTATGAATGGGCAGCAAAAGGAAGGAAGGTATCATTATTGTGTATGACCAACAGAGGGGAAAATTAAGGCATTTGTATTGATGTTATAGAAGGCAGTTTGGGCTCAAACTGAATAAGGCTTTGGATTACTTCATGAGGATTTTAATTTAGTATTTATTAAAAGATAAACAACTTCTTGTCAAGGGCTTCAACAATGGATAAGGAATTGAATTGGGATATATTTAAGGTCCTTTTAAAATTCTAGCCTTATTCGTCATGTATACTAATAACTTATAAATCATAGTGTGATTGTGTCTGTGGATAACTATAAAATAAAACTCCATGGAATAAAACAAAAAGAGACTTTTGGTAGAGGGAATCTTTATAGAGAATGTACCATTTGAATTAAAGCTTGAATTCGTAGGATTTTGACTATAATATTGTACACTTCAAGCTAACAATGAAATGATTTAAGTGCATGAAGATTGCAATTACTCACACTGCAATTTAGATATGAAAAGAAAAGGCAGAGTTTTCATTTTATCTAAAACTGGTTTGGTCATCTTCATGAAATCTCATTCACTGGTGTGTGAGGGAGGGGAGTGTGTTTTGAGTCTCATCCAGGAATCTGTATTCAATCAGTATTTTAATTAGTTCCTTTAGGTAAAGTTCACCTTTTTTTTTAGGTAAGATCATCAGTCTTTCAGATTTCTACCTTGTCCCCAACATCCTATGTTAGATTGTATTTAGGAATGTCAGAAGGGAGCTTCCATTACCTTCAGGCATTGGGACAAAGTGTTACTGGGTTTGAATAATGTCTTTTACCTCCTCTGGTCTCTGTGGCAACACCCTTTGTATGTCTAGTAGCTTCTGGTCTTTCACTTGAAGTTGGTGGCTAGAGAAACTCATGGTTTGTACTTTCAGTTTGGTCAGGGCCTGGTACCCAGGTTTCATCTTCTTGGTACTTTTATATCTCTGGTCTAGGTCCATCTTGCAGTTTTTGTGAGAATATCACCTTGCTCTTTCAACACCAGACTTCGGCTCCTTGTACCTCTTAACTCAGCTACCCTCTGAGTACAAAGGAACTTTCAGCAGTTTTGGAAAATAAACTCCTGCCTTCCCTCCACCTATAATGGATGACCTGTTCCAGGTTATGTGAATGTGGTAACCTCAGCCTGGCTAAATGATATCCTTCCAAAGATCTGAGAATTAGGGCAGAAATTTTTCTGTCCTTGAGTTTTCCCATACCTATCTGGGTATTTATAAAGCTATAATAACTCACCTCACATCCTCAAGGCAAGAGTGAATAAAAATGTTGGTTGTCTTCCTTGAGCATTTCTCTTTTCCATAATTCTCTGAACCAAAGAGAACAGAATTTTCTTTTACTTTACCTCATAGGCACCATCTTCCTTATACAGGGTCTGGCACAAATAATGCCCCCTTTTCATGAGCTGGTAATCTATATCAAATCTTTTATTATGAATTCATAAGAGTATATGGTTATGATTTTGCAATAAAATCATAACTCAAGTCCTTTTGACTCTATAATCTATCCCAAATCTTTTATGATCAAATCATAAGCATGTATGGTTATGATTTTGTATAAAATCATAACTAAAGTTTGGGTGTTCCTTCTGCCAGGCCCTATATAATCAATCCCTGACCTAAGCTTTTATGGTGGACTAGCATATCTATCTTGCCTTAACTATGGGAGAAATCCTATCATTTGGACCACTTAGCCAAGCCTTGATATGTTAAACCTTAAACAAATTTATATTTTAGCTCTTGACATTGCCTTGATTTGAAACCTAACAGCTTGCTTTTTAAAAAAAATCCTATATTAAATGTTAAAAGTCACACATTAAGTTTGTTTTGTGTTTTTTATGTAATATAAATCCTTAGCAAAAATGTGCCTTGGATTGAACAGGTCTCATACCAGAAAGTCACATTAATATTTCTCAAAACATTACCCCCTTTTCCCATTCAATGAATAGTCTGGCCCACAAATCTAATCATGCTGAGTTGCCATTTAAAGTCTTTTAATAATTTCCCATTCCCTTAAAATAAAACGCTTTTACAGCAGCAGTGTCCAATCTTTTGGCTTCCCTAGCCACATTGGAAAAATTGTCTTGGATCACACATAAAATACATTAACACTAATGATAGCTGATGAGCTAAAACAAACAAACCAAAAAAGTCACAAAAAGTCTCATAACTTTTCGAGAATTTGTGTTAGGCTGCATGCAAAGCCATCCTGGGCTGCAGTTTGGACATGCCTGGTTTACAGGCTTTCCTCACTAACCAGACTAGGTTGGGACCTCTGTGTGTGCTTCCATAAATTCCCATACTTCCTATTTCATAACAACCATAAAAATTTTACTTTTTCAATGTGTTTCTTTCCCGACAGATTTGAACTCAAAACTTCCAGTAGCTAGTATATTATCCTTGAACAAAGCAGATGCTTAATAAATATTTTTATGTGTTACAGTTTTAATTATAAGCGTGAGTTATATTTTTCATCTGTAAATCAATAAATTGGTAATCTACTTCACACACCCCCTTTAGCGCTTTCTAAATTTGATACGAGTGTTCTGAAAGATGAACCCACTGTGGTTGGGCTGGCAATATCAATTTCTAGTCCTTCAGAGCCAGGATTTAGAACATGGGAAATTCACAAGTGCCATCTTGTCATATTTTTTGACAAATAATAACTTGTCCTCTCCTTGGGGACACCCCTACCTACCACAAGAATTCTGTCAAACTACAAAGAGAAGATCTACCTAAGTTCATAAGGAGGACGCTTGACTTTAAGATACCCAATTATCTTCCACAGATTCTTATCAACTTGCAGTTGTGCCACGTTTTCTCTCAGGCTTATTTTATACCATAAGCTGGTCCTTCTGTTTTATGGTTTCAATTAACTATATTTAGTCATGTTAAGACTAAATGGATGTGGCCAGAAAGGGTAGCAATCTATATGTAAACTGTTACTTTTTTGGTTAACATTTATGTTTGAAATGGGAAAATCAGTAAAAAGGAACTTTAATTTAGAATAAGCATAGGCACTAAAAAAAAAGAGGGGTGGGTGGGAGCTACTATTTTTGATCCTGAGACAGCAACGAAACTAAAAACTATTTTCCAAAGAAGCAAGTGGCAACAGAGGTCAATAGGCTGTGACCTGTACCTATTTTATTTTAAAAACATTTGCAACACCACTGAGTACATTTCAGAATCTTAAATGCCACTAACAATGGGCAGAAAAGTTTAGGGTAACTCGAGAAAGCCTTTTCCACTGCAGAAAAGGTTCCTCCCACGTCCCTGAGGGCACCGTAGTTTCCTCTCCCTCTTTCACTGGCGAAAGGAAGGAAACAAGGAAGAAGGGAAGCGAAGGAAGAAAGGAAGGAGGGTTCTGTCCACAAACCCTGCCACTCCTCAATTAATCCGTTTATTTCTCACACTGACGCAACTGTTCAGGAAAATGTCAGGCTAAGCCAACAAGATATGGGGGTCGAGCAGCGCGGGACCCAGTGGGGGCGAAAGTAGCCCGCTGGTGCCAAAACCCCGATACGTAGGGTCTGGACCTTATTTTCCAATCCTTGATAAACAACCAACCTGCTCACTCTCATCTCCCCGTTCAGACGCCGCAGTGCCAAGCTGGGCTCCGACTGACACTGTAAGGAAGGCAAGAAGGCCAAACCGCCCACATCAGGAGAAAGGGCCGTGCGAGCGCGCGGCACCCTGAGGCACCTGCCGTCCCCGCGCGCCTGCCGTCCAACGCCTCACGCGCCGGGTTGCGAGAGCCATGGCGCGAGGGCCACCGGGGGCGCGTGCGCGCGGAAGGGCCGGGGAGGGGAGCGCCGCGTGCCAGCAGGTGGGCGCGTCCTTTCGCGCGCGTGCGCGCGCCGCGCTTTCTCCCGCACGTTCCCCGCGCGTCGTGTCTCCTCCCTGCCGGGAGCGCGCGCCTCCCGCCCTCGCGCGGGTTCTCTGTTGGTCTCTTAGAGCCGCACACTCCCCGGAGCTTCTGCCACGGCCGTCGTCTCGGCTGCGGCTCTCTAGCCCGGCGGATTAGCCCCGGCTCTTCAGTGCTGCGTCTCAGCCCTCCTCCTCTCTCTCTGCCACTCCCCGTCCCTTTCCCGCCCTTCTCTTCCACCTGGTCCGCCGAGAGAGCCTGGATACGAAGAAAGCGGGCTTGAGAAGGGGGGTAGAAAAATGGAGGTGCCGCGCCTGGATCATGCCCTCAACAGCCCCACCAGCCCCTGTGAAGAAGTGATCAAAAATCTCAGTCTGGAGGCCATTCAGCTGTGCGACCGGGACGGTAAGAACGGCTGGGACCATAAGAAAAGGGGCCGAGCCTGCACCCAGGCGCCGCGGCCGCGCCAGCTCACAGATCCTGCGGGTACAGGCGCAAGGTCTTTTGTTGTCCCCTCTGTGCAAATAAAAGCAGATGGGGGCCCCTTCAGCCCACACGCTCTCCCCTCAGACCCCAGAACAAAAGGACCCCGGGACTAGCGCGTTGGCGCGGGTTCGCCGTAGTCCCGGGCCGTGGCGCTCCTAGCCGTCCTTGCCCGTCTGGACCTGGCGGAGGAGCTGCCCCGGCAAGGGCGCCGTTCCTGCCCGCGGCTACTGCCCGGGACGAGGCTTTTCTGATCTTTGCCGCAGTCCGGATTTCCTGGGTCTCCCGGCACCGAAGGGTAAATGCCCTTTGCATGTACCCAGCACCCCACCCCCTCAGCCCCTTCCTGGCCAACACACACACATACTAGTTAGCATTCTGTGCTCAGAAACTTAGCCGTTCCTTTTTAAAACCTCCCATCTTCAGGACCCCCCTCCCAACGTCCCCCCCACCGCCCCCCACAGAAAAATTCTTATTCTCTCCAAATGGATTAGGATGACAGTTTATTTCAGTGAAGGGGCAGGGGAGAAAAAAGAAAGAGTACGTTTCAGCACCAAGGACAGCCACACGGTTCGTGGTTTGGGTCTGATTCAGAAACTGTCAAAAATCTATAAAGGAAGTGACCTAATGTATCTGCTGTGATTCGGAATATGTGGTGAATATTCACCATTGTGTCTTGATACTATATGGTTTATTCTATTGTTAAAGTTGGTAGTCTCCTAAAGAAGTAAATTGATCACAGGTCTGAGTGTTAAAGAGATAACCTAGTACTATGTGCAATATGGGTAGTTCTAATGCTTCTGTGTTGGAGTAGTTGGAGAGTCAATGCTGTTTCAGTAATGTGGAATAAAACTTCATTTGTAAAGAAGTCATTTGATTAGTAAGAGATTTGGCCAAATAATTGTGAAATTGCTTATCTGACAAAGGAGAAACAATTTGTATTGTCGAGATGACCCTGAACACTTTGGGCTATAAATAAAATTAATGTTTAACTGTATATAGAAGTGATGATTTTAAAATGTTTTTTAGCCAATGTTATATAGAGCTACTAATATCCTCTCAATAAGGTGGTAAAATTTATCAGTATGTAATCCAAATAGAGAGCAAAGGTCTTGTTTCCAAAGTCATTTACATGGTAATAACTTGGTTAGGCATTGCTATGCAGTACAATTTAGGTGAACTGAACACTGAACTTGTTTATTAATAAATTTAGGACACAGAAAAAAATTCTTTTGAAGCCAAAGTCACTTTAGATAATTTCTGAAACAGGTGTAGTAGGGATAAATAAATACTCCCGCAAAAGCTGCTAATTTCCTTTATCCGTAGAGTATTTTGGTCACCATAGTAATAGGTGCACATATTTATGGCACCTAAAAAAAATGATTATTTTGGTATTCCTTATATAGGTTTGCATACTTGGATTATAAATACTATTTTTAATATAGTAGTTCTTTAGTACTACTTTAATATAGTACTTAATATAGTAGTATATTTTTACTATGCCACACAGTAAGTTGTTTAAATTTAGCTTATATGTTTGTGAAAAATAACTTTTTGTAATGTTACCATTGTAAATATTTTTATTTTCCCAAGTTGACTTGACAGAAAACTAAGAATCTACTTAAAGTAGATTTTATTTTTATTTACTTACATGATATATTAAAAGCTTATTACTGTCATTATTGAAAATAGGCAATTCATGGTTGCTCCTCATAATCCACTTATCTTAATACTTAAAATAGCCTTTACTATATGTTTTGAAGATGTTAGGAAAAAAGAACATTTTTTACTTTTTTATGAACTTTACAGAATGCAAAAATCAATGCTGCATTTATTGTAGTCTCCTCTAGAGTGGTAGCTGTTTATTTTGGTAATATATTTTAGTTGTTTTAGTTCACATTATGAATCCTGTGAAGTGAATAAATTATGTAATATTTAATTTGGGGCCTTTTGGCACTAAGCAAAAACTATGAAAACTACTACTTATTTCTGCAGACATTTAATTGATTAAATGTAGATTAATTAAATAGGTTTTTATTTTATAAAATAGCTTATACCAACAAGTACAAAGAGACAAGTCTTTTATTAAAAGATGTGTAAAAATTTGGAAATAGCTTATGTAGAGATGTTGTTAAATGTTTACTCTTTTATTTTGTGACCATACATGTCAATTCCAAAAATACTAAGTTGACATCATATAGTTTAGAGGAGATAATATAGTTGTTTTTACAGAACAATTTAAAAATGTTGCATTAAACTTGTCAACCAGATCTTATCATAATTTCATACTGAGAAATTTTCAGCTATAGATAGATACAGTTTTCTCCCTTAACTTCTTTCCTTTTACTTCCTCTCAGGTCTCCTTATTTTACTTCTGTAACTATATAACATAGAAAGATTAGGATGTGGCAGAAGACTTATTATGTGCTTAAGTACATAGTAAGTGCTATATTTTCATAATTTTATAATCATAGAAATATATTTGTCTTGCTTGCTCTTTTCTCACTTTATTTTACTCTACTATTAATCTGATAGAAAAAAATGAGAGCGACATGAATTCCTTGGAAGTGGAATAAAGTAGAAAAGGAGAAAGTATGATTGTTAAATATACATTTTCTTTCACCCTCTCCAGTTATGGATGTTTGTGATTTTATAATGTTCTGCATATTGCATCAACGAAGCTATAGTTGTTGGTAAAAATAACTATGTGTCTGTGTTTCCTTGACTCTCTTCTTTAATGTTTTTTTGTCACATGCTTATTTTCTTATAAATTAATGTTTACACTATTAACAATGATTCATAATGTTTCTTTTTTTCATAGTTTTTCAAAGTATTTAATAGTCTGTGAAGAATATGGAATAGAGTCTAAATGGTCATATAATTGAGTTCCTATACATACACATTATCTCATGTGTGTTTTTATCCTAGGCATGTGTGCTTTGGTTGCTAGCACATGGTCCTGCCTGGATGTCACTTGTAGCTCAAAATGAGATTCTGGATAGACTTCTATTAGGAAGTCTCTTTAGATATGTTGTAGATCTGGTAGTTTATATAAACTCTATTGTAAGTAGAGGAGTATTTCTGTTCCTCTGTCTCTGCTGTGCTGAAGTATCCTCAAGTTACACATAGAAGTGTACTTTAGTTGTGTTTTTTCAAAAAAATTGAAAAATAAAGAATTAATTTCTCATATGCAAGCATCAGTAACATGGGAAACTATTTCTACTTTGTTTCTTCACGTAGATACTTCAGACCCTGATTTACCCTTGATAAGACATAACAACCCCTGACCTCACACATAGAATCCTACATTACTTGTACTTTTTCATCATGCATATGTATGTAAAAGATTTCTTTTCATGTTGGAAAGGAAAGATCTATATGTTGCTTTACATGCATCCAAGCTCCCTACACTCTTGTTGTAATAATAAAGAAGAAAATACAAAATTAATATGTTGTATAGCCCTTAAATCCATCCCCAAGTTTTCCAAGCTTTAACGAGTATTGTTTCCATGATCAAGGCATTTTATAACTGCTTCAATATGATTTATGGAGTTTATGATGCTAGTCAGCAACAGAACACATTTTAAAGAAATCGCACAGAGGCTGACAGATTACCTACCCTGTCTTTATCTCTAACAATAGTTTTGTGGAGGAAAAAGAAAAAAGATTTTCTCCTTTTTTACATAGATAAAAAACATTTCTTTGAATTTGTACATTATTCTATTTAAATTATAAATGAGTTGGAACTTCCTTCTTTATGCTTATTGACATGTGAATTAAATAAAAATTCCAACTTTGGAAACAAAATAACATGGGAATGCTTAGTAGCACAGTGCTGTATTAGCTAATCTTTCATGACATTTTCAGCAGACATCCAAGAAGAGTATCTGTAACTGTTAGCTTTAATAGTACAGGAGTGTAAGGTAGCCATTACTCAAGTCTCACTGACATGCATATAAGGTAGTGGTAATACTGTTTTAGAATCAGAAACACCTCTGAGAGAATATTGATTCTTTGTGTTTTTGCTACCTTAGGTAAATTAACCTTTGTTTAGTCATAGGCTTTCTCATGTTAAATGGGTGTAATAATGTTGATCCTGTGGTATTGTTAAACTAATTAAATGAAGCATTACTTAAATAGCATTTCTCACAATTCTTGATATAAAATAGACAATAATAATTATTGTAAATGGAATAATATTCTCTACATACATGTTTTTAATTGAACTGCTCTTTCTTTTTCTTTTATTTTTTCCAACATTTAGATCTTTGGTTTTTCATTCCTGTTATGTTTTATTTACTTATATCACTTCAGCTTGAGAGGTCAATGGAAACTGTAAATTCTGTATCTTAAAAGGACAGTAAATTTTATAATCACAGTTACAGTCCTCTGTCCTTTGCCTATATTCTTCTATCCTATCAGTAATATCTTTGTCAGCCCTAATCCTACAAGCTCTTTTCAGCTTCTACTTCAAACCCTCTTGCTGTTTGCTGCATTTCATGTACCTTATAACTTTGTTTTTTGTTTTTTTGTTTTTTTGTTTTTGCTTTTTTCATGGTATGTGGGTAGCTCCCTGACCGGAAATCGAACCCAGGCCGCAGCGCTGACAGCGCTAGCGCGGAAGCCTCAAGCCACTACACCATCAGGGAACTCCCCCCATGTACCTTATAACTTTGATACCTGCTTTGAGTAGGTTATTTGCATCGTGTCCCTTCTCTGTTCTTAACAATTTTTTTCTTTATGATTTTCTCTAAGGAAAGATCTGTACTAGCATATGTGACCTTTGGATTCTTTCTTTGACCCAGATATAACTATAGAAATACTGTAAACTTTTATTAGTGAATATAAAACAAAACAAAAATAAAATAAAAACTAAAACAAATATAAAGCTTGAAAACCATCAGATTAAAAACAATTAATATTCTTGGTAGGGATTCTAATTCATTCCCAGTGAAGAACAGAAAGTTATTAGAGTAAAAGTCATATCAAATAATATGTGACCAGACTCCCTCCAGTGGTGAAGTGACTGATGTGTCTTAAGTAGTAACACAGGCAACTTGCTTCTTTGCCTAGGGGAGCCAGTAGAACACTATATAGACAAATCTTCAGGTCACTTGGTTTATTACTGCTAATATTTCCCCCTCATTTAGGTCCAGTCCTAATTTTTTCCTTTAACTTATGTGAGTATAGTTTTCTGATTATTGTTATTCTTTATCCTGGGCTTCAATAATAACAGCAGCTGCATCAATTACTGCAGTAAGCATAATCCTTCTAGTTTCTGGTTTTCCTTCTCTCGCCTTTAGATGCATTTGCTTCTTTCTTGAATTTGTTTTCCAGTTCTGTTAAATTTCTCTATAAGAATCTTTTTATTGTTTACTAATTATTTAAATTTGGCTTTTACTACTTTAAAGCATTTGCCTCACTGTAACTGTTTAAAATATTTTATTATTACTAGACAGTAGTTAAACTGTGTTGTTAATCTATATTTTATACACATAGATTTGAAAGTAAAATTAGTATTTGGGGAAGACTTCTAGCAGGAAAGAGTTAAAAATCATGACAGGAAAAATTGGTAAGCAGGATCGGCATGTTCTCTACATGGAAGTATAGTGAGCAGTAATGGTATAAAAGAAATAAAAAATAGTTACTAAGAATTTGTGATTGAATTTTCAAGCAAAGTGGAAAGTGGTGAGGAGTAACTTTAAAATTTTAAGACTGGAAAATCAAAAGAATCATTAGAAAAAAAGGGGAAAGGAAATAATATTTAGACTCCATGATGATAACTTTTTACATCTAACATTTTAGGTCTCAGTGGAAATCCAAATAAATCCTAAGCCCTTTTGTAAGGACACTTCCTTCTCTCACAAAAATTATTCCCAGAGGGAGTTTCCTGGTGGTGTAGTGACTAGGCTTAAGCGCTGTCAGTGCCCCAGCCTGGGTTCAACTCCCAGCCATGGAACCACAAAAAAAAAAAAAAAAAAATTATTCCCAGAACAATATTATACTCGGATATTACCTTCTCTTTATTGGTTCAATGTGAATCCCATCAGATAACCCACTTATGTTCTTTGCAGACTATTTTTTTCTTTATTCCCACTCTTCTTTCAATATTTTTATTCCTATCAAGAGAGATTTATTTTCTCAATCATTGACATTAGGAGGTGGCAAAGCCTGCTCATAGTTCATTGATAATATTTTTAGAACCATTACAGGATAAAAACCAACCACTTGATACTTTATAGAAGGCTGTGAAATAGACATTTTTGAATCATCTCATAAGGATAGTTTTAGAATCAGGAGAGTTTTCAGAGGGATTTGATGATAATGTTTAAGACATCTGGAATCTAACAGCAAGACTCCCTTGGAAGCCTGTATTAAACATTTACTATAGTAATTTCTCTCATGTTCTAGGGAAAAGAGTTCTAGAATGAGGAAGAGAATTGTTCATAGAACTATATATTCCACTAAGGAGACTGGAACTTAGGTGAAACAGGGAAGGTTAGCATTTGACTTGAGTTTTAGAGTGACTTCTAATGAGCTTTGTGTCTCACCCCTTGAAGAAAAGGAGTGATCACATGCTGAGAAGACCAACTTTGAACCCCAAAGATGAAATAAATCTATATTCCAGGTTTGTTAAAAATCCAGACAAGAGCTCTTCCTTTTGAAGTTGCTCAGTAGATGTGAGTTGAACAAAAAGCATCCTAGTCTGAACTGTAGTTAGTTTTTTGTTATATTATGACTATTTCGGCCAAGTTTGTGGTTCATTTTAAAAGGGCTGCTCTAGTTGTTGCAGTGGTTGTGGCAATTAGTGTTAGTAAATCTCTTTTTATTTTCTATAGCCAATAGTAATGTTGCTATCTAATAGTAATATTAGGCTTATAGCTTCCCTAGGCATATGCCATTAAAGACAAAGCACAAAAATTTTTTAATATACTTACTTTTGTTTTCTTGAAAAATAGTGTCTCATCTTCAGTAAGCTTGGATGTTGATGAATCTCTCATTTAAAAATTTTAAAGCTGATGATAAATGCAAACAAGAATGATAACTTTTGAGCATCTACTATATGATGAATTCTTAATGACTGAATTTTAGTATTATGTCTGTGATGAAGAACAGGGATCAGCAAGTTACAGTCCTTGAGCCAAATCCAAAAACTTGCTGCCACTTTTTGTAAGTAAAATTTTATTGGCACACAGACATGCTCATTTGTTTATATAGTGTCTGTGGCTGCTTTCTTGCTATAGCAGCAGAGTTGAGAAGCTGTGACAGCAGACCACATACCCCACAAACCTTAAAATACATATTATCTGCTTCCTTACAGAAAAAGCTTGCCACCTCCTAATGCCAAGGATTGAGAAAATAAATCTCTTTTAATATTAAGGAATAAGAATATTGAAAGAAGAGTTTCTGAGAAAAAAAGCACAATTATTTTTCTTTTCTATGTTAACATGGTTTTGAGATTATACAGATCAGGCAAAGAGCTGTAGAAAGCTGAAAAACCTTACTAATCAATAGGATAGCTCTGTGTGGAGTCAATCAAAGATGGGTCACCGTCTATGCCATTGTGTCTTACAGGCAGTAAAAGAAGCAAGTTTAATTTTAACTCGAAACCTAGTCTTTGTATAAATAACTTCAGAAGAAAATACTAGTTATGCATTAGTATTTTGGGGTATACTTAAAATTGTATTTGTAGATCTATTTTAAAGTGTCAAAAATGATGCTGTGCACTCAAGCTTGAGTGTATGGGCTTGTAGATAGTGTTGTGAAAATCTTCTTGAGTGGCCTTTAGCATCTTCTGGTGAGACAAGGTCAGTGATGCTGGGGAATGTGGGAAATAGCAAGGTTGGAACCCATAGTTGGCTGTGAAAGAGGGAATTCTGGAGAAGCACAGATTTGTCAGTATAAATTCTAAGGTAGTTAAACAGGGAAACCAGTCACATTATTAGTAGGAGGCATGGGAGTCAAGAATGGAGTCCAGCTTCCTGCTTTCAGTGACTGAATGGAAGCTAATGCCATAAATCCAGGTAAGGAACACAAGAGGGTGAGCAGGTTTGACTACTTAGACCTACCTTACCTATCCTGACTGGCCCTGACTGGCCCAGACCAGCCAGCTGTTCTGGTGTCATTATCACCAGTTCACCAGAGTGGCACATAGCTGCTGTTCCTAGTTCGGGCGCTTTGGTTGCACATCAGACTCCCCCTGGAGAGACAGGGCTGGTTTAGAGTCTATTACTAGAGTAAGCCTAAAAGGGGATTAGGCAGACATTTCATTTATTTGTTTGTTTTTTATTAAACCTCTTACTCTTTGAATTGCTCCTTTTTAAATAACATTCTAATTTACTATTTGATGTTACTACTCTTCATGAGGCATTACTTTTTTACTTCATAGAATTGTCAATATTTTCCCTTCCTGCATTGCTCTGTTGAGGGTCAGCTCTCTAAGGACAACTTTCCTGGGTTGTCAGAGATTTTTATGGCCTCAACTTAGTCAATTAACTTTATTAGCCACTACTGAACTTTTTCTGTTTTTTTTTTTCTTTTCTAGGTGAACTTGGGCAATTAAGATATCTCCTTATCAACTAACTTACTTATTTTATTTCTTTCCTGTTAATAAAAATTCTTTGTGGCTCTGAAAAAGATGATGCTGTGAATTTTGAGAAATATGGGTAATTATAGAAGCATATTACAAAAAATTATGTATATATCATATTCTTTCTTCTAAACCAAATTTTCACTGGAAAAGAGTCAAGGTCTTGTCTTTCTGTCTTGCGTTCTCTAATGTTGTGCTTCTCAATGTATGTTTTGTTAGGGATTTTTTTCAATATCCAGTCTATTACCGAGAGATACTTTATAAAAAATAAATAAAATGAATTATTAGAAAAGTGAAATTTAAGAGATCCAAAATGATTCAACAGACATAAAAAAATCACTGTCAAATTCCTATGAAAGTTTCTAAATGTTTAATCCTAATGTTTATACTTAATCTCATCACAGACTGGTAAATAGTTTGTAGACCACACTTCGAGTACATTAGCTAGAAGACAAAACCATTCTTTTCTTGTTCAGTGGTTAATTTCTTTGGTACCAAACTTAACCAGTTCTTACTTTATTTACTTTTGTTCTTTTACTTACCTGGTATTTTTACCATTTATTTGTACATGTAATAATATTGTGATAGCATAATACAGTGTCAAATAGTTGCTGGACTTACGGTGACCACTTCTTTAGGTATATAAATTACAATTAGTTCAAAAGAACCTTCAATTTAAACAATAGTTTGTATGTCATTATCTAAAACTTTTACATGGAAACAACCAAAGTGCCCTTTGATAGATAATTGGATAAAGAAACTGTGGTACATACACACAATGGAATTACTCAGCTAGAAGAAAAGATGAAATACTGCCATTTGCAACAACATGACCTTAAGATCATCATGCTAAATAAGTGAAATAAGCCAGACAGAAAAAAACCAAGAACCATATGACTTCATTCATATGTGGATTATAAAACTGAAAGCAACAAATAAACAAAAACTCATGGACACAGTCAATAGTTTATTTTGAAATATCTCAATATTCATTTCCTCATTAGTGAACAATTACTACTTAATGAAAGCTGGCAATAATTTTTACAGGAGCTACCACTCCTAAGATTTTAAAATTTTATCTACTTTCCTCAATATAGTTGTCTGAACACTTCTGACAATTTAGTTGATGGTGTGTTAGAATTTCATTTAGACATTAAAATTTTCTTCTTCATTGTTTGTCATTTTACCATCCTTAAATTTACCTATTTGAGAAACTTCTGCAAATATAAATGAAGAAATCTGCCACATTTATATTCTCATCCAGTTATGTTAGAACCATTTTACATAATCTCAGCATTTGAATTAATCAGGTACATCTGATGAATAATTTTGTATTCTCAGCATTTTAAGACATTTATTTCATATTTTTTAATAACAGTTTATTTGTTGCAATGTCAGAAATGTAGGATTTAATGGGTTTCTTTCCAGTTGTTTATGTGTTTGTTCATAGCTAATAGGGTGACTTAGCTCTAAGCACAGTTTAATTGCCAGATTTATAATTACTTCAGGCACACTTTGTTTTTTCAAAATTATGTAATTTGTCAGACACCATATCATTATTTTTGAAACCTTGTATTAAATCTAATGAAAAGTTAAAGTTTTTATGTCTACAATGCATATTTTACTGACAGATGACTATCACTGAAATTTAGCATTGTATTTTAGCTTTCCTGAGAGCTTACAGCATTTTTATTTCATTTTTGAACACAGACACAAGTGTAGTCAACTGAAAAATCAACTGGTGACATCTTGAGCCAAATCTGTCTCAATATATACATGTTAACATTTCTTAACATTTCTCATTTTAACTAGGGATCCATTTCTAGTTTTATAGGTAATTATTTCATTACCTATACTGAAAAAATAGAACTCTATCCCAAACTTAGAATAACTTCATCACAAATATAATTAGAGAAGCACACAAAACTCATAGCAAGCCCTTATATTTAATTTGAGCTGAGGAGCCAAGCACCTGCACCTGAGTCTTGCCTGCAGCTAATTGAACACTGCATGCAGGTACATGCATACACCTTAGAGATAATTGCAGGTTTGGTTCCAAACCACCACAGTAAAGTGAGAATTGCAATAAAGCTAGTCATAACCATTTTGCTGGTGAAGAGTCTTGCCTTCTATTTGTAAAATAAGTAACATCTGTGAAGCTGAGTAAAGCCAATCACAATAGAACGAGATATGCCTGTACATAATGTGTTTGTAAATTTTACTTGAGCATATACTTTTTTAATTCATATACTTGAATTAAAAAAAGAAATAAACATGAAACATAAACAGTCACAACCTTTTTATACATTGTGCCATTTTTTGCTCTGAGGTAGCAGGAAAAGTTTTCTTTTGATGTCTACCCCAAAATCACATAATACAGCACAATTATAATGTGTGCTATTTTAATTACATTTTTAAAAAATAGTTTAAAAATAATTTAAAAAGATAGTTAAATTTTAGTGTTTGCTGAACTCTTAATGAACTCTGTATTAAAAAATTAAATAATTGCTCAGAACCAATTGAAACCATTGGTTCTCAAAATTTATCACCTGCAGGGCTTGTTAAAACAAGATTATTGGCTTCCACCCCTGGAGTTTCTGATTTGTTAAATCTGGGGTAGAGCCAAAGAATTTGAATTTTCTTGGTGAACCACTGCTCTGGGTAGCATGACCAAAGAAATTCTTAGGTAAGGAAGAGATATTACATATTTGGCTTTAATAAATAGTAGTCTGGCATCCATTTGAGGAATGAACTGGAATATTGAGCTGAGGAGTTTGACCACTGACAAGGCAATTATAGATATAGCATTGTTAAGATAGATAAATTCCACGCCCAATTTTTAACATTTCTGAGGTAAAAATCTGTTGACTCTGAGAGTAAACTGGAAGTGTGGGATACGAAAAAGAGTGTTGATGATGACTAAATTTGCTATATTAGGAGATAGGGTACATTTTGACACTAGTAAAGTAGTAATTGTTGGTTAGAGGGAATATGAAGGAGTAGTATTGATTTTTTAAAAAATTATTACTAAAGTATCTGGGGAACATTAGGTTTCCCTTGTCTGTGGAATACCTTAATGAAAGTGTCCAGAAGACTGTTAATATCTATCTGTGTTTCACAGGGAGTTTGAGGATAAAGATGAAAAATTGGTAGTCCTTTCCCAGCTGCTTTTCTGTTGCTCTTACTTCTCCTTTACCCAGGTTTGCTTTATCTTTTAATCCTCCTTCAGACCTGTGTCAAATTGTTGAACTGCTCATTAGAGTAAATTTGAATTCTAGTGTCATTTTTTTATGGTGTCCAAAAGTATTTGAAAATGAACAACTTTTCAACTTTTGATATAATAAATTTGGCTTGTCTCTGGTTGTTTGGGGAAGTGAACGTGGAAGGAATATAATTGACCTAAGCTCTGTACTTGATAAATTTGTCCTCCTAATTTTGACTAAAAGAGAATTAAGTATATAATTTTCTGCATTTACTTTGGAAAACTGGATTAATCTTTCTCTCCTTGGCAACTTAGTCTTCAGTACATAAAATAAATAAACTGTTGGAACTCAAGTTAGCAGAAAATAGTGACACTGGAGCCTAAAGAAAAACTACAATCTTCACCAAGGATGTTTCTAAGACTTTCATATTGAACATGTAATTCCAAGATTTTCTTTTGACTTTGAAACCATTAATTTTAATGTTTACTGAGGTATCTATTTAACACTAGTCTAAATAAGACATAGTTTTTTTTTACACTTAAATTTTGGATATTTTTGCAGATTCTTTGTGTGTAAGCTTAGATAAACTTTTCATTTTAATAAATATCATTTGTATAACTTTTTTAAGGTGTTGTAAGTCTGGGTGTTTGAGCCTATTTTTGTATATTTTCTTCTAGTTCAATTCAATATACATCAATATTAATTTCCCTGGATATTGATCATAGCTTTTTTTGGTTATTTTTAATGATTTTTTTTTAAGGAAAGCTTAATGACTATAAAGCAGTGGTTCTGGAATTTGCTGTTTATACTACTTATTTTGCTAAAATATTTACTCATTGAAATTCCAGTGATAAAATTTACAGTAATAAAACTTAAGATTGAATTAGTGATGTATGCCAAATACAATCTAATGATTTCTACCAAAATTTTATTCTGAACCATGTATTGTAGAAGTATATCTATGTCTATATAACTATTTCTAAGAGCTTCACAAATATTTCTAAAACTTTATATAGATCATCATTTATTGAACTTTTTCTTCACTGCCCTTATAATAATTTGAAGAATTGTTTCCCAGTTTTTTGGCCTGTATTATTAATACTTTACAATTTTAATTTTGACATTCAAAGCCCACTTAGCTTCAGTATCATTTACTAATAGTTTAATGAAAATCTTAAGCATAGTTCTCTGCATATGTGCATGAAAGTATTTATTTACCACAAATAATGTGTATTTACTTATTTGCATTGCATTTTTAAATATAGATGTGCTGTCCTTTAAGAAAATCTGAAATTTCAAATCTACACTTACAAAACACATTAATCAGGGAATAATTATTTTCCATTCAACTGTGTTCTTTGTCATGTCCCTAATGTTCTTAATTGTTTCCTTAAGAATTTGACAGAAAGGCAAAATGGCAGTGAAATGTAATACCACTTAAATTGTCTTAAACAATGGTTTCTTAAATTACCTCTGAAATTTTTATGAGGGGAAGTATATACTAGTTAATGGAAATTCAAAGATTTAACATTTATAGCTTCATTTATTTATAGGCCATGTCAAAGGTAGCTAAATTACAATTGTGATGACAATTAAATTTCAGAAGCACTGCTGAATTTTCTCTTTTACCTATGAGTTTGCAAAGCTTATTGTCCAACATTTCTACCAACATTTCTTTTTTTCTTTGCGTATACAGAACTCTTGTGAAATATCAAATACATTGTTTTAAAGTAAAAAATGACTCCTAGGAAAGCTAAGTAATGATGTAAGAAAACAAAAGGAGAAAAAGGATTTTACCTAGAATAGCTTTTGTTAAATTAAAAAGTAGTTTTGTAAATTTTTGCATTGACTAATGTAATTATACTAACAATAGATAGTATTGTTACTTTGGTAGCAGAATTTACTTTGCTTTTAAAATGACATTTTTTATTATTATTAAGGTTCTGTGAATGTCTTACTTCCACTTTTCTATTGTACTCTACTCCTTTTTATGGGAAAATTATATACTTTGTTTTTATAATGTAAGGATGTTCAAAAGTGTAAATTCCATGGGTATTTTGTATGAACGCAAAGGCACATAAGATAATAATAGGGTCATTGAAGAAAGTAATAAAACTTCTATTAATATTTATTTTGTCTTATCTAAAATAAAAAAATAAGTTTGATTAATCTTACCTGTATAGATTAATACTTGGTATATCAAACTATCAGGTATACTGTTTATACAAGGGCTGTCCAGAAAAAATCGAGCCATGATGCCTGTATTTTTCATATTACATAGCTGGATACTTTTCAGACAGCCCTTGTACATGGGGTACCTTTATATAATTAGTGTATGGAATTGAGAAATAAATATTAGTGTTCAGTAAGATACCTACTGATGTACTTTCTCCATTCTGATGTACCCATTCTTACGTGCTATCTTTTCTAATTGTGATTGCCTTTAAAATCAGATATCTAAGTAAATTTAGAGCTGGTCATTTGAATTGCTATATTACAAAATGTTAAACCAAGATAAAAACACATATTTGTATACTTCTTTTAGTAATAAATTATTTTAAATTATGTATTATTTTAAATTTCTATTTTGTCTGTAATCTATAATGTTCATAATATATAATAGAGTAGTACATATATATATAATTTGTAAAGAAATGACTGTAAGTACACTTTCAACATTTTTTTAATATAGGAGTATAAGACTAAGTTTTAAGAATGAATTTATTATATTCGTTCATATTTTTACACATCTTGCTTCATACAGCAAGGCATATCTGTAATAAATAAATCCACTCAACATTGAAAGGTGGCTATTAAGATAACATCATATAATTATATGCCCTTTTACATCAGAAACTTAAATGTACTTTTTATTGAGGTATATTGGACATAACATTATATTAGTTTCAGTTATACAATGTGGTAATTTGATATTTGTATATATTGCAAAATGATCACCACAGTAAGTCCAGTTAACTCTATCACCATACATAGCAACAAATTTTTTTTCTTCTGAAGAAAACGTTCAAGATTCACTCTCCTAGCTACTTTCAAGTATGTAATACAGTGTGAACTGTAGTCACTATGCTTTGTATTACACACCCATGACTTCATTTTATAACTGAAATTTGTACCTTTTGACCCCCTTCACCTATTCTTCCCATGCTACACCCACTGTCTCATGTAACCATCAATTTTTTATCTATATCCATGATATTGAGTTGGGGGAGGTTGTTCATTTGTTTTAGATTCCACATGTAAGTGAGATCATATAGCATATATCTTTTTCTGACTTATTTTACTTACAATAATGCCCTCTAGGTCCATCCATGCTGTTACAAAAGGCAAGATTTCATTATTTTTGTGGCTCAGTAATATTCCATTGTATGTATATACCATATTTCCTTTATTCATTAATTCATTGGTGAACATTTAAATTGTTTCTGTGTCTTGGCTATTGTTAAGTAATGCTGCAATGAATATGGGGGTGTATATAACTTTTTGAATTAATGTTCTTTTTTCTTTGGATAAATTCCAGAGGTGAAATTGCTAGATTATACAGTAATTCTATATTGAAGAATCTTTATACTGTTTTTCATAGTAGCTACACCAACTTAACATTCCTACCAACAGTACACAGGGTTCTTTTCTCCACATCTTTGCCAATATAGTTATTTCCTGTCTTTTTTAATAGTAGCCATTCTACCTGGGGTAGAGATGATACCTCATTGTGGTTCTGATTTGCATTTCCTTGATGATTAGTGATATTCAGTATCTTTTCATGTACCTGTTGGCCATCTGTATGTCTTCTTTGGAAAAATGTCTATTCAGGTCTGCTAATTTTTTAATCAGATTGTTTCATTTTTGTTGTTATTATTATTGTGTGATTTCTTTATATATTTTGATAATAACCCCTTATCAAATACAATTTACAAATATTTCCTCCCATTCAGTAGGTTGCCTTTTGTTGATGGTTTCCTTTGTGGTGAACAAGCTTTTTATTTAGTTTGATGTCATTTCATTTGTTTAATTTTTAGTTTGTTTCCTTTGCTTTTAGTGTCAAATAAAAAAAAAATCATTGTTCACACCTTGGTGCCAAGGAGCTTACCACCTATGTTTTTTTCTAGAATTTTATGATTTCAGGTCTTACAGTCAAGTCTTTAATCCATTTTGAGTTGATTTTTATCTCTGGTGTAAGAGAGGGAGTGGTCCAGTTTCATTCTTTGGCTTGTGGATATCCAATTTTCTGAACACAATTTATTAAAGAGACAATTCTTTATCCATTGCATATTCTTGGTTCTTGTGTTATAAATTATTTAAGCATATGAGGGTGGGTTTATTTCTAAGCTCTCTATTTTATTCCACTGATCTATGTGACATTTATTATGAACCACCACTGTGTTGTTTTAATTACTATAGCTTTGTAATAAATGCAGTTTGCAATCAAGGTGCATGATGCCTCCAGCTTTGTTCTTTTCCTCAAGATTGCTTTGGCCATTCAGGTTCTTTTGTGGCTCCATATAGGATTGTTTATTTTCTATTTGTGTGAAAAATGCCATTGGAATTTGATAAGGATTGCATTGAATCTGCAGATTGCTTTGAGTAGTATGAACATTTTAACAATATTCTTCTGATCCATGAGCATGGAATATCTTCCTATTTGTTTATTTCTTCTTCATTTTTTATTAGCATTTTCTAGGTTTTTAGTGTACAAATTTTTCCTGATAGTTAAATTAATACCTAGATATTTTATTCTTTTTGATTCAGTTGTAAATGGGATTGTTTTCTTAATTTCTCTTTCTGGTAGTTTGTTATTAGTGTATAGAAACACTCCATATTTCTACGTGTTAATTTTGAATCCTGCAAATTTACAAAATTAGTTTATTCAAACAATTTTTTGTGGAGTCTTTAGCATTTTTTTTGCATATTGTGCCATCTGCACATAGTGGCAATTTTACTTCTTTCCAATTTAGATGCCTTTTTCTTTCTTGCCTAATTGCTCTGATTAGGCCTTCCAATACTGTGTTGAATAAAAGTGTAAGAGTAGGCAATCCTTGCCTTGTTCCTAATCTTAGAGGAAAAGGTTTTCACCATTGATTATGATGTTAGCTGTGGGCATGTCATATATGGCATTAATTATGTTAAGGTATGTTCCCTCTATACCCACTTCATTGAGTTTTTATCATAAATGCATGTTGAATATTGTCAACTGCTTTTTCTGCATTTATTGAGATGATCATATTATTTTATCCTTCATTTTGTTAATGTAGTATATCACATTGATTTATTTGCAGATGTTGAACCATCTGTGCATCCCTGGTATAAATCCCTTTTGATTATGATGTATGATCTATTAAAATATTGTTGAATTTGGCTTGCGAATGTTTTGTTGAGGATTTTTGCATCTATGTTCATCAGGGAATTTGGCCTATAATTTTCTTTTCTTGTGGCATCCTTGTTTGATTTTTGTATCACAGTAATGCTGGTCTCATAAAATTAGTTTGGAAGTATTCCCTCCTCTTTTATTCTTTGGGAGAGTTTGAGAAGGATTGGTATTAATTCTCCTTTAAATGTTTCATAAAGTTTAGCCAGTGAAGTTACCTGGTCCTGGACTTTTGGTCATTGGAAGGTTTTTTATTACTCTTTCAATCTCCTTACTAGTAATCAGTCTGTTCAGATTTTTCTGTTACTCATGATTTAATCCTGGTAGGTTATATGTTTCTAGGAGTTTATCTATTTTTTCTAGGTTGTCACTTTTTTTTGCATGTAATTGTTTATAGTAGTCTCTTATGATCCTTTGTGTTTTTGTGGTATCAATTCTAACATTATTTCTTTCATTCTTTATTTTCTTTATTTGTGTCCCCTCTCTTTTTTTCTTGTTAAATCCAGCTAAAGGTTTGTCAATTTTGTTCATTTTTCAAATAACCACATCATATTTTCATTGATCATTTATTATGTCTTTGGTCTCCATTTTATTTATTCCAGTTTTATTCTTATATTTTTCCTTCTACTTACTTTGGGCTTTGTTTATTCTTCTTTTTCTAGTTCCTTGAGGTATAAAATTAGGTTTCTATTACATATTTGTATTGTTTATTGATGTAGGCCTTTATCGCTATTAACTTCTCTCTTTACAATTGCTTTTGCTGCATCCCATATTTCATTTTCATTTGTCTCAATTTTTTTTCTCTTTTGATTTCTTCTTTGACTCATTGGTTCAGTAGCATGTTGTTTAATCTCCACATATTTGTGTTTTTTTCCAGTTTTCCTCCTATAGTTGACTTCTGGTTTCATTCCATTATGGTTAGAGAAGATGTCTGATATAATTTAGATCTTCTTAAATTTATTAAGATTTGTTTTATGGCCTAACATGTTTTATCCTGGAGAATGTTCCATGTGGACTTGAGAAGAATATGTACTATAGTGCATTTAGATGGAATGGTGTGTTTGTGTGTGTGTGTGTGTGTGTGTATGTAATCCTAAGTTCATCTGCTTTAAAATGCCATTTAACACAGTTATTTCCTTATTGATTTTCTTTCTGGGTGATCTATCCATTAATATATACAGGGTATTAAAGTTTCCAGCTGTTGTATTGTTTTTATTTTTCCCTTTAGGTCTGTTGATATTTACTTTATATATTTAGATAGTCCTATGTTGAATACAAAAATATTTACAAATGTTAGATCCTCCTAATGAACTGACCTCTTTATTATTACGTAATGTCCTTCCCTGTCTCTTATTACTGTCTTTGTTGTAATTAAAGTCTATTTTGTCTGATATAACTATAACTACCCCAGCTTTTTGGTTTCCATTTGCATGTAATATTTTTTCCATTCCTTCACTTTTAGTCTGTGGTTGTCCTTATATCAGAAGTGAGTCTCTTGTCAGCAGCATATAAATGCGTCTTGTCTTTTTTAATCATTCATCTGCTCTGTCTTTTGATTGGAGAATTTAGTTCATTTACATTTAAAGTAATTATTGATAGGTATGTATTTATTGCCAATTTGTTAGTTAGTTTTTTACTGTTTTGTAGTTCCTCTCTGTTCCCTTCTTTTGCTCTCTTTGTGGTTTGATTACTTTCTTTAGTGACATGCTTGGATTCCTTTCTCTTTATCTTTTATGTTATCCTCTATAGGTTTTTGTTTTGTAGTTACCTCCAGACTTCCATAGTAGCAGTCTGTATTTCCAACAGTTTACAAGTTTAAATGCATTATTAAGGTTTATATTTTTACTCTCATCTTCACCTTTTATGTTTTTTGATGTCACATTTTACATCTTCTTATCTTGTGTATTCCTTAAGTAATTGCTGTAGTTATAGTTACTTTTACTACTTTTGTCTTTTAACCTTCATCCTAGCTTTATAGGTGATTAATTCATTACATTTACTATATTTATTTACCTTTACCAGTGAGATTTATATTTTTATACCATATGTTTTATTATTATTAATTAGTACCCTTTCTTTTCAGCTTAAAAATTGGTTTTTAACAACTTTTAAAGCCAGTTTACTGGTGATGAAATCCTTCAGCTTTTACTCATTTCTATCATTAGTTTCAAAATCCCTAGAATAGTGCAAATTTAATTTGGTTTCATTCTCATGTCAGCTGGGGGAACTCAGGGACCATATTTTCACTTTTCATAGGTTTCTTTCCCATTTGATTATATATCTTCTGTATGACTTTAATGACTTATCTGAGATATTTTTTTCTTAGCATACTAAATATTCCCAACCTTGTTAGAGAGTACCATCTCTAGGATGCTTTAGTCATATATTCATGTTTTAATATTCTTTAGTCAAGGATTTATCATTCACTCAACAAATATTTATTAGGGATAGGCACTCAGGGTGAGTAGAAAAGAGTCTCATAAAGTTATTAAAGGAAAACATAAAGTCAATCTTAAAGTTAGACAGCAAGATGTCCCAATTCCTTGTGAACATTTTATTCACATTTTCCTGATGCTGCCACTTTCTTTTGCCCATGTGACGTTCAAAGTGGATAACTTTCATTAATGTGAGATTATGCAAGTATTGGCCATGGGACCAAAAGGGAAGTAATTGATCCATCTATTTTCCAGGCAAGAATTTTCCCTGATTTTTTTTCTAATTATAACATTGCGCTCTTCTCACCAGTCATGAGATTTCTCAATTGCTCACATTATTAATTTGTTATAATTTGATTCTTTAAAGTCCTAAATATAGTCACATATTTTGTCAGTTTACCATGGACAGCATATTTATAGATGTTCTTGTCATTTATTCATTTTCATATCACTTGCTAAAAGGAATGGTATGATATCCTAGTTAGCAGTATACTGAAAATTGCAGAGTTTTGAGTAACCTGTGTCCATAATTCTACTTCAGCTTATTAATATTTTTTAATCAGAGGGAGCAGTCACACTTAGCTTGAATTCTGGAATGACAGTGGAAACAACAGGGTTTGAATTAGTATTGAATCATAGACCTTTCCCTGATAATTCTTCTGGATTTCACAACTGGAGTTCTTTAATGCACATTTAAACTTAGCCCTTCTCCAATCACTTCCATATTTAAGAACAATACTATAAGGAACTCAGTCAATTTATAACTTTAGCATCAACTCATTCTTGGCATTGCTTTGACATAGTACATTAATTCTAGTAATTAAGCTCTTGCTTTGACCTCTTTGATCAAGCCCCTTTTTATATCTCTAGCAACTGAATCCCTGTGTTTTCATCTACAAATTAATTACCGCCTGGTTTTCATGAACATTATCTTAGTTTCTTCTAGCCTAAGATGCTGTTTTGAATCCTGGGATTTTGCCTTTCATGATTCCTTAAAAGTAGAATTAATCCTACAACTTTCCATTGGTCTCCCTGATTCCACAGTGCTATCACCTGTGTTTCTTCCTGTTGCCTTCTATTAGATCACTTCTTCTTACTGTGTCATATTTTGCCTATTGAATGGGACTTTGGTTGTTTATAGAATGCTATATTTCTCTAATAGTCTGTCTGGATTACCTCTCCCTTCAAGCTATTTAGAATTTCCTTGATTGACATCTCCACTTTAAAGGTCTGTCCAATCTCTGAGGCCCTAAATACTATCAACGGTATTACCAATACTTAATCTGAGTGCTGTTTTGTCAATAGTTACCAAAAATTCTATGTAAAGATTATCTAGTTCTAGAAACCCAGTGGACCAGCCACACCTGTTGAATACAACTTGATAATGTGTTTTGGTTTACAAACATTCAGCAGCACTTTTATTTGATTGTTTTGTTTTTTTTTGGTTGGTTCGCTGAGCGGGGATTGAACCCAGGCCGTGGTGGTAGGAGTGCTGAAGCCTAGCCACTACACCACCGGGGAACCCCCGCAATAGCACTTAAATTTATTTGAGTCAAACTTGTAACTACATAAAGGAGACAGAAAATTGTTAAAACTACTAAGTAAATAAGAGCTGCTCTGGGTTTGTTTTTGTGTTTTTGTTTTTTTTAGTAGTTTTTGGAGAACTAAATACAAAGAGACAAAGTATAAAAACACCTGTTAGTTCATGGTAAGTTATTACATTTTAAGTGTGGTTTATCTCCTATAGTTGTCATGTTTTATGACTTCTCAAAATTATGGAAAGTATAACATGATTTATTAGCATAATAGTTAACATTTCAAATAAGAAAGGTGGGGTTCTGTCAAAAAACAATATAGGAGGAGAGTCTTTTTCTCAATGAACCATAGGTTAATACAACAGATCTTTTACTTGATGAATATGGCATACCTAAACCTTACTTAAGAATATCACAAGTAGCTCTATTATTAAGTATAAATTTAGCTGCCTTATAGCACAACATCCGAATAAACCAAACTATGTGAAGTCAACTGATTGTGTTTATAGTTTGTCTTTAATAAAAGCTGATTCCTTTCTTAAAGTAAAACTCATATTTCTGATTTCATATTTTCCTTTTTCAAAGAAGGGGTTTATGTAATTATTTCCATAATTTGTTAAAATCAAACTGTGATTGAAGTGTATTCTGCAAGTAGCTATGGGCATTGTATATAATAAGTTAGAATTGTCCCATATAACACTTAAGATTATGTGATAAATAAACTAACTGTACATACTCCAAATGGTGCAGTAATTCTCTAAAGGCTGATTTGATCTGTCTCATAAAAGCTATAAATTAATTGGCAGCCATACTTATGTATATAGGTTCTAAAATATAGCTTTAGGTTAATGATTTGTAAAAGACTACTTAGAATGTGTAATTAGGTCTTAAATTATTTGGGTGAATGGACTTAGTAAAAAATAAAAATAGATGGATAGATAGATTTTTGTCCTCCTGTGCAATTTCTGCAGTGTTCCCAGAGTGATCAAGATTCTTCTAACATAGAAATTTGATCATGTCATTTACTACTCAAAATTATTTAGTGGTTGCTTATTGTCTAGATAAATACATAATAAAAAAGTTAAATATTAACTCTCTAATATAAAAAAAGAAATCCAACTCTTTGTAGTTAACAAAGAAATCTTTTATACCTCATTTGCCCAGTTGGCAGGAGAAGCTGGGTTAGATCCTTGATGTCCACAATGGTCATTTAGTGGGTTTTTTTTTTAAATCATATATAATTGTTTTTTTAATTATTTGTTTTACCATTTCATAATTTGCCAAAGGTTTTTTTCAATTTTATTCTTTGAAATTTCAATATTTGAATAGTGAGACAAGTGAAAAACAAATTTACCTCATTTTAAAAACATGTTTAAAAAAATACACTTATTTTTTCCATTGCTATTATTATTTTGGCTTTTGTAAGGAGAAATGACAAAAAATTTTTTAAAAATCTTTACTGTTTCATTCACCATTTTTAGCTCATGTGTGTTTGTGTGTTTGTGTGTATGTGTGTGTTTATTAATTTAACTGTACAGTAGATAAAAAGTTGCTGTTTATTTATGAGTGCCTCAGTTTAACTTTAGGGGCAGTGATCACAATCATTTTAAAACTGATTAGACCATATAACTTGGAATTTAACACCGGATTTGGCTAAGACAGATATACATACAAACAGTGTGAGACATGAATCTTATGCTGCTACTTATGTCAGTGAAGCCAAAATGTTTTTCTTCTGTGAACTAGAGAATCTAGTGCTATATATGAAGGGTCAGCAGCACAGAGATAAATGTGTTGTTTTTTTTTTGTTTTTTTTTTTTTGGTGTCACACAAGCTCAACTCTCTAAAACCCATGAAATTGTAAATTAACTACATTCAGATTCTTTTAAATATTGGTATTTTGGACTTCAGAGTCTAAGGTTCCGGGGTGCTCGTATTCCTCAGCTTTGACCACGTAGATTGCCTTTACAGAGAGGAAGAGTTTTCATTAGTATTCAAATGCCAATGTTCCCTGTAAAACTATTTTTCTAATATTGTGACAGCTGCAGTTTTATGTCCTCCATTTGTAACTCCTAACCTCTGAAGTAATGAGAGGCTAAGAAAAAACATTCAGGAGGTTTCAGTAACAGCTGGTTCAATAAATGCAGTTTCATCATTGGTGAAGAATAAAATGGTACCTCGTAAAACTTCCTTGAAAAACAAATTGGAATTCCTGTAATAAACAAATACCATCACAGGGTTTTAAAACAAACCCAGGAATGATAATCACACAACGGAGATTTTAAAATCCAAAATTAGGGTGAAATGCCACATGGATACTATGGTTATTGGAAAAAATGCTTTTAAAAATCTTTTTTTTTAATTCATTTTTATTGTTAGACTTATTGGGGTGACATTTGTTAGCAAGGATTACATAGGTTTCAGGCATACAATTTAAAAATCTTTAATAATGATTTGGATGTGAAATAACTATGAAAATATACAGATAATTAGGATGTGCTATAAACATGGGAGAAATAAAGAAGGAGATGCAGAGAAAAGAGATAATAAAAAGTATTATCTTGCATAGAAATAAAAACTAGAGGCTTGTGGAAGGAAATAACACACCAAACAGGAGAGAAAACTATAAGATTTTTAAAAACCTTAAAAACAGGAAATTAGTTGTGATCTGCAAAGTGATTTGGTTTAAAAAAAAAAGAGTTAACAGGGAGTTCCCTGATGGTATAGTAGTTCTAAGGCTTCGGCTGTCAGCGCTGCGGCCTGGGTTCGATTCTCAGTCAGGGAGATACCCACATACCAAAAAGAAAAAAAAAAAAGAGTTAACAGTATATTTGAGAGAGAAACATAAGGTAATTTAGAGATTATTTATACTGAAATGTCACATCAAATTTAAGAAATTTTAGCCTTTTGAGTGTATATGGTTTTACTTATATTTATCGGACACAAATGAATACCAACATATTTGAAGGATTTCAAAAAAATTCAAGATTTCTGGAGGCACTGACATTTTGGAGTGAATTAGAAAAGTTATACATGAATTAGATCAAAGGACAGAATGGATTAGTATTGCTTTTTCTATCAATGTAATGTTAAATTAGTTAACATTTCTTGTCTACTGCATGCTAGATACTATAGTAAATGTTTTAGATGTCTATGTTGTCTTTTTTAATACTTATTGACCCTATGAGGGAATGGAGGCTTAGAAGGTTATAAGATTTACTCAGAATCATACAATTCCTTTTGGCAGAGCTAGAATTCAAACCCTTGCCTGACCAGTACATTATGTTGTAGCCTATCTGTAATTACTAGTTGTATACTTATGTATGTGGGATACAGCTATCAAAATAGGAAATTAGAGTATTAACATAATGGAGGTGTGTAATTTGTGATAAATACCCAGAAGCATACAAACAAATGCAGTTTATCTTATTGAAAATGAAACTGAAACATTTAAATTGGCTTTGGCCTGTCTCTGAGATCTGCTCATGGGTTCTATTACTTTTCTTTTTAACTTTGTACTGCTTCTCATTTTCCTTCCTGCATCAGTCCTGAAATTCATTCTTGGCTCTTACTCTTTGTCCTCTTTGAATACAGCATCAGTCTGCAAGCCTTTTTCTATTTCAATACCTAAGGAATATTTATCTTCAGTTCCTACCTTTTAATTCTGAAAGTTGGAAATCAAAATTTTAATTATGTTAAACCTGTAAAACACTCAGGTAGATGCAATACCACTAAATAATGTATAGGAAAAAATTATAAAAGAAATAATAATAACTGAGTTCAGTGATATAAAAAATCAGTTTAATTAACTGTTTAGTTTCTTTTCCAAAGGACATGTACAAGAGGGGCACCCAAAAAAACTGGAATTATCTTCTAGAGGGTAGGTCCCTTTTAGTACAGGCTTCCCCTGCTAGATGCATGTCCCTGGAACCCATCTGTATCAGGGTACCAGCTGGCATTGTAAGAGGCTGCATTTGGCTCAAGTGAATTTTTTTTTGGAGACTCTTTCAACGTGTTTGCCCATTTCATGGTGATTTATATGAACAACATGTGGCATGATAGTGCACCAGCCCACACTGCACTGAGTGTTCAGCAGTTTTTGACCAAAAAAGGGCATGACCCCTGTGCTCCACCCTCCTTATTCCTCTGATCTTGCTCCAAGTGACTTTCTTTTCTGTTTCTCTGGATGAAAAAAAAGTCTTCAAAGGGAAGTGTTTTGCCTATGTGGAAGAGGTGAATCAAAAAATGGCAGAAGCACTCCATACTTGAATAAAAATGAAACAAATGTTACCTCTTTTAGATGTAAAACTAATTTATTTATTTAAAAATATTTATTTTAAAAATGTTCTCTCCCTTCACATATCAAATATTAGTAGTAAACTCATAAAATTATTGGGTAGTATAAATTAAACAAGTATATGTGTATTTTTAAATACTAAATCTATTGAATTTTATTTCATGGTTCTGTGTTATCATTAGTATTAGAGTATTGCTTTAAGGAGTTATGTAAGGAATGTACAGAGAAGAACATACTGGGAATGTAAAATGGTGCAACCACTTTGGAAAACAGTCTTCTCAGTAAATTAAAACATAGAGTTACCATATGAACCAGTAATTTCTCTCCTGCATACAAATGAAAGCATATGTCCACACAAAAACTTGTCCATGAATGTTCATAGTGGCATTACTTACAATATAAAAAGTAGAAACAAGTCAATTGTCTGTCAACCAGACATAATATGAATGAACCTTGAAAATATTATGCTAAGTGAAAGAAGCCAGGACAATATATTCTATGATCCATGTACATGAAATGTCCAAATAGGCAAATCTATAGAGACAGAAAATAGATTAGTGGTTGCCGAGGGCTGAGGGAAAGGGATAAGTAGGGGTTGGGGAGTAATGACTAAAGTGTGCGGTTTCTTATGGGGGTAAAACTATGTTCTGTGATTGCAGGGATAGATGGACAACTCTGAATATACTCAAAAGCCATTTCATTGTACACTTTAAATGAGCATATGGTATGTGAATTATACAAGTATTTCAATAAAGCTTTCTTTTTAATCAGATCGTTCTTTTGAAAAGCAATTTAAGTTTAGTGAGAGAAGAGCCATACATACAAAATATATTAGTATAATTTGGCAATGTTTTCAGCTTGCATTTCAATAATCACTGTTAAGAAAAGTGCTTTTTAAATGCACTGAAAAGCAATTTGCTTATTTTGGACAGATTAAAGTACCATGTATTCTCCATTCAGTATTACCAATCAACAGTATAGCCACAGATAACAGAATCATTTGGCATGTAGAGAAATGTAGCTAGAATTACCCTTAAGATGAACTCTTACTAAGAAAAGGAAACTACATTTGGAAATATATTTGATTGTACAGATCTAAGATAGTAGTGGCTGGTTATTGAACATTATTGTCATGTGGATCATTGTTTCACCAGTTTTATAGACAAAATCATTCATTGTCTTCTGCCACTTATCTTAAAATCTCAGTTAAATATTGCTGCTCTGAGTATGGGGAGAAGAGACATGTAATAGATGACTATTTTAAGCTACATTCTTTACTCGCTCTGCCCAAGTGAGAAGACTGCATAGAGGATAATCGACTGACTTTTCTAAGAAGGGGGACTATGATAAAGAACATGAAGATTCTTGATATAACAAATCCTTTGTAGGTTAGAGTTTTTTATTGGTCTGAATGGGAAAATGATTTGAGCAAAAGTTTCCACATTTCAGTAATTTTTCTCAAGTTTTAATAAGGAGAAAAAATGTATAAAATAAAGTATTATATTCTAGGAAATAAATTATTTGTAACTTTAGAGTTGCGTAAGATAATAGTAGAAGTTTAAATGGCAAAATATAGTATTTTATATAGTGTTAATATTTTCAAGATGTGTTTTTGTTAAATTGGATTGAATACAAAATAGCTTTATTTTTCTCAGTGATCTTAAATAATCCTTCTTACTCATTTGTGAAATTGTGTGGAAAATCATATGCAGGTGAGTTCTACAGAAATTTCTACCATTTGAGTCCAGAAAGATTTTCATTAGCATTATTTATATTTTAAACATAACTGCAATCAGAATAATAGGTAAAAAATGTGAGCTTTTCTAAATAGAACAAAAATTAATGTTTAAGTATTTATTGCCTTTCTCTTTCCCAAGGCCATTAAAAACATTCCACTTGGTGTCTTCCCTTACCTTGACTTTTCAAAGGCTTTCAGCCATAAGCAATTAGGGGATTTCTATAAGGCAAGGTGGGGAGGAAAGAAATAAATGGGGGAGTGATTTTTTGTGGAGTTTTGTTGGAAAGGGAATCAATAAAAGTATTGATCAAAAAAATGATAATAACAAGCTTAAGTTATTTTGAAATTAGTTTTCAGTAGCCATTAGGTTCCTCTGGTCGCAACACAGCTTAAGACAACATGAATCAAAGATTTAATAATTCTGGGAACTGTCAAAAGTTTATGTCAGTTATTGAGATGGGAATGTGTGGGCAGAGAGCACAGTCTAATCTCCAAGTAGTAGGTAGTGCCACAACGTAACATTCATTGTTTTTAATTTTTGCAGATCAAGATTTGCAGTTTTAGGGGAGTTCCCTGGTGGTGCAGTGGCTAGGTTTCGGTGCTGTCAATGCTGTGGCCTGGGTTCGATTCCCAGTCAGGGAGCTACCTACATAAAAAAAAAAAAAAAAAAAAAAAGATTTGCAGTTTTACTCTCTCAAGGAACATGTTATGTAGCTGATTTATGACCTACTGCCTTTTATCATTTAAATATCAATTTTCCCCCTCTTTTGGGGCATTGAAATTTGATCCAGGATGTCTTTCCTATATATGAAACAAACTTGACAAGTTATTTTTTTTTTTTTGTCCTGTCAGCCATCGTACTCTTAGCCAAAGTGGTAGAATTTCTCTAAATAGAAATGTAGGACACAGTCTTTAAGTATCCAGATGTCAGGTCAGTTCTGCAAAATTTAAATATCAATTAACATAGCAATAATTTTTATCTCTCTTTGCATTATCTATTGTTTTAGCACTCAAAATTAAACATCAAAATAGAACACATGAAAAGATTCCTAGAGTAATTCTTGGCATAGTAATTTGTAAGAGAATAGTCTTCAATATTTGTATATGTATAATAGTAAAACCATTACATGCTGTTTCTGTATATAAATTTCCAAAAGGGGAAAGGAGAAGCAATTTTTAAAGACTGTCACTGATACCTCATAGGTTTTTCTAAAGAAGCATTGCATTTTTTTTATTGGACTTGATCAATTGATTGGTTATGTAGGAAAAATGGTCTCTTGTGGCTTTTCAGATGGAATTTACCATGTAAGGCTAATCTTTTGTAGATTACAAAGATGGATCATCGGGGTTTTTGTTTTCATTCTGGGAAAGCAGAAATTAGAAAAATTGAAAGTGTAGACATGGTAAGAACTAATTTAGTGCTGCTTTTTATTGGTAATATGACCTTGGAAACGTTTACTATTATTAACACTGAAATTACTTCATGAACAAAATGAAATCTCATATTTAGCAATTAGATAGTTGAGTTCAGAAATATGTACAAAGCTTCCAAACTAGAAAAGTTCATAATTGGAAACTAACTATCTGTGCACTATTTTCTTGCAGGGAATAAATCACAAGACAGTGGCATAGCAGAGATGGAAGAACTTCCTGTACCACATAACATCAAAATAAGTAACATCACATGTGACTCATTCAAGATTTCATGGGAAATGGATTCAAAATCTAAGGACCGTATTACACACTATTTTATTGACCTCAACAAAAAGGAGAACAAAAACTCCAATAAATTTAAACACAAGGTAAAATCATAACACATATTTATATTTCCATCTTGAAAACTTTCTAAGTATGAGGACATTTTGAAAAAAGAAGTAAAGTTCTATTAATTATTTATGTGATGTACTTGACATTGGGAAGAATAAAAATTATATATTTAATAATCCTATCCCTTTAAGGAATTCTGTGAGAAAATGAAATGCCAAGTATATTGTTAAAACACAATTTTTCCCCAAAAAGGTAAAATCATGACTCTCGTACAGAACATCTGTTAAAGATCTTATTTAACTCATTAAGGAAGTAACTGATGAAGCACCAATTCAAAGGATAAAGCAAAGGAAAGACAGTTATAGATCAGGATAAGGATATTGACATCTATGTATAAGTGGAGGCAAAATGGGTTTGGGTTGGAGGAGGGAGAAAGGGTAAGATGGGAGGGTTCTCCCTCCACTGAACAAAATTCACTTGTATGTATTTAGATAAGAATAACTGAATTATATGAAGAATAACTGTTATAAGTTATCTACAAATTACAGTTGTAAAATATCTTCCGCAGAATCAAAAGCTAGCCAGAAGAGTATACTGTAGGCGATGTATAGTTTTCCATTGAGAAAACTATGCATTGCCTATAAGCATACATTTTTTTCTTTGATTGCCAAAAGAAGAGTTTGATACAGCTTATAAACTTTAGGGTATTGTTAAAATACGTTAGGGCTGAAAATTGCGTTATGGTTTGAAAATGAAAATTTTAAGTGCTTAGATATGTAACACCTCTCTGGTATTTATCTCATACTATCTACTTAACACATATCTTTCTATTACACATGTCCCTTCAGAAGTAGCTATAGAACGGATACTAGTTACCTGGTTTAAGTACTCTTTCTTATGTTTCAGTACTTGTACTGGTGATGGTCTATTTTTTTATATTGATACTGAATTTAATTTGACAAATCTTTTGAAAGAATTATCTTTTCTGGAGATTATGCATTTCACTAGATGTACAGTTATACATACTAACTGTAAGTGAAAATTATACATACAGGTAAGTGTGAGAGAGAGAACAAGATTGATAAGTCATTATTTTTCCTATGTTTCAATTTTAGTTATGCTTTCTGATGATGAATATTCTCTTTGCTGACATTTGCCTTCTTCCTGTAGCTTTGACATAGTTAACATTAAATGATGTCAAGATATGACCCCCTTTCTTCATTGCACACTTAGAATACCATATCTTTGGCTATGTGGAGAATATTCAACTAGTAGGTTTAATTACTTTATCAGTTGTTGTTTAGAAATACCCAAATATTTCTGGATACAATAGGCTCCATACTTGAATAAAAATGAAGCAAATATTACCTCTTTTAGATGTAAAACTAATTCATTTATTTTAAGTTATGTATTTTAAAAATGTTCTCTCCCTTCACATATCAAATATTTAGTAATGGGCTATTCCTAATATTATTGAATAATATAAATTAAACAAATATATTTTTAATTCTAAATCTATTGAATTTTATTTCATGCTTCTGTGTTATCATTTAGTATTAGAATGTTGATTTAAGGAGCATATATAAGGAATGTACCAAGAAGAATTTTATACTGGAAATCAAGGAACTAAAATTCAAGTACATTTATGTCATTATGTAGCTGTATGAACTAGGGCATGTCTCTTGATCAAGTAAGTTGGGCCTTAGCTTTTACATTTGGAGAGTAAGAGATTTAAAGATAATAATTGTTAAATATCTTTAAACAGGAAAATTCTATCATTTGCTGGGAATTTAATAAGTTCCTTTACATTGCTTACAGTTGATTCAGGTTATAATGTTAAATTAACTTATTTCCTCTCTCCGTCCCTCCCTCCCTGCCTCCCTTCTTTCCTTTCTTTCTTTCTTAGGATGTTCCAACCAAATTAGTGGCAAAAGCTGTTCCCTTGCCAATGACAGTTCGTGGGCACTGGTTTTTGAGCCCAAGAACTGAGTATACAGTAGCAGTACAGACTGCCTCAAAACAAGTTGATGGTGATTATGTTGTGTCTGAATGGAGTGAAATTATAGAATTCTGCACAGCAGGTAAGAGAACTAGGTACAAAGGTAGAAAAAAAAAACACAGATTTAATAGTTCCTGGGAAGCTGATTACAGAAAAAATATTTATGTAATTTTAAGATGCTGTGCATCACACTGGTCATTTTTGCCAGTAGCATTGTGTAGCAGAACAGTGTTGTGTTGATTGGAGGGAGCTGAGATTCTCAGCAAAATCTGGGTAATGGCATTAAATTACTTCTTTGCTGCATGCATAGTTTGATTTTTCAAAGTAAAAGCTTTGCAGATAAAAATTGATGCAGTTTGAAAATATACTCAGCATATTTTGAGAGAGCTTTTTACTTTTTTTCATATTTTCTTTTCATGGGTATTGAAAGGAAGAAGCAGAAACATCCTTCTCTAATTTAGGGGTAAAGAAGCAGCTCTCAATGACTGTGCCTAACCAGAAATGTTATTGGATTTTTTCACTTCAGTTATGAAAGTCTGTCTCCAAACTAGTGTGTGTGTGTGTGTGTGTGTGCGCGTGTGCCTTTGCTTCATTACAAACTACAATATAGCCATTTGTCACTGGGGACATCTGATGTGGAGAGACCATCCCGTTCGATCTTGAACTGTATCTTAATATTCTGCTGTAATAGATTGGAGATGTTGCCATTCATCTCATTCATTTATCTATTTGTTTATTCAATCAAGAAACAAATATTTATTGAGCACTTAAATAGGTGTTGAAGGGATAGAAGGTATCTACCAGAATACATCTGTCATCCTCTCACTTTGATCTCTTAGAATGATGTTGTTTCCTCTTTGTCTAGGTAATTGTTTCCTCTAGAAAATTGCAGAGAGGCTGAGTGTTTTAGGTAAGGGAGCTTGTAGAAAAACTCTTAAAAACAATTCCCCTCATCTATCACAGGTTGCTTAGCAACTTTCCTCAGCTGCGGCATTTTTCAAATAAATCAGCTATTTTCCCCCTACAACCTCACACTTATAAAATATATTTTAAACTCAGTACCTGCTTAGCTACTGCTTTATCTCACTATCTTCTGTTGTGTCTTAATCGCAAACTCAGTATAAAACTTCTCCTATGGATATGCTGAATGAATGAAATTTAATTCTATGTTATTTTTATTTTATCTTCAACTCTGTTTATTCTATGAGAGAGTTGCTAAGGATTGCATCCTTCATTGCTAAGGATTTCAGTATTTAAGGACAAGGAAAATAATCTCTCTCTGGTACCATATTTCTCTCTCAGATGTCATTAATGGTAATATCTACCATTTTATGTATTACTAAGAAAAAAATACTGCCAATTAAACTATGAAACCGTGTTTTCTTATCACATTTATTGTCAGATTCATGTCAGAGATGCTAAAATGTTAAAAATACATTTTAGAATAGTTGAAATATGGTATTAATTACTGACCAGTAATCAGTAATAAAATAGCTAAAGATTTTCATATTGTAGTAATAGTAAAGAATTCTCATTAACATCACTTTTACTTATATTTCATGAGTCATGTTGGAATTAATATATTTCTTCAATTTTTATCCTGAATTAAAATTCCTCTTTGGAATCTACCTCATGTTTACTTCTCTGCATTTCTCTTCACCTACAGTATTATAGTATTTGTCTATTAAAAGAGCTACAATTTATCTAAAACCCTATCTGACATTAGGGAAAGGTGCGAAATATTATTTCTTCTTTATCTTAAGGAAGAACTTTGGCATTTCTAGTTCAGAAATGTTATCATCAATCGATTGTTACACACACCTTTACTCTCTTCTGCAATTTATTTTACTATGTGAGTACATGTTTTATTTCTATATATATGAAGGAAAACCTTATGTTCTCTTAACTTTATTTAGAGTGATCTCCCAATTGCTCTTTTATTTAACTACATCCAATAATTCTTCTTAAGGAAATTATGGGGTAAATAATTAGGAAAATGCTGGCTTTTATATGTGCTACAATATTTTTCTATAAATTATTTTACATCTTTATTTTCATGAATAAAATCTAAGAGGAACTTAAGCTGTTCAAAGCTTGTTTCAGTTTATCAAAATAATTCAGACTCTTTCACCTAAGCTTTATGAATAACCTCAGCTCTATAAATTTGAGAAAGCTGTTTTGTATAAATTGCTTTTTAATCCAGACATGTCACTCATTCAACATTTATTGAGCACATACTGTGTGCTATGCACTCTGCAAAGTATTGGAAATAAAATAGAATGTCAACAACTAATCTACTTCTAGTCTAGTCTATGACAGAGATAAAACCCTATGCTTACCCCATAAGTCGTCATAGTTATCTACATACTTATCTCTTTCCTTAGACTGTGAGTTCTTTGAGAGGGAGAAAAATGTATTTTTATCTTTTAACCCAATCATCTCATTTTGAGTGGTACCTTGTACATCATGTGTTCTAATCTAAATGTTTGTTGAGCCAGTGAAGCAGTGAGTAAACAAACAAGTGAACAATTCAACTAGGTTGCTTTTGTTTGGAAAGTTTTATAACCTTTATAGGCCAAAACTTTTGCTTAGATTCTGGTACAGGAATTTAACAACAATCCTCAATTTCAAAATGAAAAGTTGGTGAAAAGGTTACTTTGAGAGATGCTTTAGACTTTCAAGAGTCTTGTGTACCCGAAAACCATCAACTTAGCTGTAATGAACATTAGGCAAATCATTAAACTGTGTTCAAGCCACAATTTCTACATCATTAAAATGGTCATATTTAATCTGCCTTTCCAACTTCATAGATTTAGGGAGTAAATTTTATTGTTACTTCTTTACATTCTATTTGTTATTAATTGCAGGTTATAGGCTTCTTTTATTAGATTGAAGAAAAACTTTTGTGGTGCTGATTGACATTACTTATGTGGAGTCTGTATTCCTCATTTAACTGTTTTGTTTCAGGATCTTTCATTTCAAAGAGTGAAAAAAAATGGAAGAGTATACTAAAAAACAACCATAAACTATAACAAAAATATTTTTATGAAAAAAAAAATGTGCCAATGACAATATTTTCTTAGTTAAATGCAATTTCCTATTCATTAAGATGAATTTCCTAAAGGTGAATTTTAGTAATCTTCAGTTTATTAAGTACATAAATGATACTTTTGCTAATGTATTTTTAATAACACTTTTTTGTTACTTTCAGACTATTCAAAAGTTCATCTAACGCAACTGTTGGAGAAGGCTGAAGTGATTGCAGGACGAATGCTAAAATTTTCTGTTTTTTATCGTAACCAGCACAAAGAATATTTTGACTATATTCGGTAAGAATCAAAAAAAAAAAATGTAGTGATTTGCTTTACTAAATGCCATTCTAAATTCTAGGCTTGGGTTTTTCTTGAATCTAGTTCTGTGAAATAGCTATCTTAGTATTCTTTTCAAAAAATTAATAAACTATACTAATTTTATTTCCCAGAATAATTAAGTAGAACAAATCAGATCAGGGGATTTTTTTTCCACTTTAGACTGATTTCCATAGTCATTTGTAATACAAACTCCTTTCTATTTGAATGAAAGATCTTAAAACTCCAGGGTTTAGATTGATGAGCATTTCATATACATACTCCTCTCATTCTCCGTAACTCAGTGCCTTCTGTCTCTTATCAACTGCTAGATTTTCTCCTCATTCTGTGGGTGTCTTTAAGACATTATAAGTGAGAGAATAAAAGAGTGATTATTTCCTGAAATACTAGGGTGAATTGGGTGGGATTTCCAGGCTTCTAAGTGGAAATCTCTCAACAATTAGCTTGGATTAATTATGCATGAATAGTCTCTTTTGTTTATTTTTGCATTCTAATGTTCACCTAGTACTTCTAAGGTAGCCTTTGTTTACCCCTGGGAGCAGTTTCCAAGAATTCCAAAGAATATTCTGCCACGGGTAGTTTCAATACTTAAGAGCCCTTTCATATTTATAGAGAAAAGATTCAGGAGAGTAAATGGGCAGGTGAGACTAAGTCTTTCAAAATGATAAATCCTATATAGGTTCTAAAATGTTTACACAGTCATTTTTAAAAGCCTTAGTCTCACTTTAAACTTGGAAGCATTTTTAAATTGACAGGATTGTATATGAAAAAAAAATTTAGGAAACTTTGTTGTAGTTTTTGTTTGTTTCATACTGCTCGTTTTTCTTAAATCAGGGACGTGGTTGCAGATTTGAATAAGCTCTAAGCTGTGCAAAGTGCAAAAGGAATCAGAGAGAGAAATGAATTTAGGCATCTGTGTTGTTCAAATGAAGTACTTTGCAATATCGTATAATTTTATATATTTTGGTAGCAAAAACCATTTGTTTTATGCTTGAATATCCTATGAATACCAAGTTTAGTCCATAATTTTTTTAGCTGGTAAATTACCTACCCTTGAGTCTATATAATTTATAGTGGATGCTATTCACCTAATTTAGAGATATACCACAAATTATTGTACCTGTTAATTATTAAATGGAAATGACTATACATAATCACCAAGAAAGGTATTTTATATTTCTTAAGCATAAAATTTGAAAACAAAAAATATCCATTACTGCTATTTTAATAATAGATACAACAGAATAAATACATGCATCTTTGGTCTTAGGTTTAAATTCCTGGACTATTGCCAATGTCTATTTTAGGTGGCCACTGGAGGTCAGTATTTCTCTGACGTTCTGTTATGTGGGTGGGAACTTCAGTTTTCAGGTCCTTACTCTAAAATTTATTATGTCAGTTTTCAGAAATTTTTCCAAAAAGAAAAAAAGATAAAATCAAAGAGTATGGAAAATGGAAAAAGTTACTTTATATATTGCATGACTGATTCCAATATACTAGTATGTAAGATGTATTTATTAACAAGCAAATTTATCTTTGTTTGTCCCATAGTTGTAAAATTTATGTTAATTGGTTGCTTTTTTTCCTGACCAGGAAGTTTATTATGTTAAAGAACCTAGGGAGTTCCCTGGTGGTGTAGTGACTAGGCTTTGGCGCTGTCAACGCTGGGGCCTGGGGTCGATTCCCAACCAGGGAACTACCTACATTTAAAAAAAAAAAAAAAAAAAAAAAAGACCCACCATGTTTGCAACAGAACATCCTTACCTTAGGGCCAAGGCTAGAATTTAGCCATCTGTAATGTCAAAGATGCATTCTTCTTGATGTGATAGGATTAGCATTTAGGCTATTAATAGTAGACAGCTGACTTTTAGGCCTATCACCAAGCATTGACCATTTCTTTCCTCTTGCAGAGAACATCATGGGAATGCTATGCAGCCCTCTGTCAAGGATAACAGTGGTAGCCATGGTTCTCCTATCAGTGGAAAATTAGAAGGCATCTTCTTCAGCTGCAGCACTGAATTCAATACTGGGAAGCCACCCCAGGATTCACCTTATGGAAGATACAGGTTTGAGATTGCAGCTGAAAAACTTTTTAACCCCAATACTAACTTATACTTTGGGGACTTCTACTGTATGTACACTGCCTATCATTATGTGATTCTTGTTATTGCTCCTGTGGGATCACCAGGAGATGAATTCTGTAAGCAGCGCCTTCCTCAACTAAATTCCCAGGATAATAAATTTTTGACCTGCACCGAAGAAGATGGGGCACTGGTTTACCACCATGCCCAGGATGTCATTTTAGAAGTTATTTACACTGACCCCGTGGATCTTTCTCTAGGCACCGTGGCAGAAATCACTGGTCATCAGCTCATGAGTTTGTCAACTGCAAATGCAAAGAAAGATCCCAGCTGCAAAACCTGTAATATCAGTGTCGGACGTTAATGCCCACTTTTCTTAGTCCCTTTCCTTCTCTTAGGAACACTGATCCTCTGTTGTCCATTTTCTTCACCAGATGTTTTCCACTGACGCATGCACATGCCGCTGTCACCAAAAGCAGACTGCCACTTCTCAAATCTCATTCAGAGCCGTTTTAGTGTTTCCTATTTCCTACCCTTCCTACTACTTTCTATGATGAAATATCCTAAGTTCTACTTCTGACACTTTATATTGCCTAGATGCTGCAATGTTTTTATTTTTCCTTTATGCCAAACATAACAAAAGAATTATATAAACTGCTTTAGCAAAATACAATTAACGGCTTATAAATGGTGTTTAAATATGCATTCATTTTAATCTACTGAACAAATATTGGGATAACTCCAAACCGCATGAAAGGGTGTACTATTTGCAGCATGAGTTAAATCTTGAAGCCTAGAATTGTCAGCACTTCCAACTTGTTGTTTGACAGTGTTATTTATGTTATTTATATTAGCTAACATGAAACAACTGTGTTTCAACATAATAAATATAATAGAAAAATATTTTATTTGTATTGTTGTATAAAATATTTACAATCATATAGAATATAGTTACATTTTAATAGCAATTGTATACATGTCACGAAACCATTTCCCTTATCAAAGATGTAGTTTGTAAACCCCAAATAGTTGTGTATGTGTCCTGTTATAAGTAGATGACTAATTAAACAGATTTATGAAGGACATTATTCTGCTTCATAAAAGTTACAAAATATCAGGTAAATACAGAGAAAACAGTAAGCCTCTGAAATAGTATTCTTCCAACCCCAACTATATGAAAATGTGAATTTGTTCAACATCATGCTTAAACATTACAGAAAATAGAAATACAAACATGGTTGATACTAGAGAAAATGTTGACCTTTTACTTACTTTTACAAAAGCAAAAATAAGAATCACATGTTTTAGTACAAAATAACCAAACAATATACACTAAAGTTAATGAAGCAAATAAAATATTCTGGCTTCTTTTCCAAGGTAGCATAGCAAACAATTTTCAAACCTTTCATTTTGTACAGAATGAAGAATAACTACAGCTTATGAGAAAACTTTTTTACTTTGGACCTTGGAACATTATGGAACATTAAGAAAATGCATATTCCCAATGGAAAAATAGTTATATAATCTTAGTAAACAAAAAGATTAGCAATCATAACTATGACCACATTAGATTATATACTGCAGACACTTATCTATCCAAAATACCTATTTTTAAATTTTAATACAATATTTTAATATAAACATCTGTCAATTATAGACAAAGATAATTCACAAAGTACATGCTATCAAAATGAACTTTGGTAATCAGAATGTAAAATTTCAATTAACAGATAAAATGTGCTATTTTTATATAGAAATAAAAAGTTAGCAGTGATACATTCTAGTATATTTTAGGGTACTGAAAGCCTAGCAGACATAGGGGACAAGGTAGTAGATTTTTTTATCAGTTGAAAATCTATTAGAAGTTTCAAATAAATTACATTCTTACAATCTGTATTCCTTCCTACATAGAGTTTTTTTCTCCAGGCATCAACATAAGCAATCTCTGAACACTAGACTTTCCCTAGTAATTGGCCCATTGAACAAATGGATGCTATGTGTTACTTAGATTTGATAAAATATTGTGTTTTCTGAAATAATTATACCGACTGTGAGTTTTCTCCTTGGTATGGAGGAAGTTAAATCTTTTTTCAATTATACTGTTACTTATTATATTCCCCCCCATTTAAATCCCTCCTCCTCATTTATAATTACACTTGCCTTCTTAAAAACAGCTAATACTACCACTAAAGTGCTGCAGTTTTCAGTTTGTCAAAACTACTTAGCAAGAATGGTAGAGGAAAATAAACTTTATCTTGGATTAAAATGATCACAAATATTTCTTGCAGTTCAAATAGTTTTGGCCACATCTTGCTTGCTGATAAGGACCTCTAGTAGTCTCAGTTTGGCTTTTATGTGCTTGTATTCATAGTACTCATCTGCCATTGGTATCCTATCTTCCTTTTGTGGACTCCTGCAAAACAGAAAATACCATCTATTAGGTCACAATGAATCAAGTCACTAAAAATCCTTCATAATTCTAACTTCAGAAAGTACAGGGTAGCAGTTTCCACATGATTTTTGCATCATGTCTTTTTCACTTTCACTTTCATTCATTCTCTTCTATGTGTTATTAAGTTTCTATATAATAGGACCCTTTGAGAACTTGAATGTCATAGTTGGTTTGCAAATATATGGTCCAGTGCATAGATAGATAACAAGGCAACTGAAAAGGTCTAAGGGAAAAAACAGAAACCAGAACCCTTAAGACATTCCTTGTCTAGCCACTCCCCCATTATTCATGCCTATGGAGAATGTTCTGCCTTCAAGGTGATAGTTGTTAAAAATATCAAGTAAAAATACTACAAAAATCATGTTAAAATAAGTTATAAATTTATGGTGATAGGAGGAAAAAGCTCAATGGCTACCTTACAAACATTTGCAAGTTTTCTTATAATACCTGTTTCTGCTGATATATAGTAGAATCACTGACAAGTTCCTTGAAGTAATTTATGAGTAAATTTTAATGGTTCTCTTAACTCACTAATTATACTAAGACGAGACATATGACAATGCATAAATTTGTGTGTGTGTGTGTGTGTGTGTGTGTGTGTGTGTGTGTGTATGCATTCTAACTACTACCTGTTCTTGCCATTTACTTTGTACAAGAATTGGGTAACATCTGGAGTTAAAACCATTTGCCTCCCCACAAAAATATGTTGCCAGGACATGTTCTCTAAAGGGTGATAATTGCTTCAGGATCTCAGAGTGCTCATTTCCTTGGTTGATAAGATGGCCAGTTGCTTTTAAGACATTTCCACCCATTACTTTGAAAGAACAAGGGGTAGAGAACAGATGAACTCACTACAATTGCTACTAGTTATAATAAACACAAATACTCTTCAATATCAGTATGACTGAAAATGGGCAAATAGCAAACATTTAATGTATTACCCATACCCCCTTATATTTTCCCAGTACTGATAAAGATATAGCTCTTAACAAATTAAAAAAAAAAAAACAGCTCACCCCTAAAAATGTTGTTACCTACTCGTGTTGCACCACTGTACACTGTCCTGGAATGTCTAATACAGAACTCAGAACAGTACATAAATCTACAGACAGTGTTTCTCTTAAATGTCTAAATTATATAACATAATTTCTTTGCCTCCATTCTGTATTATGGGTCAAACTTATAACTGGGTGCCTAAATACTACCTTAATGTGTTTACACAGATCTAAGTGAAGAAATGGCCTAATTTTTAGGGAAACATGAATAATCCTTTTTGTAAATGTTCCCTGCATACTCTATTTTGGCTAATAAACAAGAGGTCATTGGCCAGAATTAAAGCGTTTTTTAGTAGTATTTCCTGAAGCAGTTTTCTCATTATATAAAACTTGCTGAAGTGCTTATTAGCATAGTGCCTGGCTCATAATTGTTAATAGTGTCAAGTCTATATGATTATGCCTCTTGCATAGTAAATAGTATAAGAACATTTACAGTTCTTAAAATGTTTAGTAATCTATTTGCATGGTTATGCTACCTTATGGATAGTTAGGCCTTCCTAATAAATTGTCTTAGGAAAACAAGATTAAGATCCATATTTCCCCATTCAACTACTTGATTTTGGTTGTAATTTATCACCACTTTTGCATTTAGTTTGGGTGTATTACCACAAGAGGGCATACAGCCTCAGACACAGGCATCTCTGAAGTGGGTTTAGGACTCACAAGTGCAACAGAATATGATATGCAGAACGTAACTAACGTCCCTGTCTGTCAGAAGGCATGCCAAGTACCACTGCAGATCTATTAGGCAGGGCTAGTAGTACACTAGAAAGTTCCCAAACTCTTCAAAGTAGACTTCTGGATTCAGTAGGTAAAAATGTAAATGTTTAAGTTACATGGAAATTTTATAAAGGAAAAAAAGGAAATGAAAAACAAGAAATTACGTTTTATATCCTAGGTTTAACAGCCATGTAACATTCTCACTAGATTAGTTAACATTAGCAGAAAGTTAAGAAACTTGGACTTATAGCAATCAACTAACTGGAAAGGAAGATTCCACATAGAAAACTGGTGGGCTACGTCTGTATTTGGCAAATGCAGAAAGTTTGTGATTTAGTGTGTCCAGATCCGTGAACAGCCCTAAAGGACAGAAATGGAAAAGCCTATGACTGAGGCGAGTAGACCAACCTTTCAATATCCTCTCAGAAAATGGCCTCTCTCTATCAGGGCAATTTTAGTCTGCTGAAATGAAAGCAGTTCAGGAAAGGCAGAAATGTAGATAGAGAAAAACACCAAGGAGTCAATGCATCACTGACTTTTATCTCTGCCACCTGAATAACCTTGTGACTCTTGGGAAACTATACCCTTTATTATTTTAAGACTGGCATCCCCTATGACAATTGTAGCTTCCCAGAGTATCCCAGGAAGTCCAGTCATTTCATGATGGAGACAGGCTCAGGGTAGCTAAGTGATTTATCACTGTCTCTTCCAGAAGCAGATCAATAATCCTCATCTCATGATTTTATATATGTAATTTTGTTGATGATACAACAAAATTCAGAGGAAACTAGTAGAGTGCAGTGCATAATGAGACACTTGGATTGACACAGAAAAAGAGAGAACAGATAGAGGATATAGCTAAATATTTATTTAAGGGATAGAAACAGTAGTTCTCTAGGAAATATTAACTTAAAATATATCTCTGCCCACACTTACCTTCCCGTTTGTTTAAAAAACTGTTCTTCAAATTCTCTTAAGGCTTTCCGAAGTCTCTTCTTGTCAGCCCTAGTTTCTCGAAGATGGTCAAGAAGTACAGGCCTATGTCAGATACATATCTGTCATTACTGAGCTCTGGCGTAATTGAGAGATCATGAGCAGATTTATCTATTCAAAAGCATATATGATACAGAAGTGTTCTTTAGGGTTATCTTTGAATCATTATGGCACATAGAGCTTGACCATAGGGGAGTACATAAGCAGAGGAAATTAATGAAAACAATGTCATAGGAAAGGAGAGGACAAGGACAGGTAGGAGGCAAAACAGACTGAATCCATTATAAAAGTGGTGACAGTAACGATTGTACGAATGGAAGAAGGAGAAAGATATTTCGAAGGAATACTCATCAGTATTTGGTAATAGACTGAACATTAGAGGCACAAGAGGGAGAGATTTTAAAGAAAAGTCACCCTTAATCTAGAGTATGGCAAGACTCTTGTCAATGAAACAAAGACCCAAAAGCTATACTGCAAATTCTACTCACTTCATTCTGCTAAGACAAGAGAGAAAAGTCATAGACTTTAGAACAGGAATTTTTATCTGGGAAACTTCTGTATGGTTTCAGAGACCAAGACTCTGAACTCCCTGAAATTATATATGGGTATTTTCTTTTAAAAAATTCATTGTTTTCAAAGAAGTCCAGCACCCAAAATAAGTTAAGAATAGCTGCTTTAGAACCAACCAACATTTAAATAAATAAATGAAAGAAAGGAAGGAAGAGAGGAAGAAAGATTCATTTTCTGCTTCCAAACAGGGGACTTCTATCAGCTGAAATTGAGGTAGCAACTGATTCTACAAGCACACTAAAATCTCAGCTCACAGTCCAGTCCTGGATCTCACCTCATAAATGTGTAGGGATTCCATCCCTATCTTGGGGCATACACTCACCACACCATAATACATGTTAAAGAACAATCTCATAATCTGGCCTGTGATATACACACCAAAGGAAAGCCAAATGATCAAAATGAATGCACGCTATTCAATGATGATAATGATAACACTAATGAAAATCCAAATAGCTTCTGACTGAGGGGCCATTAGGAGAAAAGGGGAGGCTCATTTACTTAAGGCCGAGGAGATTCCCCAATCTGGAGAAATCCTTGTCTAAATGGAATAGACTAGGATAAAAGTCCCGACAACTGTTGACCCACACAGCACCTCCAGTCCTTTGGTCCAACATTTTCAAAGTCCAGCTCTGCTTCACACACTGCCAGGGGTTAGATTGGGTAGGCCCTGCTGAAAAGATGTGCGGCTGTACGCAGCAAACTGAACATCAGTATTAATGGCATCTTTAGGACCTGATCAGGAGCCTTGGTTCCTTGTGGCATTGTCTTCTCAATTGTCTAGTTAAGACAACCAGATTATGCTTTTAAGGCTGCTCTCTAATAGATAGCATTTTTAAAAGAGTCTCATAGCTTTTCTGAATTCTGTATGTACATATGAGGTATCACAGACCAGAAGGTGTTAAATGGTGACTCCATACTTAGGATTCACACTCACATGGTGGCCTCATGTAAATTGGACATGGAGAGGGCTGGTTGTTTGATTTCTTTCTTTTCATCTGGTAGCAGGACCCTTACAGGCTCAGTCTCATTAGAGTAGGTGAGGTGACCAGGAAGGTGAGATGCTGGATCTGGCAAAGAAGGTTGTTGGCTTCCCTGTGGACAGTCTTCATCAGAGTCCTCTTCCTCCTGCTTATCACAGGGAGAATTAAAAAGTCACAAAATGCTAAGTGCCTCTTGAGGAAGCAAAAACAGGAAGGGGAACCATAAAAGATACCATGAAAACAGTAGGTGACCCCTATCTATGCCTACTGAGAACCAAAAAGGAAGCAACCAAGAGGAGCTCTTCCTCAGCTGCATCAAAACCATGCAGAAGTTAATGAGCAAAGAGATAGTTATTCTGGGATAAAATGCTCACCAAATTAATCTCTGTTTGCTAAGCCAAATAAGGTGCAGACATTCAAGCAGTGGCCCAGTCTGGGCTGTACTGCCTAGTTGTTTCTCCCTTTTACCTAGACCCTCTGAGCCCCAGCTTCGTAAGAGTTATATGAGTTAGGATCAGAGGACTACAGACACCTTTAGTCATCCAAAAATACTGCAAATCAAGTCCTGGTGTGGGCCTTATTCAGATTCAGGGAATAGCTCTATGATGGCCAAAGCAAAATGGAGTTACTCTTTAACCTATTCTGGTAATGCTTATCATAACCAAAAGATTTTCTTGCAAGGATATCTGAAAATCATACCCCATATTTCAATTATGATTCCTTAATGGGAAATTTTCAAAGATTATGAATCATTTTTGTCTTTGTCGTGGCAGTATAAATGTACCTCAAGTATATTTAAAATATTTGTTGATATTTGTTAATATTGATATCTTGAGCAAGTGACTGAATATTGATGGAGTAGGAGTTCATGGTGCTTTTCTAGTTCTGTATTCATGTAAATCATTCTTTATTAAAAGTAGTCTAACTAAATCTCAGTATTCATATTTTCTATTGAAATGAATATACTTCTATCTTGTACAGTGATGGTCAAATGGTATAAGAAAATGTTGCATTATATCAAGTAACCTACTGTCAATTTTCTTATTAAAGGAGAAAAATTAACTAACACAATAGAAAGGCTTTGTTTTGTCTAGCTATGTTGTAAATTAGAAATGACAAACTGAAATCTATCATTTCTTCTCCTCACTCAACCAATGGAAGCAAATGTTAAAATGGGCTTCAAAAATACAATTGTTATATATTCCTGTTTCACAATAGTTTCAATTATCAGCCACTGTTAAGTATAGTATAGGACTTGAGCGAGACCACATTTCTACTTTTTGAAAATAACTGGTCTTATTAGCAACATATACTGCCAAGAAGGCACCTTTAAAACTTTCAGTGCTACCTCCCTAACTACACATCAATACAAAGCACAAGCACAAGTTTCTCTAGTTAACATAAGCATCCTCACTTACAATTGTTGGAATAAGGGAAGGAGTTGACAAGATTTGCTTAATAATTCTGCATCGATCATAGAGAGGCTTTATGAGGTTCTTGTCTTGCTTAGTTACCTGGAAATAATGAAATTAATTATTGTTCCTTTCTCAGACAAGGATTAAGTCAATAATTGTAGCAGGCAAAAAAAAGAAGTTTTGAACCCTCGATGTAAGGGATTTTAATACTACAATGCAACACTAATTAGAAGAAGGGAAGTGATATATAAGATACTGTATAAAGCACATGTCAGTTTTCTTCTAGGAAAAGTTTCTTAAAGAATAGGTCCAAGTTTAGAAAGATGTTTTTCAAGTTTTCTGAAGAAGTCTTCAGTGTGTAAATAGTAAGGAGCCTGTTCTTTAAATACTTTCACATTCTTAAAATAATGAGTGATTGAGACACATTGATTTTTCTTATGAAACATGTATTTTATCTGGACTTTCATGATTATATTCACAGACACCAACCTCACCCAGGTCTTCATCACTACATGCTTAGATTATATACTAGCTTACTATATAACTGTAATATAAACTAATTATTTGGGATAAAACAGTTAATGTCTCTGAATCCTGAATTTCCTACTAATACAAGAAGGTTAGAGTTACCAAGTTTTTTCCAACTAAAAAATTTCATAATGGTCCACTAACGGATTCTATTACCCCTCTACTGTATGAACTGTCAATAAGTACTATTTTCAACAGGTCACATTGTGCATAAACATTTAGATGGCTTCCTATTTACCTATGAATCACCCGTCTATCTTGTACACCTACCTACCTCTCTCATCCAGTGACCAAATGCTTTTGCTTGCCTTTTGCCTTCCTCTCTGTTGGGTATCCTGTGTTAATCTGCTACATATCTACTACACACAACCACCCTTTCACTCTAGTCCAGTGGCTCTCACTCAGCAGAGAGTGAGAGGGGCATAGTAGAAACATCACCAAGTATAATCGCCCAGTTATCTTTTTATCAAAGCATACGGGCATGCCTCACAGTGCTACCTGGCTCTGGCTTCAACCCCCTCGAATCTTGAGGGAAAAGAAAGGGCTCAAGTGTGTGTATTTTTAAGGCTTTCTAGTTATTCTCATGCTACCCTGCCCCTGTCTCAGTTGAAAACAATCTTGGTTCAGGTGGATCTCCGTTTTCTCTGCACTTCTCTCACTTACCATGGGCCTTGTTTTCTGTGTCATAGTCTGCCCAAATACACTAGAAGTTTCTTGAGGAAAAATAATATCACATATTTAAGTTCTCACAGTCTCCAACATATCCCCTTCCCTACTGCCAATCTATTGACCCAGCTTTACATGCAAAAGTACTCTAATTTTTAACAATCTTCATATAATCCCACAGGCTATATAACCTAAGACTTATTTTTAGTAGAAAGAGCTCACCTCACTCTGTAGAAGCCTTTTAAGTATTTTAAGTAACTACAGGAGCCTTTCATTTTCTAGCCCAATCATTCCTTAAACATATTCTTAGTCATGATACAGCCCCCCCACCTCCCTCCCTCCCTCCCTCTCTCTCTCTCTCTCTGTCACACACACACACACACACACCCACACACACACACACAATCTGTTCATGTGTTCCATGGGATTTTAATAGGTGATGAAGAAAAAAATCTTAATCTAAGTTCAGAAAACAGTAAAATAATGATTTTTATTCAGTATCTTACTGGCACTTAGATTCCCTAGAAAGCACTTCAGAAAAAACACATATCACTATTACTGGCATCTCTCTATTGCACTTTGATTTCTGTGATTTTATTATTAATATAGTCTCCCAATTCTAGGAAAGCTAAACTTAGTCCTAAAAGATAAAAAGAAAAGACTGATAAAAAGCAAGTTGGAATGATGAATGACACAGAACAGTATATTCCACAGATGCTAGATGAAAATCAGGGTACATGTACAATGTACATACTTGTCTTTCATGCTAAAGATTGCATCACTACCAAAGCAATCCCCAGGGAGAGACATGAGGGTTCAATGCCAATAAGTACAAGACACTGTCAAAACTATTTCCCCAAGTGCTCATCCTCAAACAGACTTGGACGGGAGGGAGGCTGCCTGGAACGGGGTGAATGGGGAAACTGCCAGGAGGTGCCTTCTACTCACAGACCTCTGGAGAGAAGCTTTGGGAGGCCTGTAAAGTCAGTCTTCATGAAGGAAACTGAGTCAAGAAGTAGGCTCTGCTGGATAAGTACCCCAAATCTAAGGGGCAGAAATGTTAGATTTTGTTATTCCTCGGCCACTTTCTGCCAAGAATCAGACAATTTTCTCCTCTGATTTCAATGACTGCTTCTGGGATGTGTCTCCCCTCCCTAATTCTGCATATTGGTGGCCCTACGTTAGAGGCATCTAACTTTTTATTATTGTTATGTGAATGGAGGAAACAAGGACCACTCTGAGTAACCTGAAACAGCCAGGGAGCTAGCCAGAGCATGAATTACCAGATTTTAAAGATAAATAGAGGTGATGAACCCCCAAATGATAATAACCCTTATTTCTTGCTCCTCCATTTTTATGGCATCTGAAGGAGTGACACTTAGAAGAAGTTGAGCAAGAGAGGACTGTGCATAAAACATCACTTGATATGACCTGTTGATATTATAGCTTGCAAATTTAACATAGAAAACTCCTGGCCCCATTCAGCACATTATTCGAGCCATCAAGTCTCGCATAGTAGCTCCCAAACAAGCGGGCTTTCAGAGAGAGAATTGCTTGGCCAACCCAAGTATATTTCTTTCTGAGACCTGGTCAGAAAGTTGTTGGGGAAAAACTGTTGTGGCTTAAATGCTTTCACCACTGGGCTTCTTTTCCTTTCTCCCTACGGCACTGATTTCACATGTTCTTTCATAGTAAACCACAGGAATTTACAAATAAAAATATTTCAATTATCCTCATAAACGAACTCCCTCCTAAAGAGGGAAGTAAAACTGACATTGTCTTCTCTCTGGATGTTTAGTGAAGGGCATCTATTACTCTGTAGCTTTAGGGATTCCTGTCCTGCCAGGCTTTTCCTATGTCTCTGGCTCCCAGCCCCTTATTAAAGGAGATGGTGGAACAAGTCTGACTGTATGAACTAGCCAGTCTGTCAAACTACATGGCAAGTCAGTAATGAACATAATCATACAGAGCAGCTGCTGACGACAATGGTTAGGTCAGTTTAGATTTCTAAGCAGGAGATTACAGATTGATATTGGCCTTGAAATCAGAGGACATGAGTTCAGCTTCAAAACTACATGCTATTTTTTTAAATGGAAAATTATGTAATCTCAGAACCTCAGATTCCAATATGCGGAAAGAATGAGCATTATTTTTAATTAGTTTTCTATGTAAATGTTCCTGGCAGTCAGATGTACTAAATGTTATTTAAGTTATCAGACTAGTTGACTTGAGGTTACCAGCAATGTAAGGAACACCATTATGCTATTAAAGAATACATTTTTAAAAATAAAAAAAGAAACTCTATCTTGATATCAAAAGCTATTCAAAATACAACGTGAAAAAAAAAAGACATATAATTGTACAGACTGCTGTCTTTTGTTGAAAGGGGACAAATGAAGAGTGTATGTTGACACTTTCTTATATGTGCTTTACATAGAAACTCCAAAAGGATACACAAGACATTAATGACAGTAGTTCCCTGCTTGGGGGTGGTAGACCTCAGGGCTTTTGCTAACGGATGGGATGGAGTGAGACCTTATTACTGTGTAGCCTTTTATATTTTCTTTTTGAACTATGTGAGAAAATATTATCTATTCAACAAATTAATGTTTTTTTTTAAAAAAAGGATAAGTACACAAAATAACTTTATGGGATCTTCCTTTTGGTGCCCTTTACCTCTAAAGGTCTTTCATCTCTCCAACGTACAGCAAGCCACTAATCAGTCATTAAATTTGTATTTGATTTTCAAAAATAAAATGAATTATCCTTTTAAAAAGTCTGCTTCCCTCTTCAAAGATGCTGCATTTATAAAGGGACAGACGAAAGCAGCTGCCATTACTCATCTATTTGGTAATATGTGCTCTGTACCTGATCCCACATACAGTTCTCTGACAGGGCAACAAAATGGTATATGTGCCAGCACCAATTCACAATTTTTAAAAGAAAAAGGGACAGAAATAGGCACTAATATCAGACCTACGGGATGATTCATTCATTTCCAGTGCTCAGCGGATAGCCTGTGACCCAGAAGTGATTATCTCCAAAAATCATCCGTAGATGAAAGAGGAAGAAAATTACTCAGCAGCAGAATCTGAACTGACAAGGCAGTGCTGTCAGATTTCTCAGCCTTTGTATGATTTCTGACTAAACATCAAATGCAAAAATGTGTGGAAAAATCTTAATAAAGGCGTCTCTAGAAAATACATATCTTCATCTTGGAAGTTTTAATACTTTCAGCAGTAAAGCAAGGACCCTAGATGAAAATCATCCGTCAATTTGAGTTTAAAGAAGTGGGATGTAATGAGATCATCTCAATTGCTAATGAGCTCACCAAGGAGCCCGAAATAACACTAGCTACTTTGGAAAGGTACAACCCTCCCTTTGGTCCTGCTGTGGATTCTGGACTTCCCCTTAGGACCACCTTATAGCTGACTAGCCACTTCATGGTTTACTGTGGTCAGCTCTGCCAGGAGCAGTACTGCGGCTTGAGACATCGAGGCCTGCATGTTCCAGTACAGGTGCTCTCTACTGAAAGGGCCTAACTTCAGCTGCTACAGAGATACTAGGTTTATTTGAAGGGGCTCTGAGACTTACTACATTGTTCGACAGATATTTCATTTAAAATAATGAAAATAAATTGCCATTTAAACAAAGATGACATCTAAAGAACTTGATCTTCAGACTTATTTGCATGTGTTTATTTCCTTTAGATGCCTCAGTAAGGTGAGCAACCATCCTAGTTTGCCCAGGACTGGGGGCTGGGGATGGACGGGGGGAGTTGTAGAACAAAGAATTTCCAGTGCTACAACCAGCAAAGTCCAGGAGGACCTGAGATGGTTGGTCACCCTTTTCCTCAAAGATCTTAAACTTTTAGCATGTGTCAATCAGACCTCCTGAGTTTTCACATGCATTCCCCATCTGCCTTCCCTCTAGCATCCCCGTCTTAGTCAGGAATCCACCGCTGTCTTGGATTCTGCCTTTCCTTCACTCACTCCCACCCAGTGATTCAGCATGTCCTTTTAATTCTATCCAAAGTATACTATGACTATGTCTACTCTTTTTTTGTTCCATTTCCAAGCCACCCATTTTATCGTCCCTTTTCTACTCCTTTCCCCTATGCTTTACTCTCCGCACAGCAATCAGGAAGCTCTTTCTGATGTAAATCACACCCCATCATTCTCCTGCTTACACCCACTAACAGCATCCCCACACCTTCTACAGCCTAAAAGGGCCTGTGTGATGGGCCTGGACTTCATCTTTCTAACTTCATCTCATGCCATCCTGTGCTCCAGCCCTCAGACCCAACAATTCCAAGTATACACACTTGCTTCCTTCAAGGCCTTTATGTTTGCATTTATGTCTAGCATGGTCTTTATTGCTCTCGTGGCCTGCTGATTCTTCTTAATTATATGTCACCTTATTGGCCTTCCTAATCACCCTATATAAAGTAGAAACCATATCCATTATTTTCTATTATATCTGCTTAATTTGCACATTATTTATCAAAGTCTTTAAAAATTTTATTTTAGTTCATTGTTGCATTCCAACTCCCAGGAGAATGTGAGTTCCATGAGGGCAGTGACCCCCATGACTTCTATATCTCTTTCATTTTTAATACCCAGCATGAAACATAGTTCATAACTCATAGTAGGCACTCAAATCTTTTTGCAAATGAATGATTGATTGCCCACCAGTCACCATGCATCTCCCTTTATTGTTATATTTATGTAAGTAGGTGTTATCTGTATTTTATAGATGAGAAAGTTGAAACTCAGAGAATTAGTTCACTTGCTAAGTGTGCATGGTTAGAAAGTGACTCATTCAAGTGCTGAATCATGCTGGAGGTCTATTATACCAATCCCAACTCATATTCCACTGCCCTTGTCAATTGAATAGAACATAGAATTAGGACTTCAGTGGTGACCAAGCTGTTTCTATAGATGTGGTCAAGGTAAGGATAAATACAGGAAAATTTCTCAGAGGCACTGAAGGATGGAAAACCACAGATGTGCTTGGATATATATAAACACACACTCACACAGAAGTTATCCACTGGCTATCACAAAAGTCTAGAATCTTTGCGGGGGAGGGGATAGGTTATCTGAGTGGATGAAACCCTACTATTCACTTGTCACAACATATATTGATTACTTTTTAAGTCTAAAGCTATTTCATAAGATGGAGGTGTCCAAGGGCCTATTTCTACTTGTAGATCACATGTCCCAATTCAAGAACTAGTCCAGGGACATATGTTGAGTCTTCGGGATCTGGTATATGTTGCCACCTTGAAATTAAGACCAGAAAATGTAAAATGGAACAGGTCAAAGCAGCAGTCTCTTCAAGAAGTCTTCATTCCAAGGTTAAGTATGCTAGTTCCTTCATCTGTCCATTTACTCAGCAAACACTTATTTAATACTTAATATGTACAAATACTACAGAATCATGAGCAGTAGACAGCCTTCTACTCAAGAAGTGTATAGCATGAGAGATAAAATGGCATACAACACAGTTAGAGCTGTGATGAAGTAGCTACAACGCTTACTCAAGAAATGAAAGGCAACCGCACCACTCTTAGAGTTAAGACGGGAGGAACCATAGGAAGGTTCCTTGGCACAAGTGAAATGTAGGATAGATAGGAAAGGTGAGAATGGATTAACCAGGTAACTGCTAACGGCTCTCATTTATGTAAAATACAGAGTCCAGCAGAAGCAATGCCCTTTTTTATGAGCTGGTAATCTATACCAAATCTTTTATTACAAAATTATAAGTATGTATTCTGTAACATAACAATATTTAACTACTTAAAAAAGGGTGATACTTCTGCTGGACCCTGTATAATAAATCTTTTCTTTGAGCTCCAGGCTCACATATCGAAATGCCTGATTGACCACACTATGTGGATGTCTCACAGAGATTTCAAAAGCTGAAATCTTCAGACATCCTACCTAACACTCCTCAAGAAACTCTACCTCTCTATACCACTCTCCTTACTATGTATGCCTCATTCCTACTTTATTATTAATAAAACATGGCAAAATGGGGGTGTAATTCTAGTCTTCTCATTTGTTTACTGATCAGGAAATGGGAGAAAATGATACGATATACCCCATCAACAGGTAGCACTGTAACCTCCTGTCAGCACATCCTGGAATCATGCAGCAGCACTAGGGACTGGGATTCATCTGACTGCAATTTCAGAGCCAGTCTCCTAAACATGTTTACGTGGTGCCGAAGTGCTCTGATACGTTGGTCAAAACCATGATCTCACTGGCACTGTGTGGAATGCTGGGATATGGTGAGTTACCTTAGAATCTTCCTGAGACGGAAGCTGCTCTCTCTTCTTCAAGCATGTCAACACAGCCTCTGGAGTCTCCTCTCCAGAGGAGCTTGGCTCAGGGCCCCCAGCTTCTGGCTTCCCATTCTCTCTGGGGGCTGTGGATTGCTCAGAAGACAGGTTTCTCGGTGGGCCTTTGGGAGCACTGCCTTGTTCCTCCGACAGCTTCAGCTTTAGTTCTGAGACAAATGCCATGAGTTACCATGAGCAAGAAGACTCACTGGCCCTAATAAGAGCAGAGAGACTTTCAGGAATCCCCTGCCCGGATGCCAAGTCAGTGGAAATAAACCGTGCTGGCGATGGCTTTGCATGTGACAAGGGCAGCCTTAATGACCAGGGCCAACAGCACAAGCTCCCAATCAGATGTGACAATGGAGGAATCTCATGGAAGTTGGGATCTCACGGAGATGGAGGATAATGTGTGGGGAGTAACTCAGTGGTCTAAATTTTAGAGTAGGAATTCTGGAGGAAGACCAGTAGTACCTGGCTCCCAAGTTTTCACCTGTTACCTACCATTGTGCCTAAAATTCTACACACAGAGATTCATTTATTTGAGTTTTGAAAATTTTGCAGTCATTGAGAGCCCCTGTGGAAATGCAAGGACTTGTGGGAGGCATTACACATGCAGATATCTGATGAAATACGGGAAGGATGGGGAAGGGGAGATACAAGTGTCAGCCCTAACTTGACAGATTTCACAATTCTAATGCCGGTGTATAAATTCCAGGAATCACCATTATTGCAATGTGGCTTTATATAAACCTATGTAATTAAGGAAGCCTCCTGGGACTTATCAGGGAATTACATTTCGGAATACATTAGGGGATTGGTCATTTGAGTGAGGTTATTTATATTGATTTGTCAAACTACATAGTTTGCTTGCTTGCTTTGATGTTTGTTTTTAGTTAGACTCTGGCACAGTGTTTTAAACACTGCATATTTTGTAAATCTGTTACACATTTCAATTTAATACCACTGAATTGATATTCTCTTCCGGTTCTTTAATCACACCATTCTTCTAGAAATTTGGAGACTCTCCCATGTCTCTAAGTGTTGAAATGAATGTGGAGAGAGGAAGAAAACAAATTTTTATTGGTAAATAAACCTAGTTCTTTCAAATGGATTTCAGAGTTAATTAACACTCAAACCACCATCTCCAGAAAGAACACTGGATTAGGAGATAAGAGAACTGAGTGTTACACCTAGCTCACCACGTCCCAGCTGCATAGACTTTCCTACTCTCTGGACATAAATGTTCTCAACTGTGCATTGATTGTGGAATAAATGATTCTCAGGCTCCTTTTGTTTCTAACATCCAAAAATCCAATAACCCAGGGACGTTAATGCTCCACATGTTGAAATGTTCCTGGCACTGAAGTAAAGCATTCCACTTGGGAATCTGGACTTCCTCAGTTTCTCTATAAAAAGATTTATTAATGGGACCAAACAATGAAGGGTGCCCAGGATGCTTTATTTCAAGATGGGGCCTCCAATCTAGGTGGGAGACAAGGGTAATGAGGGCATAGATGGAAAAGAATAAAAAATGCCCTGGAGCTCATTGTCATTACTTTAAGTGCTTCTTTTCTCAGAAGAGAGACTCCTGGCTGGCTTTACCTTTGAGCTGTTTACGACCTTTAGCCAAATCATTCATCCATCTCAGGACTTCAGGATTAGAAGTCTTGTCACCATGTGAAGGCTACCAATGAAGGGGAAAATGGGGTGGTGGGGGGGGAAGGCAAGGTGGAAGGGAGAGAAAGAGAAAAAGAAAAGCAACATTTTTAAACAGCAGAGGCACACAAAGATAGTTCAGGAACAAAACGCACTCGTAAAGCTGGGAGAGAAATTCAGGGGTAAAAACTCCAGTGGATGGAGTTGCTTCTGAAAAATGGAGCAAACATTCCTGACGTCCTCCACACTTTCATCCTTTTCATAGACATTGTTTCTAAACAAGTCTGGTCACCCGCATTTTTCACATAGTCCTAACCATGCCAATCTCCTCTACAGTCTAACCTTCAGTCACCTTCTGGGCCACCCACACCCCACACCTCACTGCCAGGCCATCCTTTGTATTGATGTACATGACTGCACTGACACAAATCGGCGCTACTCCCTCGCCTGTTCTCACATACATACCTTAGGACCACAACCTGTTGGGGGAATAATGACAAACAGGAAAAGGTGCTCCTGTCAGTCATATCCTCCAAGCTGAAGGTTCTCTAAAACCCAACAGTAGTCTGAGAAGTCAGTATGTCAGAGGGATACCCAGACTTCCAACCCTCTCACTGTTTATAGATTCAATATCCCACTGGGCTTATGTTAAAATGAAACTTAATTATATGTGTGTGATCTCAAGCAACCTATTTAGCCTTCTGAGCTTCTGTTTCATTTATCAAATGAAGATTATAATAGCATCATTCTCATAGGGTTGGTTGCTGTGAGGGATAAATGAGTTAATACATGCCAAATACTGAAAACAATTCCAGGCATATACTAAACACTATAGATGTGTTAGCTAGAATTACAAACATTATTAGTGTTATTATTGGCAGCGATAATAGGTAGTTGCTATCAAAACTTCTAAAGAACCTGGTTAGGTCTTCACCAACAAACAAACATGTAGATGTATACATATCCTACCAAGACTAGGATGTGGCAATAAGAATTATTTTTTGTTTTAGAAAGATTTGTATTAACAAAATTGTCACAGCATAAAAATGGATTTTCTACAGAAAAGAGAAACTAGGAGAGAAGAATAGCCCAATATACTGAGCTTCTATCCCCATAGACCAGGAAGAAATGTTCTTAAAAGAGGTGAGGCCACCCTGAAAAAACTTAGATGCAGGTTCAAGAAGATTAATGGTACTTTGAATTGAGGATAGACAAGGAACTATACAGTAATGCTTAAGATGACTTAATCATAAGCATCATAATAATAGCCAGAAATGTGTGTACTGTTAGTGACCAAGTCTAAGGGCTCTGTCATGTTTAAGGATCCAGTAAATCCAAGCGACATCAGTAGTTGGAGAGAGTGAAAAAGAGTGCTTGTTTGACAGGATCATCAAATGTACATGTGATTAGATATGTTAATTGTAAAACAGAAGACATGCTTCTGTCACTTCTAGAGTGATGTAAAAACCATACATTTTAAAATCAGGATGGAACATGACAGTGATGTTTTTCCTAGGGGAGCTCAGAGGGGATACTATGGTTTCCACAAGGAAAGCCCTAATCTTCAGGACCCTGGACAGTGGTATAGTGGGAGCACCTCCAAAAAAACATAGTTTAGCCTGGTCCTACCCATGGTCTGCTAAAATGACACATTGTGGTATTTCCTTGATATATTGTTAGTACTTTTGTTTTGGGTAACAATCTGTTTGCATGGAAAGTTGATGTTTTACATTCAGTTTCCCTAAATCCTCATAAAATTTCTCCACTCTAGTCTAAAAGCACATCTTTATTCTCTGGAATGTCTTTTTCACTGGATGTGCTCCACATAGTTAATGCCATTGTTTGGAACAGTTAAAAACAAGAAACAGAAATCTAAGATCCTAAACCAATGGCCACCAAAGAAATGAGCGTTCACTGCTGCAAATAGGACTTAGAAATTTAAGTTTGAATTTCCTGACAAAATATTTTAAAGCCTGAAATTTTCTGAAATGATTTTTTTATTTCCTTACTCCTGAGGGAGCTTTCAAAAGAGATTAAATCAAGCTCACAAGGATGGCAGCTTTCAAATCACATGGCAGCTTTCAAATCCACAAGCTATGGATCAGCCTTCTAACTTCTGAATGGAAAAATCCCAGTTTAACAGATTCCCAAGGGTAATACACCCAGAAAAACCACACAGTGTAGTTAAAATGTACCTCCCAAGTCACATAACTGAGGGTACCACTAGACCAGGTTTTTGGTCTGCCAAAAATGGTTCAAAAGACACTTTAGAAAGATTTCTGGATTAGGAATGAAAAGACCTGAGTTGCTATCTTGGCTAGATCAATTCTTTGCTGTGGGATCCTGGGGAAACACTTCCCTCCTCTGGGCCTCAGTTTCTGCAATGGCCAAATAAGAAATAAGACTGGCTTACCCCTTCTAATATAAGATTCTCCCATTCCACTGAAAGTGGACATCTGACTGAAACAGACTTTTCTAGGTCTATGAGTTTAATGATAGTTAAATGTAAAATCAGTTGAAGGGAATAAACATGGTTTGAGATAGGAATGTGAAATGGTTACATTCAACAGAAAGGGAAAGATGTAAGTCGTACCAGGGAATCAGACTAGCAGAGAGGCCTGGCAGGAGCTTGGATTCAGAATTTAGCATGGGTGCTATTAATCCCAGTCAGGCTGCCAGGAAGGAAACCCTTATACACAGCAATCAATCAAAGCCCACTGACATGTCAAATCTCTAAGCCTGGCACCCTGACAGGAAGGGTGAGGAGAAGCCCTGCTTCCCGTGACATGGAAAGTTCTGCTGACTCCATAGACTTATACACACTGAAGCAGTGGTGACCATGAAGCCGCCTTCCCCTACTGCTTCTGGATCCATCCATTCACGTGTGTGCGTGTTTAAGTGTGTGGGCATGTGTCTGCTCTGGCTCCAAAGCTTCTCTAGACATAGGTAGGAGGTGCCAGGAAAAATTCTCTTCCAAAATAAGAACCTGATGGGTGGCTGTTATTGTTAAGAAAAAATAATCCAGGCTCTATGGCTGTAGGCAGAAAAGTCCAATAGAGAATTAATGTGTATAATTTTCCTTTATTTTCTGACAGGTTGAGGCTGCCATGAGACAGCCTGTTCAAATATCACTCAAATCAAAGAAACTGTTAACAATATCTAAGGCCACTCACTTCCTTTGTGCCAAACACTGTAACAGGCATGATGTATGCACTCCCGCATTTAATACTGAGAAGGTTTCAGAAGTCACTACTAATATTAACTCCACTTTACAGATGGATAAACTGAGAATCAGAAAGGAAAAGTAACAAGTCCAAAGTCACAAAGTTCCTAAGTAATTCTACTGGATTCAAATCCAGATCAACCTAATTCAAGAACTGCTAGGTGAGAATAAGTAACAGGCCCTGGCCATGGAGTCCCTCACTACTTGTCACTCAAGTTTCCAATGTGAGAGCATCGTACATCCAGTAACACTCCAGCAGCAAGCGGAAAAAGTCAGCCTCTCTCAGGACACCAGGAGTTTTCAAAAGGTGGACACTATGAATTTTACTTCTACTCCTCCCCTGCAAAACCTACTCATCCTTAATGTACACCCAAGCTTGAGCGAAGAGCATGAACACCTCAATAAGTTTTCTCTGGGCCTCAGTTTCCTTAGCAGTACTCCCAATGTGTACAGTGCCCTCCCGCTCTGTTGAGAAGAACCTTCAACACCCTAACTAAGGTGTCAATCAGATTTTTTTCTTCCATTATGCAAAGCTAAGTCACTCCTTAAGTCAAATATATGGTGATGGAAAGAGAACTGACTCTGGGTGATCAACACATGAATATAGCACACAGACAATGTATTATAGAACTGTACACCTGGAACCTATGGAATTTTTACTCATCAATGTCACCTCAACAAACCTAACAATAAAAAGAAAAAAAAAACTCACTTCTTAAACCCCCTCTTATAGTAAATTAGAAACCAGTGTGGGAAAACACAACACAGGGATAAGAGGAGAGTGGTATATTACCCACTCTCGCCTCCTTCCCCAGAATTTACCCCACATTTGCAGGGACCTGCCCTGTACCAAGTGCTTAGTTGGCATTTAAATATCTCAAGATGGATGAGGCATATTTCTTGTTCTCTTTTACTCTAATAACAAGCTGTTCTGGGCCCTCTGCCAAAGACCCAATTTCTTTGTGCAATTCTAATCATGAATATGATTTTTTTCTATGCCATGGTCACCATTAAAGAAAATAAGTAAAACTAGCATTGGTTATCAAAACACCTACCTCTGGCTCTATTGATTCTTACATTAATAAATTTAAAAAATGGTGTTTCCAGACACAAAAGGAGGGACCAGGGATCAGGGTTTGTTCTTATGAGTGGTGTAAACAGACGTCACTTGAGAGGTCCTCATCTATCAACCAGGGGTAGTTTAATGTCAAAACTCTCTCTCCCTCATTCTGTTCTGCAATTAGAGATTCTGCCCTTGGGTCCTTAATAGATTCTCATCAAAATGCAAATGGGAATGGGTTAAAGAAAAAATAAGACCGTAATTCAAAAGCTTTCCAAATTTCAGTCCTAAGGACACTAGCAATAGTAAGGCTCTTTGGGGGGAATAAAGGAGGGATCAATTTGGAAATAAGAGTTATAATTAATTACTAGGAGATATCAGCTGACAGCATGTGAAACCAAGACAGACCCAGGATGGGAACTCTATGATGGGTCCTGGGTTGGCTGATGGAAACAGAGCTGTCCCCTGGTACAGAGGGGTACCCCAAAAGAAGGACAGCAAAGCCCATATGTGCCTTATTTTAAGCCAATCCGTGCTCTTATTTTAAACCCCATGGTCCTTACCCGGTATTTCTTTTCTTGTTCAAATTTTTCTTCAAATTTCCGAATTTTTCGCTTGAGGCTCTGGATGTGCTTGGTGAGCTGGGTGATGGTCTGTGGCTCCTTGCCATCACCACAGCTGCAACGTGAAGAACTGCGGGGCCTGCAGTGATCACAGGGAGGGAAAGAATCATCAAAAACAAGGGTCTTCTAGAAAACACTGCTGCAGGTCTGCCAACCAAGCTTCCTGGATAACCAGAAGTCCAGAGGGCAGTTCTTTATTTGACGACTGTAGGATAGTGGCAACTATCATCAGTGAGACCCCTGATCATAGAACTCCATTATGAGCAAATGTTATCAAGGACTTTAGTGCACAAATGTCAGAAAATTAGTCCAGGAAATGCATGTCCTAAAACTTGAAGGAGACCAATCTAAGACTAAAGAGAGACATCTCTATTGCAGCACTATTCTCAATAGACTGCATGAGCCACACCTACCAACATTTTCAAGGAAGATTTAGAAGAGTAATTAACTTTTCTTGACAAAACAGAGCCTTTGTGAATCTGATGAAAGGAATGGCCCTCCTCTCCAGAAAATACACTCATCCTCTCACAAGACACATACTTTACAGCAGCAATAATTTGCTAACTCCCTCAAGTCTACCAATATAAAATCCATGGACCCAGGTTTGAATAGATTCATAAATAGCAGCAGGACTTACTAAGGAGAAACTAGTCATTTCCTATATCTATTTTAGCTAAGGGTATCTCATTTTAGCTATGCAAAAAAATTATTTGTAGAACTTAACACATATTAAAAAAAGGAAAGAGCATACAGCTCCGTAATTTTTCTTTGGGAGGTCAGCTATTATAAACTACCACTCTTCCAGAATCTAAGAAGAACCTGAGGTGGCAACTAAGCATTGACACAATCTATCCACAAAGACACTGTTGGACATGGAAAGAATATTTAGCTCATCAAGAATCATAATTCCAATATTTGCACGTACATATACGTACTTAGAATGCTGGTCATTTCACTAAAAATGTTCAAACATGCGAGCCTTGGGATTATCTGTATCTCCTGAGATAATAAGGCCCAAAATTAGAAGGCACACTGACTTTTGCCATTTATTGTTCAGGTCTTGGCAGCTGCATTTAGTAGGCATGTCTGCACTATTTCAGACACACATTTCATTGTAGTTTGTAAATGTAGTATTTTAAAAAATTATGAAATGAAGATTAACAACACACGGTTTTCTTACATCATAAATTGCTGAGTGCTGGGTGGAGAAGGGGCTGATTCAGGGTCTAAGTTGAATCTCTGGCTTTGGCTGAAGATGGAGCATCGTGGTGACAGCAGTGGGTTGTCACCATCAGTGATGTGATAAAGCAGCCTGCTGGTTCCAACAGACTGGAGGTCTTCTGGAGCACTGTCTGCTCCACTCTGCCCATCTTTGTGGACTGACACAGGGTCTAAGGCAATAAGATAAATCATTATCAAGACTTAGAAGTCACAGAGGGCTGGGGACTGTCATGTTCCTAGACAAAAACCATCCACATTCATTATAATGTCTTGCTTCTTGTCATTTCTTCCTTCTGGGGATATGAAAGGCTTTCAAAATACTCTCATTTTTTTTCTCACAGAACCTGGAAAAAAATTATTCAAAGCCAACAATAGCAACAACAACAACAACAAAACAAATTACTTCAGTATGAGTTGTAGAGTCTGTGCAGCCCAAAATTACAAATACTCTCTCTTTATTTCATATTATTTGCATATGTTGGAGGGTATGTTACAAAATGCTAAGTGAAAAACTGAAACAATAAAATGGAGCTGGAGCAAAGGATGATAGATTGTGAGGAAGAACAGAGATAAAAGAATTGCCAGTGAAGGGAGAGGAGAAAACAAAGGAGGAAGAGAGAAGTCCCAGACAGAAAATCACTCAGCAGCCATTAAAAATGATGGGGGACTCTGCTTATCAGTATGGAATGATGTTCAAAATATGCTAAATGAAAACCACAGCTTCCAAAACAAAACAGTAATGATTCCATTTTATATATATAAAAAAAGCATAGATTTATGTGTACAAATAAATGCACTAAAAGATCAAAGAGGCTACAGAGCATGGTAAAATTAGGAATATCCTGTTTTGTTTTGTTTTGTTTTGTTTTTTTCAAAATTGTATATAGAATTTTAGTTTGGACAAAAAATAAGAACAAAACTTACTCCAAACCCTCTCCCCAGCTGAGGGAGCTCTGTGCCTAAATTTTCACTGTGATCATGCATTCCCCTTTTTAAAGAGCTCATTAGCTCCCCACCCAGGGTCAGTCCAGAAGTGGGCACTCTACACTAGAGGTGAGGCAAGTAAGGGACATTAGGACACTGAGTCAGGGTGGGCAGGGCTCTGCACAGAGTTATTTAAGAAGCAGACAAAATAAATTCCATCTCAAATCTGCCCAGCAAACAAGTCAGAACAACCCAAGGTTTTTTCTTACTACTACCCAAAAAAAGAGGGAAAAAAAAAGATTGGGTGAATAAGCAGAATCTGAAAATACTGACAATCCACTTTACCAAAATAAACATTGATCACAATTTGGTACCAGGTGACTCTTAAGCAGGTTTAGAATTGCTTGGTGTAACATCCAAGGTCTGATCAGATCCTTGTGTGTTTTCAGTTCCTGTCTTCCCTGTTGTTGTAGATGGGAGGGTGGGTAACACCTCCTATTGTGCGTTTGCAGCTCACTGACAGCGCTGCTCTCAGTGGCTGAGGCTGGTCAGGAATGAACAGGATCGGGGCTAGGGAAGAGTAGGACCTTGATGAATGCCAGGCCCCAGGCCCACAGGCAAGGTGTGCTGCTGTGAGCTCACCAAGGCAACACCCTGCTGAGAAGAATTTACCCAGAAAGCACTGCGGTTTCGCAGGAGCCCTAAGGAGTAACAGGTACTAAACAATAAATCACAGCATACAGGATTACCTTTAAAACCCATACCAGGAGGTGAATGTTTTCCTTACCAAATCTTTTTCTTAAACTATTAGGCTTAAACTATCCAAACAAAATGTACTTAATTCATCTGACCTGTTTCTGGGCAGTATCTTTTGATGATCATGATGGGGAAGGGAAGAACCTCTAGCAAGCACCTGGAACTGGCATATTTTTGTTGAAAGGGGGACGGTCTGAGACCAACTCTTCAGCTCAGCTGTGGCCCCACGGTCAAAACTAACCTGAGTCTCTTGGTGCTGTTTTATGGTGACGCCACAATGGAGGCACTGGGGTTCCCAGCCACATGACTGAAGTGGAGGCGGGAAATAGCTCAGCTGCTGAACCCCAGGGTCTTCAGGTGTCACTTCACAGACTCACAGATCATTATGAATGGCTCTGTTTGAACGGAACCGCAATACTAACTGCAAACTTACTTACATGGCATTTGCTTCCGTGGGCACTCAGTTTACCAGTGCCACCTAATAAACACCTCAATCCCCTTTCCCCACAACTTCCCACTGAGGGAAGCAGTGAGCCAGGAAGCAACCAGTGATCCCAAAGCAACCAGCTGAAAACCAACAGAGTCGACAACTCATCATTTGGTAATGCCTCAGTCCTTCGCACAAACTCACCATTTGAGTGGAGAGGGGCTTAATTAAACAGCGGGTGCACAGTGGGCGTGCGTGTGTGCACCTTTGTGTGGGAGAATTACTGACTCCCTGCTCAGAAGAGGGCAGCCCGCGCGGCAGCGTCTTGGAAAGAGCCCAGACAACTGCTTCCAGACCCTGCTCCCCAACAGAGAGAAGCGTATGGCAGCATTAAATTTGGGTGACTTCGGATGGCTCCCTGGGGGCACACTACTTTTTCTTCCAAAAGAAGGAATGGCTTGCCAGGCCCCACTGTGGTTTAGAGGAAGGGGCCTGGGAGCCAAGAGTCTTGGCGTGCCTGTACTCTCTTGTGGGGCTCCGGCCGGCTCAGCGACCTCTGTCAGTGTCCTTGTTTGGCCTGTCTTACAGGGCTGTGATAGAAAAGGGGAAGAGCTGCTGTACGTGGTGCTTACAGTTAACAATACTATATTGTACATTTTAAAAGTAGTTAGAAATGTAAGTCTCATTCAAGTGTCCTTACCACAATACAAGATAAATATAGTGTTCCTTTTTCTTTGTATTTTCTAAAATTTCTGTAATATGTCTTAGTTTTATGGGAAGGAAAAATATTTAGTACAAAATTCTTACAAAAACTTTTAAAGAAGAAACCTAACCTTCCTGAGAAAAGTGAAAAACAACCCCAGGAATGGCATAATAGAGAGCCAAGAGGTATTTGAATCTCAGGTCTATACCTGTGAAGAGAGACTTCAGAAATGATGAACCTTTTTAAACCTCAGTTTTTATAGCTGTAAAATGGGGAGAATAATGGTACCTGCCTCATAAAACTGAGAATAAAATGAAATAAAACTGTAGATTTTGCCATATCCACATATACCTTTTTTACTACATATGTATATCAAAGAAGTACATATTTGATATATACAAATTTATGTATTTACTACATATTTTAGATACAGATACATTTGAACCTATAGCTTTTTAAAATTTCAGCTTCCTCCTAGGCCATGATGGCCATTAATGTGCAAGTTACACTTTTTTTACTAATACACATTAAAATTAATTATTATGACAACTAACAACGTTCAACCATGCATTCTTTTTATAACACATATTTAGTGAAACACTGAGATAAGGCAGAGAAACTACTAAGAAAAGTAACCATAAAAACCATCATTTTAATAATATCATCAAAACAAAAAAATAAATATTATCTTTTCTTATTGAACAACAACTAGACTGAATCCCTATAAGGTTAATATTTGAAATGAGAACCAACATGCCCCTTAACATATTGTCCCTGTCAGTTCTTAATTATAAAGAATCATCATCATATATAATAATAGAGTCACTCACTATGTCCTCAAACTACTCATAAAAGTTTTTGCATGTATTTAATCTTCATAACAGCCACATGAGGCTGGTAGTAATATGATTCCCACTTTAATTTCAATAGGGAAGATGGTATGACTGTGTGAACTCCATTTAGGGAGGGTTTGAACAGTGCCCATGGTAGAAGACTTCTCATCTCTAACCGTGGGAGCTGAAGAGCATTTCTGGCAGCCCACTCACTGAGCAGTGGGGAACACAGAGAACAGAAATAATCATCATTAGTGTGTGAAGGCCAAGAGACCACTTCTGATCTGGCTGCAACCCCACACAGTGGCAGATGCTGTATTACAGCTGTTAAGTAACTTAAAAATATCTTTCCAATGTGAATTTTTAACGTTTTTCAAAATTTAAGTAAATATCTGCAACCACTTAAAATGGACTGTTGAGATCTAACTGAGCAATGAGTTAGTCGTAAGCCTTGTGGATTTGTTAACTTGCACACTTGGGTTTGTTCATTGTGGTGTGCCTATAGGTGGCATTCAGTTACATTCCAAAATGCCAAAACATCAGCCTTTGTTGGTTTTAAAAGTGAAACAAACCAAAAGCATGTCTATAGCTCAAGCTTCTGGGTTCTCGGCCAGCCTCACACAAAGAGCTACAAAAACAAAAACAAGAAACAACCCCAAAACATCTGATGGATCCATAATGAGTTCAGTTTGGGGTATGTAGAATTTGAGTGCCTGAAGGCATTTAGGGGTTAGCTATGGGATCACAAGAGAGAGAACACAGGTAAGCCTGAAGTCATCTCAAGAACTAAACCTGGGGAAACAGATGGGCTTGCTTACTCAGAGGCCACTGAGAGAAGAGATCTCCAAGGTTAGGATGGACAGGGTGGGAATGAGGACATGTGAAGAGCAATTCCGGGTTGGCAAGGCTGACCTAGTTACTGAGTGGGGGTTGTGTGGGGGCACTCCAAGCAGGCTTCTGTGTACCAGCTTCTGTGGATGGCCATCAGAAACATCAGGGAGCTAGAGGAGTGGGAAATTTGTCACTGTGAAAGCAGGGCTGGGCTTTATGACAGGCACCCTGCTGATCCCAAGAAGCAGTTTGTCATCATGTATAAAAGGATGGGCTATAGGCTCAGAAATACCTAGATTCAGATCCCAGTTTTATATGTGTGACCTGGGATACATAGTTCAATCTTTTTTTAACCTCAATTTTCAAACCTGCATAATGGGATTTCATTCATTCATTCAACAAATGTTATTGACCACTGCATGCCAGTGTACATGTTTCAGGTGAAAATGACAATATCTACCTTATAAATTGTTGGGAGGATTTTTTTTTAAAGATAAGGAATGTCAAGTGCTTAGGACAGTTTTGGGGGAGGGAGCACAATAATCCATTGATAAATTTTAGTTGTTCTATATTCAAAGGTGGTATCTTTTATCTAGTTAGAGAACTTGGGGAGAGGAGCTAGCTGGGGGAGGGAGATATGAATTCAGTTCTGGGTGCTTGAAGAGGCACTTTTGGTTATCCAGGTGAAGGTGTCCAGTAGGCCCTGTTATATATACATGTGCAGCTCCAGAGACAGTCTAGCTGGGTTTAATGTCAGCACACACTTCCCCAAAACCCACTTCTGGATTGTGGGTGGGGCAGTGAGCCTCATTTTCATTTCGAAGGAGCTGGCATATGCACTGATTTCAACTAAAATAAATGGCCAATAGATTAGGGACAGAGTTAGCTGAGCAATGAGAAATTCCAAAGTCCTTCCTGAAAACCAGAAAACCACATGGCTCAAAAAGTCTCAGCTCAGATGTATGAGTAAACTTATTCCTTGCTTCTGTATTTTTGTTGGAATCTTCTAATTAAATTTCCATCAGTAAACACAGATCCAGGTTTTAGGTGTTTGGGTAGCTGTGAAGGTAAATACAACCCCATTGCTCCTGTTTCCTAGAAAATTATAGGAGGATAATTTAGGAGTATTTTTTTTCTTGAGTTCAATGCTACTACACCTAACATAAGTAACACTTTTTACAAAGTAAACATAACATTTAAATTGCAGAAACATTTAAATCTTCAGGATATATTGCAAGTGATTATTTTAAAAATCCAAAAATAACTTATATACACTATCATAAGAAATTTAGTTTTTAGTATTTTCACTGTCTCAATGATAGGAATAAGGAATAAAGGACCTCCAAAGGCCCAAATAAAGAAAAAACCCATTGTTATTTGCATAGCATATTGCTTACAAGATCATTTTGGGAAGTGAACTCACCCAAATTTTTACTATTATAACAATAATCAATAAATTGATATATCTAGATGAAATTCAATAAATATCACATGCCTTATTTTCACACTATAATGAGCTTTGCAAAGGAAAGTTCCAAAGGAAAAGAAAGGAGACAGCAAAGACCCCTAGACGCAATAAGATGGGAAGTCACAGTGGCAAGGCAGTGAGTAAGGAAGAAAAGCAGCCAGAAAACTGTTGGGGAAGAAAAAGAAGAAAAACACAGAGAATCAGTGAACAATCTAGATCAGCAGTGTCCAACCTTTTGGCTTCACTGGACTACACTGGAAGAGGAATTGTACTGGGCCACACATAAAATGCACTAACGTTAATAATAGCTGATGAGCTTTAAAAAAAAAACAAACAGGCTGCAAAGACATCTCTGAGTTTCAAGAACGTTTATAAATTTGTGTTGGGCTACATTCACAGCTGTCCTGGGCCACAGGTTGGATATGCCTGGTGTAGGGGGCAAAGAAACGAGAGGCAGGGTGACAAAGGTTGAGTCTGTTCTGAGGAAACATACCGTGGAAGTAAACTTCTAGGCCATGGAAGACAGACCTTCAAACATTGGTGACTTCTACCCTAAATTGAACTGTACCGTGGGCTACAGTAACGTGACACATTGAAGGCAGGTGTGGAATCTCCAGATCTCTGTCATATTGGGAGACAGAACAAATCCATTCTTTGCTTTACTTTGTAGTAGAACATTTGAGGCAGAAATGGATAAGTCATATTTTTAGAGACAGTTTCTCTATAGCACCAAACCAAACGCCAAATTTGGAGGGGGGGCGGGGGGAAGAGGAGCAATCTTCTAGATAAATCTACCAAGTGACTAGATGAATCTTTTCACTTCCTTCTGGTCATTCAAGACTTACTCCTTTGCCTCTATGCAGTGTCAAAGAACAGTTGTGAAATAACCAAGGGAAGTTGCCAATGAACAGTGTCTAATGTCTGAAAACAATTTTTTCCCTCCCTGTGCCACAAAAGTGGAGCCAAATGCTCAGACTACAGAGCTCTGCCTGAGCAGTGGGGTCACAGACAGAGCAAGCATCATCCATGACTGTGTTCGAGATTTAGACATGCCCTCCTGGCATGCAGAGAAAGCTGGGTGCTGTGCTGTTGGTCATTTTTCAGCCTCAATGACTCCCAGGGTCTTCTAGTCAATCCCTGTACCATTGGCCACCTCTGTGGTACAGCTGATAAAAACCTGCTATTAAGACAACAAAGCCATTTTCAAAAGACGGTTTTCATGTATGTGCTTTGCAAAACAGAAGGAAAAAATGAATATACAAAGCAAACCGGAAGACTACTGAAGTAAATTCCAACCTTCAATGGGGGCTGTATGTTTACTAGGCTGCAAGGTCAGTTAGAAAGTAATTAGTCAAAGAAACTGGACCCCTACAGCTACACAGACAAAGCCACAGAAAGGCATAATTCTCAGGGAATTGCAAAGGACAGGAGAGGTTGTCTATTGTGGACCTGGGGGGCAGCCAGAGCAGTGTCAGACACCAAGATCATGGCATGCCATCGGGTCACTTTCAGACTGTACCCTCTTCATAAACATGGAAGAATTAATAACCAGAAAGAAAGGTTTAAAATGACTATAATACATGGGAAGCTATGTGCAGGGGGAGAAGGGTGTATGAGAACCCTCTGTACAGTCTGCTCAATTTTCCATAAACCTGAAAGCGTTCTTAAAAATAAAATTTATTTAAAAATTACATGACTAAAAGGCTACTCATTCAAAGCCTAGGCTCTTGAGTCATAGCCACGGGCTTGGCCTGAGATGTCACTTGCTTGCTGTTGTTAGGTCCTTGGCCAGGCGAGCCTCGTCAAACTCAAAATCCTCAGTTCAAGGAGTTGTAGTGAGGAAATTAGGATAATGTGTGTTACCAAAGTCCTTGGCCTGCCTTAACAACTGAATTTTAAAAGGTTTTTAATTCTTCACTTGGAACTTTCAGTTATAGGACTGACTCCTTCCTACAAGGCAGTTACAGACATGGTCTCAGAAAATTACATTGTCATCTATGAATGTTGAGGTCATTTGAAAAAATACTTTCTTTGGAAAACAAGGGGTTAATATGAAGCTCTCTCTTTCAGAGATCATAAAGGTGGTTATAAAAGCACCAGAGAAAAATTATTAACAGTAAAGATCTTTTCCAGCTAAGTTATGTCATAGTTTTTTAGCACAGGATAGATTTTTTATGGTAACAAGTGTAGTTTCAATTGTAATAGGAGATAATTATTCAGCCATCACCTCTACAGATTATTGCTGTCATAAATACATTTTGCTTAAGGGAATTAGTGCAATGTCAATCATTTGCAAAACTCTAGAGGAGACCTAGGGAATGAACAATATTCATGGCATATCCACACCTTGAAAGTAGTTAGAAATTACGATAGTGTAGCTATTTAAAGACAAATATAAGCAGTATCAACTGGAGGAAAGGAGACATAAGCTCTGAATATGGCAAGAAATGCCCAGCTTTTTAAATAATGATAGTTGACATTTATTGAGCACTTGGATGTGCTAAGATCCTCATATGCATTTAGCTTTGTCATTGTGAAAACAGTTCTAAAAAGTAGATACAATTCTTTTCCCCATTTTAAAGAAAAGATAACTAAGACATAGAAGAGTCAAATAATCTGTGCAAGATCACTCAACTAGCACATCAAATTCTGCAAATAACTATGTTTCTGAACAAGTTAGAGCGAATGAATATAATTTACTTGGGCTTTCAAGAAGTCCATGGCATGTTTTTCATATCAAAAGCTCTTTAAAAATAAAACCAAATGATGATTGGGCTCAGTGTTTTGCAGTGGATACAAAATCCACTTAGCAATATGCAGCAAAGAGGAGGGTTGAATTAATATCTTTATGATGGACATGTCCATATTAATCCTTGCAGATATATCCTGTATTAATCTTATTTTACATTTCAGAAATAACAAGAGGAAGTTGAGTCATGAGTCTGAGTTTCCCGATGATGTTGATATTCTTCAAAGATAAACTGCTAAGCAATCACAGAAAAAGCTCACAAATCAAGAGGAACCTCAGTATAGCAGATGACCTTCACTGTGGGCCAGTACACAACACAGTTGGAAAAACCTAATCTATGTACTCTTAAATAATAAGCACTAAACTATTAGTTTGATAGAGAATGGAATTTTTAAAGCTCTTTTTGAATACACTGGTGTGATTAAAATGTCCAAGAAAACAGTGTGCATCTCTAGGAAGGGTTTGGAAAAAAATCCAACAAGCATAATTATTTTACAAAACACCCTCATGCCCATATTTTTTTAGATATGAATTCTATATTTTTAGATGTTAATTCATTTTTATGGAGATCACTGTAGTTTCACATGTAGTTATAAGAAACAATAGATATGAGTAAAGCGCTACTTGTATACTTTGCCCAGCTTCCCCCAATGTACCATTTTGCAAAAGTCTAATACTTGTGCCTATATTTACAAATAGGAGTCTACTATTTGACTCCATCTGGGATACACTATTCAGGTCGGGTAAATGTACATCAGGAAAGGCACAGGGGCCTAGAGATGGTTTAGATCAGAGGAGCTGAAACGACTATGGGAACAGAGGACCTGTTAAACAATTACAAACCTAGGTTTCTGCAGTCTGACAAAACAGTCAGGGATGGACAAAGAAACAATGGCTTTCGAATCACACTGGTTTTGCAGAGTATACAGGCTGGCTGTGGGCTTCATTTCAAATTCTAGTAAATTAGAATTAGGAAAACTGAACACGTCAGACTAGATGGCAAATAGAACAGTTTAAAGCACTTAGACTATGGAGTTTGACTCAGAAAACCCCCAATTCCTCCTCCTCCCTCCCAACCCCCCATGACTCAGTAGTTGTGGGACCTTCAGCAAGTTACATTAACTCTCCAAGTTTATATCCTCATCTTTCACCTGGGGATAATAATGGCACCTACTCCACAGGACTGAAGATAAAACAAGAAAATCTATGTAACAATGCCTCCCACAAACGAAGAGGTCATTGTTAGCTGATGTTGATGTTATTCATTGAAAAGCTTTTAAAAGAGGATTTCTAAACTAGTGACTTTCGGACCAGATAATTCTTTGTTGGGGCAGTGGGAAGAGAAGGGGGTAGTCCTGTGCATTGCAGGATGTTCAGCAGCATCCCTGGGTTCTACCGACTTGATGGTAGTAGCACTCACCCTCCTGCTGTAACACCAAAAAAAGTCTCCAGGTATTTCCAAACATATGAAGGAGGCAAAAGAAATAAGCCTGGTTGATTTTTTGAAAACCACTGATTTAAAGGAACCAGTTTAACACCAAAAAAAAGATGAAGTACTACTCTCCACAGTAGTAGCCATTTTTTAGTTAAAGCAATCGGTGGTACATACTGAAAACATAAAAAGGTTCAAGAAAGATTTAGAAATAACACACACGTGTGCATGCATGTGCGTGCACAAACCCTTAATGATTGAAGTTTCTAAAAGATACTTAGAATTCTGTGTACTTTCAAGATTGAACTAATGGAGCTCCCCTCTTAATGATGTTCAAAGACTATCCGGGGCTGCCGCCAGGTAAAATGAAACATTAAGTTACGTGGATGATCATCTCTTACTTAGTGGGACACCTGGGATGCTCCCTTATTCCAGAAATCCAATTATAAGCAGCACCTGCAGCAGGATTGCATTTCGGGGCACCCATGGATGAGCACTGTGTTCTTGAAAGTGTTCCTGAACCTCCCTGCACCTAAGAATCACCAGAAGAACTTCCCGAACATGGAGCTTTGCAGGCCTCCCCTCTGTATTGTAGTTTTGAATTTTAGGGTGGGAAGTCCAGATACACAAGAGCTGTCTGGAATGTATCCAGCCATGTAAAATGAAGAATAGAGGCACTTACCGCTGGATTTTCCCTGACAGCCCTCGTGTGTAAGCTTAGTAGGCACTTCCAAGTAATTGGGGACTTCTAGTCAAGTGGACAGTGTCTTTGATCGCGAGGAAGGAAGCCCTCTTTGACTCTCTTCCATCTCAACTTCAAAGTTAGAAAGAGACCAACAGGCCATGCAAAATGCTTTACGGGAATAATTATTGACTGTATATATTAATAGACAGATATGCTACATTAGTGTTGTCTTATAATCAACATTAACTACAAGGCTCTTGCCCAAATGGAAAGTTCAATTTGAAAATCAAGATTTTAGAATAAGAGAATGAATAAGGTACTTCCTAGAATTATTATTTCTAGTAGTAAGTCTTCAGTTGTCTCCAGTGACAGCTTTTACTACACACTCTATGCCGTCAATCACCTGTGGTCAAGACAGAATGGGAGTTACTAGGCTTAGTCATGTGACACGTCACAAAGTCCTTGTGTACATCTTGAAAATGACAAGCAGTGTAAAAGACAATCCTCATTCCACTTTCCATTCGACACCACCAGAATGGATGCTTACTAACGTTCCTTGCTTCAACTGGGAGAGACCTTCGAGCCTACGTACTGTGTGGGTTTCCACCTCACAGGAGGCAGTTTGTCGTAACACATAATGTGAGATGAGCTACCCTACAGGAGGGTGATGAGCAGTCCTGGATTGCCTGAGACTGAGGGTTCCCCAGCACATGGGACTCTCAATGCTAAAACCTGGGACAGGCCTGGGCAAGCCACAACCATTGGTTAGGCTATGGACATGCCCTAGGGTATGTCTTGCTGCTGATTCCTTTTCTATCACTTCTCTTTAAGCACCTCTATACCCCTCAAATCTGCCCCCGTTTCCATCCTTGTCCAGGACCCCATCTCATTTCTAGCCTGCACACATGGGTATTTGAGCACCTTTCTCCTTTTGTTGTAAACAGACTGAGCCAACTGACCAGAGACCCTGACTTGAAGTCTGTGTGATCTGTGAGTCTCTTTCCATTGACGACACTGAGGTGAAGCAGAGTCAAAGAAAACCTGAGACAACCTGATCTTCCCTCTCTTAATTCAAAACACAGTCCGCTTGCATAACGGTTCCCATACTCAAAGCATTCATGAAATACGAAGATTCCAGGACTTTCAGCCCAGACTGCCTACAGCTGAGGACTCAGAATTGCCGTGTTCGAAAGCCTCCTGGTTAATTATGATGTGTAGGGAAGTTCAGGAAGACAATCTAGAACAGTGCTCCTTCAGAGCTGCCATGAAAGCATTCTTTCTGCAAGGGCAGTTTAATTGGATTTCTAGAATGGGGGATTTGTAGGTATTGTACTAGGTGGGATGGACCCCTGTTAACCCATCAACCAAAGGTAAAAACCAATATTTTTATTCAAGACAGAGATTACAAAACTTTGCTGAGAATTTATTTTAGATGCTCACTGCAAGAATTAAACTTTAAGGAGTTCCCTGATGGTGTAGTGGCTTAAGGCTTCGGCGCTGGCGCTGTCAACGCTGCGGCCTGGGTTCGATTCCCAGCCAGGGAGCTACCCACATACCAAAAAAGAATTAAACTTTACTTAACTGTAGACTTGTTTAGGGTGTGACTTAAGTTTGAAATCTATTTGAGTGACATCAATTTATATTTATGAAATTTGCTTTTAATGGTTATTGGTAACACATTATAGTCAGATATTCCTGTAAAAATGACCTGTTGGATTCTGTTTCTGTTATACCAATTATGGACATCAACAATTACTAATTGAATTTTATATACATGTAAAGCTCAGAGCTAGATGCTAGACTTTAAGAGAAAATGTTAAGTTACTATCATCTTTTATAGACTTATGGCCATCTGTGCTAATATTATGCAATCACAGTCTCATCAGGGATTTACATACACAGAAAAACTAAAGTTTCCAGGTGTTCAAAGATCATTCCAGAATTGTTGTTGAATGTTGGAACTGCTAATCTACTATGAGCCAACATTTCCTCCCTCTGAGTGACACATGGATTAGAAAATGCATGGTCTTATAAGTGTGTCTTGGAAGCCATTGAGAACCACCCTCACCCCATAAACTGTGAAAGTCTCCTCCAAACGCCTGTCACTTTGTCAATATCCCTGCCCAACAAAGAGACTCCTTAGGTCCCTGAGAACATCTAGTATCCACATTGTATCTGAGGGTTAAAAAAACATTTGTCAAAGTATTACAAGGTCCAACATAGGGACAGCCCACGCAGTCATTTTAGCAAAAGGATACTCCTCATTCATAAGCTGCACAAAGATGAGAAACATCATGATGGGTTTTGTCCTTAAAAACTTGCAAGAGCTGTTGCTGCCTAGTGCATGCACACACACATGCACAGAGTAAAAAACTCTTCTTTTCAGTCATCTCAGATTCACCTGTACTTTGGAAAATCCAGCATCCAACCCACAAGCCTCCTCTGTAAAGAGCCTCTATTTCTGCCATTTGACGCTTAACATGGAATATACTGATGGTTCCTTTGTATGGGCAATTCCTACATAACTCAGACTGTATTCCGATTTTTATCGGGAACATTAATAGGCTTGTTCAAAACCCTGTTCGTGTAGAATGAGAAAATACAAAACGCTTCTTGACCTTTCCAGAAAAATCAGACAAATATACACACATATAAAAGTCATGGTTAAACTATATATCTCCACATCCAATACTCAACAAGTATTTTATTAATCACTCTTTGCCAGATACTTGTGTAGAATACAAAACATAACTCAGAAGCTAATTTGCATTTGGCTGGAGGTTTCTCTTTGTTGTGTATGTTGTTTGTTGGGGTTGGTGCAAGAAGAAGGGCATTGTCTAATATTCTGACTTAAATCCCTAATGGGATTGACATTGGCTCCTGCCCAATTTTACTTGCATCTCATCCAAACACAATGGCAAACAGAGCAGGGGAGCGCGCCAGGCAACAGGGACAGCCAGCTGGCCACCTGCATCCATGGGGAACAAATTTACAACTTACCAGCAGGGTTACCCTAGGCCTCAGTGTCCTTGCTATGAATAGTATTATTTCACAGGTTAGTTCAAGGATTTCATGTAATAGATACAAAGTGCTCATCCCAGGGCTTGAGTCACCGAAAGTCTTCAATACGAACAGTATCTACCACTAGTAGCTATTAGCCACTATTACTAATAAACAGTCAAAAACTAGAAGGGATTCTTTAGCCTGCTTAGACCATATGGGTCTGTTTTAAACACTAATGTCTTAAATGTACTATCACTAATGGTGCTAAAATAGATTACCTTTGTAAATCCCTTCCTTTGGTTTTTGGAGATAAAGGACATCTCATGAAGCAAGTTCACATAAGCCTATTTCAGCCATCTACTCAGAAACCAGTCTGCATACCTCTGTCTGAGCCATTTGTGTTATTAAAAAAGAGAAAGAAAAAAAAAGATGAGCTGTGCTCTCATTTCTCCTCATGGAAATTAGTGTTTCTTTTCTCTCTAAGTCTTCCTGGGAACATTAATTTGCCCTTTGCTTGCTAGCCAACCTACCATCTTCCGGATTAAAACTGGAGAAACTAACAGACAAATGAGACCCAAATTTCAAGATTTTTCAACAGAAATTAATGCTAAAAACTGAGACAGAACAAGACAACACAGGATCAGAAGAAGCCATAGCACTCACCTCCACTGTCCCAGTGTAGATGGACCATCTTACAGGCAGTTAATAGAGGAAAGGAAGTAGCGATGTTGAAACTCCCCCATCCCTCAATACCTCAAAAATATCATCAGTCTCAAAACTCAGGAGTTTCAAGCACCAATTGTCTAAGCCCAGTGATATAAAATAAACACCTCACTTGTTTGTCCCAGGAGACTCAATAGGAAAATGAAGACTAGGAGTTACGATGGGCACTCTTCACTTGACACCCATTTATGTAAGCCTGACTGACTCCTGGCTCCTGGCCTGAGAGAAGGATCTAGGAGTATGTCACAGCTCATCTGAATTCCTGCTGCTCCCTCTCATCACCACCCCCCTCCAACTCGTGTAACTCAAGCACCCCTTTGGCTTCCATGTTGCTCTAGGCACTATTTCCCACAGGGGGCCAGGTTTAGGATGAAGCAGCAAGCTAAACTGTGTTGAGAATACAAACGAGGCCTCCCCGGGGCCAGCCTCCTACCTGCAGCATCTGCTCCTTCGGGGGGCGCACTCTGGGTGGATGGCGGGGCTGGGTCCTTGACTCCATGCACCTGAGCAGCGTCTTCCTGGTTTGTCAAAAATGCAGAGCACAGATCAGTTTCAAGGGCTTGGAGCTTCAGCAAGGAATTCTGCCAGCAAAAGCAGAACATCAGGCTAGTTAAGTAGATGCCTAACACACGACGGAGGGTCCACGGCTCTTGCAAACACCCTTCTCCAGCGCCTGGCAGAAGACGGTGGCAGCCACGGGTGCTTCAGGCAGAGCTGGTTGTGCCAGAATCAGTTATGCACTATTCCACATGCAGCCTCAGTTTCCGCCTCACTTAAATCCCAACGTATGTGGATTATCTGTGACACATGGGACTCGTGGTTTCGTCAGCAAGAGACGCTGCAGCCGGACAGCCAATCTGAGAAGGCACAAGCTTCCCGGGTACTTGCAGCTTTACGCTTTGCAAGTGTTCCATTCACTGTGCTGACATCAGGAGCGGATGACAATAGGCCCCTCCCAGGCCACCATTCATAAAAGCCAGCGTCTCTCCACTGCAAGGACTGCAGCAGACTGCAGTGCACAAAGAGTTACTGCTGCAGAGCCGTCTGGAATCGGAGAGGTGTGTCGGGCTCCCTTATCTACATCTGTGTGTGGAAGATGTGTGTGTGGTGTGTGTGCCTGCGCGTGCGTGTGCCTTCCGAAGTTTCTTCCCTCATATGGGGTGTTTGTAGCTGCCTTTTATCAAGAACAGAGTAGAGGGAGTGAAGGAGATGACGCTGGTCACTTAGCATGACCCAGCCACTGAGGGAGAAAGCAATTTATCTCAGCTCCCAGCATAACCTTCCGCTCACTCTGCTCCATTTCTCATTTTAAATTTCTCCCAGGGTTCTTAATAAGAACAAAGTCGTACAGAGTGACGCACATATCCTGCCATGATGCAGATGCCCAGCAAATTAATTCCCCCGACCAGGTGAAAGTGAGTCATGCCTGCAATGGGAAAGCTCTGCAGGCCTCGGCAGCTCCTCCACCCACCAGGCTCCTGGCAGGGGTGGCTGCCTGGAGTGAAGCCACTGGTCCTCTCCCTACTAGGACCCTCCAACATACACATATACTCACACCTACTCACACCTCCCCTCCACATATCCGGTTCCCCACACACCCTCCTATCTGACTGCCACACCCTCACGTCCTACTCATGCATACCCCACCCCGGCTTATACATACCCTCACACCCTACTCCACACGTACCCCTACTCTCTGCACTATATATACCTTAACCCCCATCTTCCACACCCTCATGCCCAACCCCATTTTGATACTTTATTCCAAAAATATACTGACCCCCAATTACTCTTACCTCCACCCCACACTCTCATTCTCCTCACACTCATCCCTTCTATTCCCTTGTCCACACTTACAAACACCTCACCTTACACACTCCCCCATACCCTACCAGCGAACACCCTCATATCCAGCTCCCACTCTCACACCCTGCTTCACACTCACACACACGCCCCTACCCCCCACATCTCCTCATACCCCAACCCCTCCCCTCACACAATACCTATTCCCACTCACACACTCTTATTCACTCTGTTAATATATGAACCTATAGCAGTATTAAAGCTGCTGATTGAGGAATATTTCTAATCTACTGTCTCTTGGCCATTTTGAAAGTGGCAGGTCCTAAGCAGGCTCAGGACTCTTCTCAGCTAGCTCAGAAATAGATGAGATATGGCACCAACCTCCTCTGTGATCGGGGGCTGCTGCCTGAGGACTCACAGCTCAGACAAAGCATCTACCTTCGTCTGAGACCAGGCCATTTTTACACTTCCTCTTCCCTCCTGGGATGTTTGCCCAGAAATTCAGGGTGGAAGAAGAACCCAAGGTTGCTGACAGAAGGAGCAAATGCACCAAGTTTCTAGAAAATATTTAGTAACAAAACATGTAGGGGGGAAAAGCAGGGATTCAAACAGATATTTGTATGCCCATATTTATTCAGAGTAGCCAAGAAATATATTATGGACTGAATTGTGTCTCTCTTAAATTCATATTTGGAAGCTCTAACCCCCAATGTGACTGGAGATATGGGGCCTTTAAAGAGGCGATTAAGGTAAAATGAGGTTAAACAGGACCAATCTCATTGGTGTCCTTGTAAGAAGAGAAAGACACACACTAGGGATGCACAGAGGAAAGACCACATTAGGACACAGTGAGAAGGTAGCCATCCATAAGCCAAGGAAAGAGGCCTCAGGAGAAATCCACCCTACCAGTACCTTGATCTTGAACTTCCAGCCTCCAGAGCTATGATAAAATATACGTCTGTTGCTTCACCCTTTCAGTGCTGAAAAAATTTTCCTCTCATCCCAGTGCTGAATATTCTGTGCAAAATTTGGGCCAAAATATGAATTTCACAAGGGCTCAATTATAGTTGTGTTTATGTGAGTTTCTTCCTATGTAGTTTCTATCAATGTATAAAGCATGGCTGTAGCACTAGACCTCGAGATGTCAACTTTAGTCCCTCCCACACCCAGCCCCTACTGTCAACTTTGATTGCCAGTCGCACCGAACCAGTTAAAGCCCCCAGCCTGTGCTGTTTTGTTATGGCAACCTGTTCAGTATTAGCAGACTAATCCAAAGTTCATCAGCAGATGAACTGATAAACACAATGTGGTTTGTACATGCAATGGAGTATTATTTAGCCTTAAAAAGAAAGAAAATTCTGACACTCTTCCAACATGCATGAACCTTGAGGGTATTATGCTAAGTAAAATAACCAGTCACAAAAGGACAAATATCTAGAATAGTAAAAATTCGTAGAGATGGAAAGTAGATGGTGGTTGCCAGAGGCTGGTGGGGTGGAGAGGAAGAAGAAAATAGAGGTAGTGTTTAATGTGCAGTGTATGGAGTTTCAGATTAGAAAGATGAATAAAGTTCTAGGGATGGATGGTGGTGATGGTTGCATAACAATGCAAATTACTCAATACCACTGAGCCATATACTTAAAAATGGTTATATATATATATATATATATATATATATATATATATATATACACACACACACACACACACACACACACCCCATACACACATGACCATTTAACTTAAAAATAAAAGGAAAGAAAGAAGAGGAAGGGAGGAATGAAGGCATGGAAAGAGGGAGACGGGGAGGGAGGGAAGAGAGGAAGAAAGAAAGCCAATTTATCCCATTCAGCAGGAAGATGTGGAACCAGCCATGTCACATGGCGTTGCTCACTCTCGTACACTCTACAAAACAGAAGAGGATGTGGCGTTCACACAGAACCAGAGGGCCTGTCAGTTCTGCTACATACTACAGGCATCTGACGTTAGTCCAGCATCTTGGCTATTCTAAGCCTTAACAACTTCTCCCATGAAAAAGGCACTAACGGTGACAATGGAACCTGCTCTAAGAATTGAAGGAGGGCAGGCAGGGAAAACGCTTTGTGCAGCACCAGATGGGGCAAACACTCAAGGACTGGATGTTGTAGTTACTATAAATATCTCCAATCCCCAGAAGCTGCTGGGTAGAGCTCTGGTCACGGGAGAGGCCTTGACCCATCCTTTTACCTCCCTGGGCCCCACTTTCTGCATCGGCCTGGTACGGACTTGAGACCAGATGACTTCTAAGTATCCTTCCAATTTGGAAGGAGAGAAAAGTGAACACACATGCATCCCAAGAGGGTGCACTGAATCTGGCACAGAGTGGGAGTGGAAGTACACCACGTCTGTGGAGTTCAACTAAGTATCCATGCAACACAAATAAAGAGCAAATAACTCACTGCACTGAGTATGTCAGTTCACATTTAAGAATCCTCTGGACTCCCACAGGGAATGAGGTCTATATAATGTTGAGACCCAAATATCATTAAAAGTAGTAATTGAGTTGTTCTCCTCCATCTTTCCCTCTCACCATCTCCCTCACTTGTGCTCATACCGAAGCAGAAATGTCACTCTGAGCATTAAAGGAGATCTGTCTACCTGGCTGGTTTATTCCTCTCTGAGGTACTAGATGGGAGTAAGCTTAAAGGAATGGGGAAGGAAAAAACATCAAACAGAACAGGAGAGAGAAGATGAAGGTCTTGAGAGATAAGACTATATTATACAATAACGGTCTCTTTATTGGTTGCTTCCTGCTTTATTACCTTCTCCACCTAGAAGGTTAAAAATAAACTGCTATAAACTGAGGACAAGAAAGCACAATGGAAGAGACTCTTCTGATGACAGCCGACCAGCTGTCATTAACTATCGCCTTCCCCACACCAAACTGACCTATGACCTGAGAACAACCTGCTCTTTCCAGCACACAAACAGAAGGTGGGGCTTGGACACCCTGAGTGGGATGGACTCATAAAGAAGTATCTCTTTTGAAGATCAGGAATCCCAGGAAAGAAGGCTTTACCTATGAGCAATCTATGCCACTGTCACATACATGTTCTTCCAGAGAGTGATGGAAGTCATTCAGCCCGTCCCATAAGGGCTGAGCCCACCCCAGCCCCGAAGGCCCATGGATGGTTTGTACTACGGACACAAAGTTCATGCCCCCAGGCAGGTGTAATAGCACACATGCCACCCCAGGCTCTGGCAGCCTTCAGTGCACTGTTTGCTGGAGTATGCAACTGATGTCAGCCACTTCCTTATGGGGCTTATGGTCTAGAGGGGAGACAGCTAATAAACAAGTAAATCAAACAATAATGACCATTATATCTGTCACAGAGCTGTGGAGGAAAGAAACAGCAAGCCCAAGGACAGAGCACACAGCTCTTTCGCCCTTTCATCACGCCTGACTTAGTGAGTTTTGATGTGGTAACATGGCGTCCCCCTACAGAAAAACAAAGGGCAGTAAATTCCTGTGGCCCTAACGCTACCGCAATTCAACCCCTCTCTTACTAGGACTTCTGCTGCCTGTGAGGCTGCCCCAGCCCAACCCCTGGGGGTCAGCCTGCTAGCGGGTTTCCTGGTTTACATCCAAAGCCTCCCTGAATGGGTCTCTAGGATCGCGGAAAAAATTGAGCAAAAGCTGACGGGCCCTCTCAAAAACAGGAGCTCCCTCTGCTTCCCCAACTCTCCTATCTGGTGACGAAAGAAGCCACAGAGAAGTCCATGGAACCTAGGTGTGGTTTTCTAAGTTAATTTTTCTCTTTTACATAATAGAAAATATGTTGCTTGTTTCAGAAAATAATCCACTCCTTTTCTCTCCTCTACAATTACCAGGTCCTACTTTAGTTGGGTTGGAATGGAGAACGCCCACAAGGGCTGGATGGTTACATACTATTTTAGGGTGTCTTGGTCTGCCATTCACCCATTCCAGTTCAGGGACAGCTTACTTTTAATTTCTATGAAGAGGGTCCGTGGACTTCTCCCATCTCTTTATCTATCCAAAAACTGATTAAAGCTTCTCTATAGTGATATGAAGCAAACTCAAATTGGAAATCTGCAAAATTGGGGATACAACTCAGACAGTGAACATCCCCATTTCTACTTACCACTCTGCTCCCCTGAGTGGTCATGTTTCCTGTGGATAGTCCCGCCACCCTATGTGCGCACAGGCGCATGGACAGACACACACACATACATGCACACACGCCCTTTGCTTTCCATCGGCCCCTGCGCCTCCATCTCCCTAGGGCTGATTCAGCTATAGTTGCTTCAGGGTCAAATTTCCATTGAATTCTTGAGCCAGTTTTGATTACCTTATCCAAACAGGGCCCTTGAATTCTTTGTTACTAGCCTGTTCATTTCCTTCCTAACACTCACTATAATGCGGAATTTTATTTGTGTACTTGCTTATTGGCTCTTCCTAGCTCCAGAAGGGCTGGAACTATGCCTCCATTGTTCACTGCTGGACCTAGTACAATGAGTGGAACAGGAGGCAACCAATGAAGAGATTGCCATTGTATATTAGTTCTGTTTTCCTGGACCCTTTCAGCGGTATCCAATTTCAAACCCCCTCCAGCTCTGGTTCAGACACTTTAAAATGCTTAGGCATCCCTGGGGCGTTTGTTAAAGATGTGTACTCCCAGGCAGGGACCACCCCAGAGATGCACATTCTGTGGTCCAGGGCAAGGTCATTTACATGCAGGAAGTCCAATGTCCACACTTTGAGAAATATTTCCCTATTCTCTAGGGTCTCAACCCACTCTACATGCTGTCTTGAGTACCTGCTTAGCTCCCCATGTCTCAGGGACAACAGTTTTTGCCCGAAGCCCTCATTAGCCTCCTGCCCTGGCCTCCCCTTGAGAGCTGGACCTGCACTAGGAAACAAAGTGTGAAGCACTCAGAAGCAAGGCAGTGCTGCCTCCTGACCTGCTGCTGCTGTACCCCAGGTGTTCTCGCAGAAAGAAGCAGGACTTACTCCAATGGTGATGGCTATGAGAAAATGACAAATTCACTATGCCCCTAGGGTCAGTGGGCTTTTGGCTAATCCTTGGGGAGCCTGTGTTGCTTATGTCCCAACATGCTTTGCATCCAAGTCTAATTGAAGGATGACATGCCTCATCTCAGCCCATGTCAGCTTCCTATGCTTGGGATGGTCAGCCCTCACTCTCCCTTAATACCCAACGGAGACACTCAGTATGAAAGAGCAAGCTATTCCCTTCAAGCAGCCCTCTGTGGACAAAAAGACCCAGGTCCCATTCTGGTGCTAGCAGCACTTCTTTTTAAATGAGGATAATACCACCATAACACACTGTAACCAAACCAAAACCAAATTTCCTTCTAGCCAGATGATTTCAACCTGGGAAGGGAGAGTCCTGTACTTGGTTTTACCTCACTGTGACAGCCTCATTGTGTTTACTTTATTAAATAAACAATAAGAACGAGATAGTTGAGAGTGAATAGTTTCATCAACTCACATTTTAATTCAGGACCGAGCTTTTCTAGATAACACTTTGATTTTCTGGAAAAAAAAAAATACTGTGTCTCACTTTCAACTTGTAGAATGGACTTCAATAGTTTCTCTTTGGATTTTCTAGGACTTAAACTATCCCAAAGCACAGGTCTTATAATGGGCAGACCTCTAACAAATCATTTTTTTCCATAATATCAGTTATATTCCACAGGCTAAGTTCACCAAAATCTATTCCATGTTGTAGCCCATATAGTTATTATTTGTGGCTACTTAAGTTCCAATTTCTTTTAGCCCTGGAAAATATCCTGCTTAAAAACTACACTCAGTAAGATGCGTGCGCAGTGGAGGGCCCACTGGGGCCTTAAATCCCAAATCTACCATTGGCTCATTCTGTGTCTGTGGGGAAACCATCCAATTATGATGGCCCATGGCCCATAGGCCCTTTATTGTTTTCTGCTGAGATTATTTTAATTTCTAAAATTCAATAAATATTACAAATCAATAACTATCCCACTAGAAATCATTAAATCACATGCCATATGAAATAAATTACCTATCCAAGTCTCTCAAGATGGCAGGTCACACCAGAGAGCCTTGGCCATTTCCTCAAATACTAACACTTTGTTAAGAAAACAAGAAAATTAAGTTTTTGCCTGCCTTAAATATCTGAGTTTTGTAGCCCTAAGAAAACAATAATGTCCTAAAAATGGTAAAAGATAAGAACACCAGCAAGGCCAGACTCTAAGATATTGAGTTACTAGGTGTCGTTAAGCATCCCTGCAAAGTGTGGATGACAGATTTAATTCGTCTAGTGCAGCCCTCAGTACCAAACCTGGACCTTGGTACATATTTGCTTCTCAATAAATACTGTTGAAAGAAAAAAAATTACTCCACAGAAAAAATATCCAAAGTCACAGTTTTCAGGCAAAATCTTAGTCTAGAACCAGCAGACACATATACATTTTTTAAGTTGGCATGGGTGGAAGGAGCAGAATATACAGCTATATTTCACCAAGGGAGAATATGTGGGAAAATAAACAAATTTTTAAAACCTCCCCATCATTTTATTACAAAATAAGATGGTCAAGAATAATCTCTAAATTAAAGAGTTGTTCACAGACTTTAGGTTTGTGGAAAACTAACTACATCATTCTTATTTTTCTCCTTTAGCTACAACACAGGCTGACACCTGGGAGCCATTGAACTAGATACAGCTCCTTGCAGCCTTCCATGAGAGAGCAGGGAAACAGCAATGTGAAGAGGATGAAATGAAAGACACACAAGGAAAAGGATGGAGATGCCATACGAGAAGAGCAGAGGGCAATGGGACCAAGCTGCCGTGGAGGGTGGGAGATGGGGAAGGGTGGCAGGCGAAAGGCAAACACGGGTCAGGTATGGGAAGTCTTGCCACAGCTTCTCTGCTCAGCCCAATACCTCTCAAGTTTCTCCAAGTTAATCTCAGACAAGGAAGAATATCAGCGGCGGCTGACATGGCTTCTGCCTTTTCTGCTAACCCCACCCCAAGGATTCTCTTCTCTGGGGGGTAAGCGCTACAGATCTGATTCCCCTGGAACAGGATGCCAGACTGGAGAGCTGCCTCTGAGTGACAGGGCAGAATAAACCAGGCCTAGAGACAGCTCAGAGTTTCTTTGCTCTGCAGTCCTTTCAACTGGGAATTAAAACCAGGGCTCACACCATCACTATGTTGGCCAAAGGATGTCCTCACTGACAGTGACAAGAAAACTTGGCTACAACTAAATGAATCATAGAACACCATTCCAGCTTCCAACCGAGGAAGAAATATTAGTAGGTAAGCAAGGTCACATCCTCTCAGCTCAGAAAATCACACCAGAAAAAGGCCAAATGGCATCCCGCAGTGGGCTGGGACATGGGAAAATTACCTTGGATACTATGTTTCCAGAGACCAGTATGCATTATGCAGCCCAGCGTTCATTTACTCATCTTCTGATAACAACCCTCCCAGATCAAGTTGGAAGTATGGTCTACCCAATCAGCTTATTCCAAACCCAAGGTCACAGTGAGTGGGTGGAGAATGGGCTACATGCCTCAAACCAGATAAACAAAACTCACATATGGAACTTCTCAGAGCTAAAAAGAAAGACCTTTTTTTCCACTGTGTGGTAGGCATAATCCTAAAGATAAACCCCCAAGTCTTATACCCCTGTTACTCAATCACACATATCCAAGTGCTGCTGTGAAGGGATTTTATAGAAATAATTAAAGTCCTAACTCAACTGACCAAGAATACAGAGATGACTTGGGTGAGCCTGCCCAAAAAAAGTTGAACAGAGAGTTTCTTTCAGCTGGTGGCAAAAGACAACATGAGAGAGAGATTCAGAGCACAGAAGGACTTAGCATTGCTGGCTCCAAGATGAAGGGATCCACATGCAGAGGAATCCAGGAATCCTCGGAAACTGAGAGCTGCCCCTGGCTGATGACTAGCAAGGAAACAGGGATCACAGTCCTCCCACTGCAACGAAGTAAATGCAGGCAACCTGAATAAGCTTGGACATGGAGCCTTCTCCAAAACCACCAGAGGCCATTGCAGCTAATGCCTTACTTTCAGTTTTGTGAGAGAACTTGATCAGAGAATCCATTTGAGTCCACCCAAATTTATGACTTACATCACTGTGAACTGATAAATGGTGTTTGAAGCTTCTAAGTTTTGGTGATTTGTTACACCGTAATGGAAAACTAATATACACTGGAATTACTAGTGTATATTACTCTAAGAATAATGTATCCCTAGAGAGGGGTTGAACTAATGATAAAGTCCATATAGGAAGGCAGAGCCAAGAGATGGAAAAAGATGCATCTACATGACAAGTCTTTTATCTCTGGATCTAGTCATGCATGGAGCCTATCCTAATTCTAAACTTTCAGCTGTGTGGATCAACAAAATCCTGTTAGTATAAAAACCAGGTTGAACTGACTTTCAGTCACAAGGAAAAAAAACATTCCAGGTGCTTAAAAAAAAAAAAAGAATCCTCCATCGATTCTGAATTAAGAACCCCACCTTCTCAGCCTTTTGGCTAAGATCAAGTGAACTGAGGCCCAATTCTATAGACTGGGTTTGCAATTCAATAGATAAATACAGTTGCCTATTTCTACAGAAATAATACCATTCAGGCAACTCAGGAGTATCCAAGAACTAAGGAAGACTTTTGCAAGAGCCTTTTTTCAAAATTGAAACAATTTTGAGAGAGAAATGTATCCCAAACAAAACAATTAAGTGTGATAATGTCTTGCTGCCCAAATATCTACATGTTAAAACTATGGATGGTAATAAAAAAACAATCAAATCCTTCACATGGAGACACATGCATATAGACACAAGAAGGAGCACTGTAATTGTGCAAATTGGTCTACTTTTAATAAAATTAAAGTACTAAAGGATTCCTCATAGACTTTAAAGAGGAAGGTATCTCTAATGTTAAGGGTAATGTTGAACTACTTTGGCTAGCATAATTGAACAAAAAAGGGGTAATAGTAGCATGTGAAGGAAAGATGAATTTTTCATATTGATTTTAGGTAGATTATCTCTTTCATAGTCAGTTAAATAAAAAACAGAAGTCCCTTTCATAGAATAAAAACTGATTACAAAGTCAAGGTTTAACTTCTTGTTATTGATAGGTTATTACTGAGTATTTGTTGTATACTAATAATTTATTACATATGTTTCTCATAACATAGACTCTTCCTAAAAATTCCAATGGTATTGCTAAGGGTTTTGTTCCTTTGTGGTAGAATCTCAGTCACTATAGCACAGCTAGGACAAAAGTCAGTCTCACTTTGAACATCTTCTCCTCTGGTTCTTCACCAATCAATGTGAGTGATACCACACACAAATCTGAAAATGTCCCAGCTATTTTTGGTAAAGTCAAAGCAGCCAGAGGGGTGGAATACACCTATAGGTTGCCCTGAAAGGTCAATTAACACCTAAAATGTTTCAACTTAATTCTGTATACTCAAAGAGGGCTCCTAAGGGAGTCTTCAGAATAGAGTTGCACTTCAGAATATTCATTCCATTATAAGAGGAGCCACGTTTTTCCTGAGCACAGAGGTCATGAGCATTTTTTAAGGTGACTATTTCTTTCTGTAGGATGATGACAAGAGTTGGGTTGGACAAGTATAATGGCAGAACTAGACAGAAGGTCCAAATTGATCCAGAAATTCAGTCTGTTCTTAGGAGGATTATACTATTTCAGATTCTCGATCAGTTTTGATTCTTTACCTGTGGTCATGTAGTCTCTCTCTCTCTCTCTCTCTCTCTCTCTCTCTCTCTCTCTCTCTCACACACACACACACACACACACACACAAGATTGGTAAGTAATTATGTTAAACACATATATCACTTATATAGCACTATTTAGCATTCACTCCCCACATGAGGCCTCAGGTGGTTGCCCTCGGGGAGGCCTTACCCCTAAGTAACTCTGAGAAAACTTGCCTCATCCAATCTTGAATGGGATCCTATAACTAAATTCTACAAGCACTGAAAAAAATGGGGGAAAATGGTGGAATCAATGAGTGTTAAAACTGAAAGGACTCCTAGAGTTAACCCAATTCAAAAACCCCTGCTCCAATTTTATAAATGAAAAACTAAAAGAAGCTGATGTGATGCTTTATGAAATACAGTCTGGGAATTGGGGAAAGTAGTTTGAGGATCCAATATGGCAAGTTTTCTCAGTGAACGGGCAATCTGTTAGTTTTCTTTATACATCTGTTACTTTTCTTATTGAAACTGAAACCAGGAATGTGATCTACTAGGATGTGGACCTGGAAAACAATATTTTTTCATTTTGTCCTTTAACAACTTTTTGATCTATTGAATACTTAAAAATTATATGGATATGGGGGAATAACTAAGATTAAAGTGGATGAGACATTAACAAATCTCAAGTCTAGAATATTTTTCCAATCAGGATCCAGGAAACCACAACAAATAAACTCTCCTGATATCTCACAGAGGCAGAATCTGAGAGTTCCGGTCAACGGCAAAAGGGAGACAATCCATTTTTCAGAAACCAACTCCTACAGAATAGTCCCAGAGACATCAAAACTTATGGAATGGAGACGTAAGTCTTACCAAGAGGCCAAGGTCAAAAACTGGCAGGTTGGCAGAAGAAATGTGAAACTAGAGGTAATCATATCTATACACAAGCCAAGTGAAAACAGTTCAATGAGAAGGTATGGGGGACACACACACAGAAAAGATGCTCACATGTAGATACATCATAGCATTTATGAACCTTACAGGGTAGGGGAGATTGGTCAAATACCAGCTCTGGAACCAAATTAAACTGAGCCCCATCTATCTGTGACAGAGCAAATAGAAATCAGAATTTCAAAGGGTAGAAGCGAAATACGGGGGTGGAATTTGGGGAAAATAAAGCACATATGCAGCATTTTAAAATCATTATTATTCATATGTAACCTTAGGATGCATAGAAATGTCTGGAAAATTGTGGACCATGCTTCTCATGAGGCTCAAGAAACTTGTTTTTGGCTTTAGACTTGCAAGTTGGAGTGGAAGAAAGCAAGCAGATATGGAACTGGTGAGTTCTTTTAAGAGAACAGGCTACAAGGGTGGCAAATAAAGGAAAGGAACAAGGGGCACCAAAGAGAGCTAATGAAACAAAAGATTCTACCTTCCATGTCCCTTCAGAGATGGAAGGAATACTCCAATGAAAAGTCAGATGTACAAAGAGACCGAAAATGTTCACAGAAAAGAACTGGAAACAGTAACAACTGATCATAATACTCAAAAACTACAAACAACCATACACAGGGTTATAGCAAGAAGAATAAAAAACAAAAACTAAGACAGACAGACAGACAACAGTTTAGCGGTTACCAGAGGGGTAAACGGGGAGGGGGGCTGGCAGACGAGGGTAAAGCGGGTCACACACACAGCAAAGGAAGAACTGACTCGGTTGTGAACACACAATGCAATAGACAGATAATGTAGTACAGGATTATACACTTGAAACCTGTATCATTTACCAACCAACGTCACCCCAATAAATTAAATAAAAATTAGAAAAAGAAAATGAAAAACAAAAAGTACATATCAAACACACATAAATCTCACAAACATAATACCCCATAAACAAAACCAGACACAAAAGAGCACATACAGTTTATTTCTAAAAAGCTCAAAAATAAACAAAACAAATCTATGTCAGTCTGAAGAGCAATGATCCTTAAAGGGAAAGAAATTAGGGAAGTGTGAAGGGGAGGTTAATAATGTTGTTTCTTTTTTGCTTTTGTTTTTGGTGGCGGGGTTGGGGCGGGAGGGGGGGTGTGCGTAGTTCCCTGGCTGGGAATTGAACCCAGGCCACGGCGTTGAGTGCCAGAGCCTAGCCACTGCACCACCAGGGAACCACCTAATGTTCTGTTTCTTGATGTAGGTGCTGGTTACATGCTTTGTGAGAATTCATCTAGCTATACACTTATAATATGAACTTCTCTCGATGTATTTTACATTTCTATTAAAAGCAGTAAAGCAGTGTTTCCCACCTCTGTTCCACAAGACACTGCTGCCAAAAGAAATACTACAGCTTTCTTCCATAAAACAGTGTAGCGTCCCGTAAGTTGGAAGAATGCTGGGGCAGACCCAGTTAAATATATCCCCGCTCTATAGGGCACCTCCATCAATGCAGCTGAATACATCAACCCTCCTTGCATGACCCACTCACACTGTCCTGTTGAAGTTTTTCGCCTGGCCCCCAAATTTTAGTCACAACAGAAATTGCATAAAAGAATGTGGATCTGCACCCACAGTTTACCCCAATTAGGACAAAACCACTTTGAGCCACACTCACTACCATCAACCCGTCTGGATCAGCTTCTGGAAGGGTGCACATTTCAAACAGGGCACTCCCTGCATTTTCAGGTGCACGTCTCCACGAGATGCTCTTGCACCCATGTAATCCCAGAGTAGTGAGCCGGCACATATCGTGTAATTTGCAAATACGATATAGTGGAAGAATAAAGAAAAGCAGATTTTTCAAATGGAGATTTTTGTAACTGTGATTGGAGAATACTCAAGTAATCTCATGGGTATACAGCGCACAAACCAGAGTTTCTCCCAAATGTTTGAAACTATCGCAAGTTAACTCTTACAGTCAACTTGTTTTCCTAGCCACTTATGTCAAAATAAATCAGTGCTTCTTTAAAACTAGCACTTTACTTGTTCACAGTGGAGTAAACAGCTGCATTCACTGATTCAGGCTCCTGCCTCTTTTCTCCGAAATTCTTTTTCAATCTTGTTGACATGAAATTTGAAGGCTGTCTCTATGCACAAAGAAATAATGAGCAATGTTCTATATTGTTATCTTTAGGACATTTTCCACAACTTTAATTATTTATTTAATTTGATTTAATAAGGCAACCTGTTTTTGGAGGGGTAGGAAGGAGAGATGCATCTTGAAATGACAATTTGCCTAAAGCCTATCATTTCTCTTTCTGGCATCTGAGCATCAAGTCTTTTCATTCTTTTTGCTACAATCCTAATTAGATATACCACCAACTGCTCCTTAGTTATGCAACAAGGACAAGAGAAAATAGAGTATTCCAAATCAATGTCTTAACCTAATGTATTCATAACTGTGATTCTAATTGTAGTATACTGCTTTTTCAACAGAAGAATTAAATTACATATTTCAAAGAAAATTTAGAACAAGCTTATTAATATCATGATGTCCAGTTCAGTGGGAAGCCATTTGGATTGGAAAACATGGTTTCAATATCTCATAACATACTAAGGTCACACAGCAAACACCACACTGTATTATGCTCCACTGATAAATAATAAGTATGATTATATTTGAGACTGCAAAAGCCGAGAGAGAGAGAGAGAGAGAGAGAGAGAATATGAGAATATGAGAATAAAATTTACAAATGCAACTGTCACAGCTATGGTTATAGAATCCTGAAGTGAAGTTGAAAAGACTAATGAAATGACTATTGGGCTTGGTTTAGGTCTAAGACATAGTGAGCAATACCACAAATAATATTTTAAATGCATTTGCTCCAAAGCAAGGAAAAACATTATCCAAAGAACTACAAGGAAAACAAGTTCTTGTAAGGACAAAAATACTTAAAGTTTTCATCAGAAAGAATCTCTAGTACTAGGAAAAAGAATAATAAATTTCATGACTGGTTAATTCCCATTCACACAACCAGCCATGACTGCACCTACCTCATTTAAATCCTGCCGAGTTTCAAAAGCATCTTTTGGCAAAATGGCAGCCCTGTGGTCTATTCTATAAAATACAAAGAAAAATTATTTCAATTTAAAAGAATCCTTTCAACAATGTACATTTGAAGTTGGCGGCTACACAGCTGACTGTACCCTGTTAGAAACACTCCATGGTACCCCACTGCCCCTAAAATAAAATCCAGGCTCCTTATAACGGTTTGCAATACAGCGTTTGAATTCTGCCAGCCTTGCTGGCCCTACTTCCTATCACTCTCACCCTTGTTGCCTACGCTCCAGCCTCTCTGGCCTTTTCTCTGTTTCTTCAACACATAGTGCTGATTTTTTGTTCAAACCTTCACACTTGCTGTCCCAGATAGCTCTTCCCCCAGATTTTCATAAAGCTGACTCTTCACAGCCTGTAGAATAAACATCAGCTCAACTCCTCTGTCACCTCCCACTGAGGCCTTTCTGATCTTCTGAATTGGAAGAAGCCCTCCCCATTCACTCTCTCATACTGTCCTTAGATTTTCTTCTTAGTGCTTCTTACTATCTGAAATTGTATTGCTTATTTACATTTCCACATTAAAATGTAACTGCTAAGAAATCAGTAATTACCATTTCCCATCTAAGATGTCCCCATGTATCAGATGACCCCTACTTTTCTAACCCAACATGAAGAAATCAACATCAACCCATTTCTCCTATGTATCAGACGACCCTCAATTTTTGGTCTAACAATGTGAGACAAAAGTATCATCTTAAACGTGGAAAAATACCATATATCCATTTTCTACATTGCTAAATCCTCAGTAAATCAGCAACTTTTTCTTTCATTGAAAAAAAAATGTCTTGAATGAGAATGAATGACGTGATCCCATATAGCTGTTACAAAATGACACCATTTGTTCACTGAAGACAGCTTTTGGAATTTTCCTCCTATCTCTTAACTAACACAGTAAATGTTATAGCAATTACTGGGTAACATGGTAAAGCTGGCTTTTGCCACTACAGAGTTCCCAATAGAAGGAAAAGAATGTAAAACAGGTAAATCTACTCCAAATAAATTCTTTCTGGTTTAAAAACAAACAAAAAAATATCAAAATTCGGCTACTGGCAGATGCTTAGCTCCAAATCATGATTCATTAAATGCTATGGTCCAATGGCATGTATTATGTAACATTCAAGTTTTTCTGCAGCAATTGCAGGCTATTATATAATAAACATATTAAATTATAGTTATTATCCTTATAAAAAGGCACACTATCATAATGAATAAAAGATTTAGCCAGGGTTGTCATTTATGAAAAGATTTATTTTGAAACGTAATTATTTACAGTTAGTATCCATCTCAACGTAAGTCCTAAACCATGCATTTCCTTTGAATGTCCAACAAGATTAATGATTTCTAGAAGTCAAGATGCACATTTACAAATGCCACCATACTCATTTCTTCAAAACATTCTCGGGGAGGGGGTGGGAGAGGAGCGGGGGAAGCTAAATATAAGGTGATGGAAAGAGAAGTCACATTAGGTGGTGAACTTATTATACATCAAGCTGACAACGCACTGTAGAATTGTATGCCTGAAACCTATGTAATCCTTGCTAACAGATGTCACCCCAATAAGTCTAACAATAAAAATGAATTAAAAAAAAAAAACATTCTCAAGAATAAATGGTTCTTTCTGTCCACAGGCACTGCTAACTGTGTAAACAATTTATTTCTAATGAGAAAAGTAAGGAGATTGCAAAACAAAATTGTGAAGATCATATTGATGCCTACCATCTCTGCACAAGTCAGCATGTCCCTCCTGGATGTGAGAGAAGGCTAAGGGTCCCAACCAGGAGCGCAGGGAGAGATCATTCAAGTGCAAAAAGAAAGTAAGGATCAAGGAAGAAGACCTCTGACACACCCATCCTATGTCCATCAAGTCCCTGAGTCACAAACACGGTGATTTTTAGGGCTACAAAATATACAAGGCAGCTATTCCCCACAAGATGGGGAAACCCTCTTGGGAACAGGGTTTAATGCATTCCTATCCAGTAACATCTAAAACTCTGAATGGCTCATAATTTCTTTGTACTTAACAGGTTTCTCAAATTGTGTTTCTATAGAGTTATGGTAGCATCAAAAGAAATGGAAAAGTAGTGTTATTTTGTGAAGAGAATTTACTAGTTTTCATCCATAAATTTCTCTAATGTTTTGGTGCCAGCAGATGGTAAAACAAATACCCGAGTAGCAAGTATTAATGTAAGAAAGCAGATACAGACTTAGTTTAAAATACAGTAAATATTGAGATGCACAGAACAGTCTACAAGTAATATATCCTCGGGGGTTCCCTGGTGGTGTAGTGGCTAGGCTTCGGTGCTCTCAACGCCGCGGCCTGGGTTCGATTTGCAGCCAGGGAACTACCCTCCCCAAACAAACAAACAAACAAAAAAAAAACAAGTAATATATCCTCATGATCTTCCAGGAAAATCACTCAAAATCTCCAAAACTTTGAGAACTGCAGTCTAAGCATCAAATGTACTTTAATTTAATAATCATCTGAGTATCTCCTATGTGCCTGGTAGAGTGGTGGGGAAATAATAATCAATAAGCAGCCTCTATGCCTTTAGGAGGCTTATAAGCTAGGGGAATCTTAAGCAGAGGATAAAAACCAATTAACACTCAACCTTGATGCTATTTCAGTAAATCAAAGATCTGCACACAGGAGCTGATATTAGAATGGTGGAGAGGAACTGGAGAGGTAGGGACAGATCAGAGAGACATTTTCAAGGATAAAAGCAATCAAGAGGTCTTGGGGGTGGACTCAAAATATGAAATGAAAGAGATGGGCTTACCGAAATTATTCCAATGTTGTGAGCCTGTGTGACAAGAATAATGACAGGTCATTTTTCTAATGGAGGTAGAAAAATACATACTTCTGGCAGGGAGAAGGGAGAAATAGGCACAAAGAGAGACAACTCATGAATTTAGATTTTGATATTCGAAGCTTGAGGTGAGGCTAAAATAGAGAAGTGAATATACCTGAGTAGGGCTCACCCTAGAACGGGGCACCCTACAGTGTGTTCAGTAGAGAGAGATGACCAGAACAATGATGCACGGTGGTCATAGGTTCTGCATCTTTTTTTGGTTTGTTTTTGTTTTTGTTTTTTTTGTCCTCATTGTGTAGCCAGAGCCTCGCAAGGTGCCTGCCACATAGTAAACACTCAGTATATGTCTTTCAGATGGATCAATAAATGGGGAGACAGAAGGAACCAGACCCAAGAATGACTTCCTGACCTCCCACTTACTAGGGATGTGTACCCATGGGCAAGATATAACCTTTCTGTGGCTCAGTTTCCTCATCTGTAAAGTGCGGATAATAACAGCTACCTCATGGGCTAATGCATGATATGAAGGACAGTTCATGAATAATGCTTATTACTACTGTTAGCTATATTAAAAATAACACATGGGAGTTCTCTGGTGGTGTAGTGGCTAGGCTTCGGCTGTCAACGCTGCAGCCTGGGTTCGATTCCCAGCCAGAGAACTACGCCCCCCCCTCAAAAAAAAAAATAAATTAAATAAATAAAAATAACACATGGATTCTATAATCACATATATAAATACCACAATAGAATTATATAATGAAGATAACTGTATATTTATTAATAACAATAATTGAAGCCTTATGAATAAATAAGCTGAAGAAGATATAAGCTACGACATCCTTACTCAGGGCCACTAAGCAGGTCTCTGAAACTGGCCAGCTAGGCTGCAGAAGAAAAATGGACACATTAGCAAGTAGGTAAAAAGCTAAACAGAATAGCACTCAAAATGCCAAAGAGAAAGAAGTTATAAGAGAGGAGAGTGTCAAGAACCTAACAATTCACCAGCCCTTACTATGCCAGGCTGGAACTTCGAGACATTTTACTTATTTCATTTCATCCTCATAGTAATTATATGAGATTAGCCTTATTATACCCATCTGACCTAATAAGAGACAGCTAGGACAACTCAATAACTTTACCCATTCATTAAACAAATATTAAGCCCCAAGTCTGCGCCAGGTACTATCGGCAGGTGTTAGGAATAAAACAATCTCTGTCTTCATAAAACCTATATTCTTGTAGGAGGACAGGGAGTCCACAGAAATAAACCAGTGAGTTACTTACGGTGCACCGGATGCTAAATAATATGGACAAAAAGAAAGAGAGGCAAAGACAACAGGATATACCCAAGGGCCACCCAAGCTCACTCACACTGCTGGAAAATCTCAGTCACCTGGAGACAATGAGAATGAAAGCATAGAAATGAGAGGTTACTGGACTGAAAATGATAAAGGTCATAGCAGAAAAGCAAACAGAAACAAAAGCTTCTCACTAGAGAAATTTAGCAATGAAGCGGAGAGCTGAAACAGTGCCTAAGTGTCTCAAATTCCCTTATTTTTAAGATCTTTAAAGATACTACTTGAGCCATGTACAATCCTGGCTGGAAGGTGGCCTAAGCACAAAAACTGGGTCACACTGAAACACATCCGCCAATGCTCTTGCTTCCCTTCACCCAAAACAATAGGACACAGAACAAGCACAACTCTGTCAAATGCATGGAGAGGGCAATGATGAGTAGACGAGTCAGAGCACTCCGCCAGCTTCAATACAAGCCTGTCCCCTAGGCCCAGGGAATGGGTCAGAGTGCAAAGCCTTCAAACAATATCACCAGGTCCATCCATTTTGTTGCTGAGTAATAGTCCATTGTGCATATGTACCACAGCTTCTTTATCCAGTCATCTGTCACAGGGCACTTTGGTTGTTTCCATGTTTTGGCCACTGTGAACAGCGCTGCGATGAACATCATGCTTAGTGAAATAAGCCAGACAGAAAAAACAAAGAACTGTATGACTTCACTCATATGCGGAATATAAAACTGAAAGCAAAGAAAAAAGAAATGAACAAACAAATAACCCATGGACACAATCAATAGTTTAATGTTTATTTGGGGACGAGTGG